>MNCI01006638.1:175526-231542 GCA_015680685.1 Gnetum montanum | reverse complement strand
TGGGCTGCGATATTACGTACACGATATCGCGGTCGCCCAAAACATGACTCATCATACCCCCATGACTGAATGAAAACTCGTCCTCGACTTACAGTTTTTACATAATGGATAGGTATGGGATTATTGGATGGTGAAAAATGGGATTATGCTATAGTGTGGAATGAAATAAAAAATGAAGACACAACATAGAGAATGTTCTACATCTACAAAAATGAGTGGAACTCATGTAGTTCTAGGTGGTGGTGGCTCCTCCATTAGTGCTTTCCCTTTGTCTTGTGCTCCATGTTTTGAGGCTTGATGGCATTAAAGTATGGCCTAGAGCTTCTCCTCTTTGGTCCGAGGGTCTTGTGTCGTCCATACTAATGTTCTGATGTTTGACGGAGTCGGCACTTCCCATGGATAGGGTAGTTGCGGCAACATTTGATTGGCCTTGACATACAAAGCCACGAACACCCATCGTTCCTCCTCATAGGCTCTAGCTTTCTCCTTGTACTCTTGAAAATCTACAAGCCATCGAACCAAATATGTTGCAACACCCTTTTGGCCTTGGTAGCTTGCCTTTACCACCTTAAGTGCAAAATTTGTGACTTCCAGTTTTTCCAACAACTTCTTATGCTCTGCAAATTCTACTTCGTATTTGATGTGGATGGTTGCTACCTACTGCTCGAGCTCTGTCCTTGGGCACCCTGATATTAACATAGCAAGGTTGGCATACCTAAGATTTTCCAACTCCATGTATTTTGTCAAATCCTGAATCTGCAGGTCTCGGATCTTAACTTCCGCTGTGTGAGCAAAGGCATATGTGTCCAATATGGCCCGCCAGTCAGTGTGTTGAGCACTGATAGCATTAATTTGGGCCTTGGCCATATGGATCTCCTTCTCAAGGATCTGTTTGTACATCCCCACCTAATCTTGAATGTGCTTCTTCAGCTTTTCATGTCATTTAGCCTCATTTTTCCACATGCTTATTTCAATGGCTATCTTTTGACGAATTACGTGTACCTCCTCCATTGAGAGGGTTCTATTCTCCCTGGCTAAACAACTTATGTCTTGGTTGATCCAGATGAACTATTCTCGCAATTGGTGAAAGTGTTCCTCAAGAACATTCTTTTGCTTTTCCACGGCGGTCAACCGAAGGTTGTCAGCAGTAAGCCATTTATTTTCTTCTTGTAAGGCATTGAGTGCCTTAAGATGCACATGAGTTTGCACTTGTGTTGCGAAGGCATCCCAAACAGACTTCTCCTTTTCATCAGCCACCTTTTTATTCTCCCCTATTAGCTTAGTTAGTTGCTTAGTTTTGAAATTATCTAGCTGGTCTGCAAGAAAAAATTACAGAGGGTCCCGTTGTGCTACTTGTAGGGCCATGAGATGTTCTTGCAATTTCTGCACTTCAACTTTAGCATGCTCGGCCCTCACTTCTGTTAAGACCAGCTTTCCTTTCATGGAAATGAGATCTAACTGAATTGCTATAACATCCTGAGGGATGTCAAACATGGATGTCATTATTTACCCTTTTTGGAGCAATCGATCAAGCACGTCCTCATGTTCCATAGGAGTCATTGAGGTTCTGGCCAAAGTTTGAGTATCTCGTGCTCCTGTGAGATCTATCGATGGCACAACAGGTATGTTGAAGGATTCTTTAATGTGATCTGTGACCACTTCTGTAGCTCCCATAGCATTCTAGTGTTGCATGACCACCATAATGGCCCCTTCACCAGTATCTAACTGCACCTGGAAAGATGACACATTTCCTGAGATCTGTTGTGAACATCTACTTTCCCCTCCTCCTATGTGAATAAATACTTTCCCCCTTGTGCGATCCAATGAAACAATAGGTTGAATGGCATCATCGATGACACGAAAGAGGTTTATGTCATCATGACTTTCCCAACTAACCATCTCAACAATGGCCCTAAGATGGCTCATCGATAGTCTATAGTCTTACGACGATTGTTGATCCTAGCTTGTGCTAGGTCCTACTTCCTGTTGTTGGCTAGGACCAGTGCTTGGAGGTTGGTTGGGTCCTACAAGTTGAGTTGCAGTTGGTCCAGCCATCTATTCTTCTTCTTCTTTTGGTCCCAGCATCTATCCAGTGATTTTCCTTGGAGCTAGCGACTTTAACAATTCAACATATGAAATAGTCTAGGCTTTTTGGAGGACATCATTGGTGTACCCCCAGATACTAGATCATCGGCAAAGCTTTCTAATAAGACAAGGGAAAGGCAGCGCCATTTTCCCTATCTTCTTTTCCTCGAACCTCATTAAGATATCCGTTAAATATAGATGGGGCAGGTTAGCGTCAACCTTTCCCATCAATACTAGACATCCTCTAGGTACATATGTTGATATTCTTTTTAAGCCCTTTCTGGGGAAGAGGTGATATGCTCCAATTTTGAAGTAAACCCTCTCTTCCATCGTCAACTCACCAAATTTTTTATCTCTACCATAAGCCTTCTCCAACCAATCCCAGTGCACATTGGGATCCGAACGGATGGATAACTAAGCAACTTTGGGCTCTGTATTTGGAAGGTTTAATACTTCTGAAATGGCCTACATGGAGAAATCAACTGTCACACCACAAACATTGATAGTGGTGCCTTGCTTCCTATTATGCCAAAATTGGTACGTCTCTCCTAGGTACCAAGCACCGCTTTTAGAGAGGACAAGCCACAAGGGAGACCCTTTGAGATGATCCCTAACAGCCTTAGGAGCGAAATCTACAAAAGATTCAAAGTTTAACTCCACAATCATTGCAGCAAATGTGGACTTTTCATGGATGGCCTGAGCACAATCTTGGGGCAACGTGAGATGTTGTCCCTGTTCAAGCACTACAGCAGCTCCTCCTTCTGCCTGCTCGAACTATATGGAAGGAGGGTCCTCTTGATGAATATTGAACGATTGCTCCTCCTATTCTGTATGTTGTCTGGCAAGATCTTGTCTTCCACCTCTTTGAGATAGTTTGCTTCCACCTTGAGTAGGAACTTCCTGTTGTCCATGTTTTGGGGCCATCTACAATCACACGGGGCCAACCATAAGTAAGGTTGTTTTTAAAGATAGGTTATACTTTACTGCTTGCCTTAATTAATGATCTTATGTTATCATGTGTGATATTACCCGAAAAACTGTAATAATGAGTCCTGTGACTTAGGAGGTTTCCAATTTTAGTTTCTTGGTATACCTAGGGATTAAATGATTTTTAGGCACAATTATTCTAAGTGTTATAGCTAATTACCCTAGATGATTTCCTTTGGGCAATGATAAATTCCAAAAACTTTACGTGCTTTTTGACAGGTGTCCCTCCCCCACGACTATGCTGAACACTCTGGGTTCAAGTAGGTTCAGAAAAAATTAAAATTGGAGTACCAGGGAGCAAGATAGATGTTGTAAAGCAAAGGTATCACACTTTCAAGTTGTAGAGAAAAATTTGAAAAACTCCCCCACATGAATAGCAAGAAATGATGCTAAGTGTTGTGGGGGGATCACCTATTTATAGGGTTAGAGGGACACGATATTGTGTATGCGATATCGCAGCCGATCAATGTATAGGCCCAAACTAAAAAATTGAATTTTTAAAGATTTTCTTGGAATCTATGTTCAAAACTTAGGACATGTGATGCATGTTGAAGGTTTCTAAGGTAATTCCATTAATTCAAAAGGCACAATTAATTATGATGGTGTGGATTTTATCAATAAAACCTCGGATGGGAGAAAAAGGCTATGTAATGGTACATAGGAACATTGAAATTTAGAGGGATAATAGTAGGGAAAGAACATTATGAAAAATTATGCTGAGGGTCAGAAATGGTGTGTGTGAGCTATGTCATAAGTGAAGATTACAAAAGATTACACAAGTGGGTCCTTCCCAAAGTATGTTTCAACCTATAATGCCCTTTTGTAACCACACTTAAAGTGTTTGTGGGCACTAGAAGGGTTAAATATAATCCACACTAACTCCACAAAACACACACATGTAAATATCACTAGAATGAGGTAAGAATTCTATGTTACATGAGACACAAGCTACAATTACACGAACAATGAGATGAGATGAACTAGAGAAATGGATTGTAGAGATTGGGACATGAGGTAACTGACCCAGGGCACAGCAAATCCTGCATGAAAAGCATGATTAACATGTCATTAACCCATCATTCAAGATCAGGACCAAGTCCATCCTTCTAATCAATGACATCACATTGTTTCATCCCATGATGAACAACTATGAGAGTATCATAACAACAAGGCATATGATCAGTTGAGGTTTTGTTCAAGGGATGAGTGATTTTTGTTTTGTGACACTTTTTTTTGGTTTTTCTCTTTCTTCTCTTTTTTTTCCAATGCTAAATCTAGAGAAGCTACCAACCTTCAGGCATGGATGCATGTCTTTCTAGTGGGATCCCCTAGAACAACATTGGATTGTTGAGTGCCCTTTTGATTACTCTTACTTCCATTTTTCGTTAGATCTACAAGGATCTTAGTACAACCACGTTGCATGATAACTCCCACAGACATCACCAAAGAGAATCCACAAGTCCCTTGACATCATACCCTAATCATTCCCTCTTGGTCCATCCTTCTTCATTCTTGGTACAATGAACACAAAATTAATTTTAAGTTTTAAAAATGTCAAGAATATCATTGTACCCTTGAATAGAACCTCTTATTTGTAAAATGGATGAGTGGGTGTAATGGGCTTACTATCCAAATAATTGATCATCCAAGAGTTAATAACATAGAAAATACCTCAACCAACAATCCACATGAGTGTTTTATTCATAGATGAGATTAGTTATAAAAAGACAAAAAGACAAAAAGGTAAAACAAGAAATTGAAAAATGAAAAACTGGAAAATAAAAAGTTGTAAAATTAAAGAAAATAAAACATGGTTATTAATCTTTCTTGTTACTAGAATGGGGGATGGCAAGGATTAATAAATGGAAGATGAAATTCCTTGCATGCTAGAAGTATTGGGGCCCAGTCATACTTACCCCATCGAGATTCACACACTTGATTATAATGAGCATAGTGGGGAAATTTATACGATGTACTTCCTAGATAACGAGTTGACCCACTATGATATTTGGGAACGTTAGATGGTATGTAAGGATTGGGTTATCGCTCTCCATTCCTGTGTTCATTGGGGTATGTGGTTTTTGGAATGTGAGTTGGTGGCCTTGATGAAGTTACATGAGACGTTGGGTTCGAGGATAAGGATGGACCACAAGGTTGGACTTGTGCTGAGTTGGAGGCTGTAGTGGCCTCAGAATTATGTTGTCCCTTCTTAGGATCATTTCTAAAGAAGGTACACCTTCGATGTTGTTGAGGTCTCTCACTACTGTTGGAAGTAGTAGCACAAGTAATGTTCATGGGTTGTTGCTGTGGTGAAAACACCTTAGGAATAGTTGGTGGCGATGTAGAAGGATGGAAAAAATGAGAATGTTAAAAGTTAGGAGGAGTATAAGGTGCACAAGGTGGTGGTTTTGTTGAAGGTATGGGCTAATAGTAGTGAGGAGAATGGTACTATGGTGAGACAAAGTGCATTGGCCCAGTTGGAGAAACAAGATGTTGAACAAGATAAATGTTTGGGTTCGGATGATATGAAGGATGTCTCCATTTTAGTGGTGGTCTCCCCCATGACTGGGATTGTTTCCACTGTGATTGAACACAGTATCTCTGTACAAACTCTAGATGTAACGTATTTCCCCAATGCTCATGTAAATGTAACAATATTGGGCATTGGCCCTTGGGGTGATCGTATAGGCATATGTTGCATTCATACATATGATTGGTAGTTAAGCTCTTATTTTCTTTATCCCTTCTTTCTAATTGTCTAATGTTTTGTCCTGCTTCTTAGATTGTCCAAACTCTATCTCCAATAATATCGATAAATTCTCCATACTTTTGATATGTCCATTCCAACATCTTATTGATCTTTTCCTCAACCTCTTCTAATGATTGTTGTGTTGGCAAAGATGATGTCTCCACCTTGAGATTGGTTGATTTCTCCTTTTTATGATCATGGACTTTTGTTAAGTTGAGATTTTGGTCCCATTGATGTTTTTCAACACTCTCCCATCTAGCCATTTCTCCTTATTCTTTTGCTACCCACTTAATAAGCTCTTGGATTTGATGGATTCGTAGTTTGTATAATTGACCTTGGGCATACATCCCTAAGGTTTCTATGGTTGCATCACGAAGTCCATCAATGATATGGTACATTAGCCTTTCCTCAGAAAACCCATGGCCCGGATAGTTGTTTAATAGTGCATAGTATCTTTCTAAGGCCATGTCCAAGGGTTCAGGTTGTGCTTGTTTCCATCCTTGGATTTCTTTCCTTAAGGTTGACACTCTTGCATAGGTTTGATATCTTTCATTAAAGGCTTCTACTATTTTTGACCAACGTCATATTGAATTTGGTTTTAACGATCTATACCATACTTTCGCTTGGTCAAAAAGTGTCATAGGAAAGAGCTTAAGTTTTTTCCAATAATTATCAATGTTGTTCCATGTACAGGCATCATAGAAGGCTTATAAATGTTGTTGCAAATCCAAGTCATAGCCTCCTCAAAAATTAGGAAAGTTATTTAAATCGAGCCTAGGTAGATGGCTCTTTACGATGCCTACATGATATTCGAATAGCCTCTTGTATTTGCATTAAGCTTGTAGTGGCCATTGGGGGTTCATCATTATTGGGTAAGTTATGCTTCCATGTATTGGGATGACGTTTTTTTCATTTGTGTTTATACGAGATCCCCACTTTAGGTTGTGTACTCCAACCTTCATCGTCATATAGTTCGTTGGTTCTCCAATGAACATCCTCACTAAGTCCGGCATTATCGTAGTCTTGTAGGAGAGGCATGGTTGTGAAGTTGTGTGTGAATTTTTATGTAACCTTTTTTTTATAATTATTTCTTTCTAAAATATATATCATTAAGTCCTTTACAGTGACCTTGTATGATATAACTAATCTAGATAACTAGCATCATCCTCAGAAATGGCGCCAACGATGAGTGGCAAGGTGCCCCTACACTCAACCATACGAATACAAGTGTTACATGTGCGCTCCTATCGAACTCCGTAGAAGGACTAGTTGTGGCATCTAGAAAGTTAGCCTTAGGTCATAGTTCACTGTCTTCCCACCTATACTAGTATTAGCTTTGTCACATATGGTTTAGTCCAGGGTGAGGTGTATGATGTGGTTTCTAATCTAATGCAATGGAAAGTAATATTAACTAAGCTAGGGTAGAAAGGGTGAGAGAATCTAAACTAGCCTAAGTGCGATGAGCATCCGTTCCTTGATTATCTTTACACATCTTGGACTTTGTGCATGACTACCACTGGGATTACCAAGCGCAGATCCTAGGTACGCTACTGGGTTACCAAGTAGTCACACTTAAATGCTCGTAATCAAGTCGTACTCATTCTGCATTTTAACATGAGATAAGGGTGAGAAGATATTAACTAGGAAAGAAGTAAATAACAATTAATTAAATAATTAAGCTAAGTAAATGCTACAATGATGAAGTAATCTCGATCTTTATTTCTAGTCATGTACATGTCCAAGTACGTCACACATGAATAAAGGATGTCGTATAATTACAATCACCACACTATGAGCATACACTAAGAGGAAAAGGGTTGAGAGAGAGAAAATGAAAACTGAAATTAAAACTAACTCTAAAAACTAATGCCCCAAACTCATCTGTCTACCTCTTATTTATAGATGAGGAGACAAGCTGTGATATTGCAGGTTGGACTATGATATTGCATACGCGATATTGCGGTCGCCCAAAACGCAACTCATCATTAACTAATCTAAATTAATTAATTAACTAATCATTTAACTAATCCTAACATAAGTATTCATTTTCACTTTTTGTACACATCCTAAACCCACGTATCCACTACTAGGCAACCAAGGACTACATTACTAGGCATACCAAGCAATAATGCTACTGGGATTACCAAGTGAATACATGTTACGCTTGAAGTAGTCATACTTATGTGTGTAATTTATCTATCTTAATTGCTTATCTAACATAGTAATCGGAAAATAATTGATAATCAATTGAAAAAATTTAATAAATAATTGGAAACAGGAAATGCATAAATAGAATATCTAATCTATCCAAAGTGCTACAAGGTTTATTAGAAAGCTCATCTTTATTGCTACACACATTGTTGTCTTCAGGTATAACAATGCTAGAATAGAGATCCATACACTCAATGACTCCTACTAGGGGCACTTGAGGGAAAAATTCTAACTTTCAAATGAAAAAAATGCAAGAGCTTCGCTACTACTAAAATCTAGATTACCATAAATGTGATTGGTAGGCACATATTTATAGGTAATAAATAGACACTACGTCGATGCAGCCTCATCAATGCAAGGAAAGATTTGTCAACGAGGCCTTGTTGACGCAGCCAACCAACAACGATTAATCATACCCCCCATGAATAAATGAAAACTCATCCTTAAGTTCTTTTACAAAATTGAGAATGTATGGGATTATTGACTTAATTTTCTTCAACAAAACAAACTAACTGACTTTACAAAAAGTGGAGTGCCCAAGTGTACAGATTAACACATTACAAAAATGAAGATGTTCATGACACAATATTGAACACCATGATTCAACTCTTCAAAAATTAAACACACACATTCCTTGATGATATGAAGCTTATTGGAGATGATAAAATGGTATTAGGTAGTGGTGGTTCTTAAGGCTCCAAGGGACCTTGACTGGCTTCATGCATTGGTAGTGGTTGAGGTTGCTGCGATTGTCCTACTGTTGCTACGACTTTAGGCAAGAGGCAAAAATCATCCAAGAGTGCTCTCATTTTCTCCTCCTTACTCCTAAAATCATGCACTGTCGACATAAATTTCCCAATGTGGGTTGAAATAGGCACATCCCAAGGACATGGGATCACTGAAAACAACTACTTAATATTGATAAACCAGGCAACGAACTATTTACATTCAATGTCAAATGTCCTAACTATGTTCTTCAGCTCCTAGTAGTCATTCATCTGTCTAGCTAGGTTCTCAACAATAGATCACTGATCTTTGAATCACCCTCAAAGAACTTTGAGTTTAGCATTTGTAGTCTTAAACTTTTTCTTGGTGTCTTTGTCGTGCTTAAACTCAGCCTCATATAGCATATAAAAGCTATCCAACTACTTCTCCAATTCTGACCATGTCTATTTGACTATTAGCATTACTAGGTTTACATAATGGAGATTGGCCAACTTTATATACTCTATCATCTCCTCAATTTTCAACTCCTTCAAGTGAATCTCTACTTTATTGTAGGCATCATTCCCATCAAGGATGGACTACCACATTTCTATGTCTTTCTGGTGTTGTTATAGGGCTTCATTTATCTTCACCTTTGTCATCTAGATTTGTTTTTGATTCACTTCTTTTTCCAAGACAACCTTTTCCCTATAGTGATTCTTTACTTTTTCAAATTTGAGGGCTTTGTTCTTCTAGGCGATGATCTCAATGATAGACTTTTGTCACAAGGTATGTACCTCCTCCATTGATAGATTACGGTTCTCCATGGAAAATTTCCTTAGTTCAATGTTAACTCTAGCAAGTTGCTCTTGTTGTTAATGAATTAATTCTTACATTTGATCTCTCTGAGAATCAACATCTTGTAGGTGATGATTTTTCATGATCAATGCTTCATTCTTTTGATCCATCAAATTCAAGTCCTTTTGATTGAGTGTGTTTCAGCTTCTACCATAAACTATTTAAAGATGGCCATTACTGCTTCCTCCTCAGCCTTTTGAAATTTTTCTTAAAGATATTTGATAGCTTCATCTCTTATCACTACTAGGTTGAGTATTTCTTATTTTATAACTCGGGCATGAAGTTTAGCAACCTCCACTACTAAGCATTGATCTTGCTTTTGGGCCATTTCTAGTTGCCCCTTCAAAGTAATGCATCTACCTCTTGCATCCAATAGCTTCGACTGGGTTATGGTGATGTTCTCTGGGAGATCAAAGATGTCCAGAGTTGGTTGCCCAATTCTTACTAGTCATTTCAGCAATTGTTCATGCTAGGATACATTCAATTTCCTGTTGATCATGCCTATGGACGTCTTCACATCTTGGACTGTAGATATGTTTAATATAGACATTGTGGGTGCATTCAATGCTTTTGTTACATGGTCAACTACCACTTCTATCATTTTCTCCTACACTTGGTGATACATCACCAAGATAGTTTCCTCTTCACCTTCCTCCAACCACACTGAGAAAGTGTCATCATTCCTAGATATTTCTAGGAATAACTGGTATATTTCTAGTGACACCATGACCTCTTGAGCATTGGGATCCGACCTTGAAGGCAACTACATTATTTGGGTACAGAAAATGGGACCACCTCTCTCCATTTGGCTAACTATTTAGGCCACCTTATTCAGATGACTCATTGTTGGCTGATACACAAATGGATCTATCCCACTTGGTTTTTCTTATTGCTCTTGTTTGCTTAAGAGTTATTCTTGGTTTTGACGTAGACACTCAAGAACTACACAAGGCTCCAGTCTTGTCTCCTAAGTGGATGGTGGTGGTGGAAAATCCTCTTCTTGAGTGGTTGTTGACATCTTATCTTTCATTATTTCTACCCATGAGGCAAAGGGAGCATGCTTGAAAGTATCATTAGAATAATGAACAATGCTTTCCCTTTTACAAAGTTTTCTGATGAGCCACAAAAAGAGAAAGGTCTTTCCTCCATGCTCATTCTTCTTAAAGAACTTCTCAATCTCCAAATACATCAGCTATGGAAGGTTAATGAGAAATTTTCCACTTAGAATGGTGCATTTGCAAGTAGAGAAAGCAATCACCTTACTTGGCCTCATTATTGGATTGAGGTGATATGCTGCAATCTTGAAATAAATCCACTCTACTAGTGTGAGCTCACCATACTCATTATGGTCCACCCCATAGCATCACTAGGTCCATTCCCTTTTGGCCTTAGGATCACCTTTTGTTGATATCTTTGCCAACTGTGTTCCAATGTTTGGTAACCCTAGTCCCTATCCAATAGCTTCTACTGAGTAGGACACTTGAATGTCCTTGATCTTGATAATGGACCCTAGCCTTCAACTACTCCAAAAGAGATAGGCCTCTCCCATGTACCAATTCCCACTAGATGTGATGACTGGCCACATAGGAGAGGCTTGTAATTGTGTCTCGACCTCCTCTGGAGCTTTCTTCAAAAATGGTCCAAAGTTTATTTCTTGAAGAATTGATTTTTGGGATTGGGACCTGATGATATCTAAGTAGGCTTGAGTCAAAGTGACCTCAAGCCTTAGCATGGGTCTAGGTGCTTCTCCTTGTTGGGATTGTTCTATAGGCACTTCCTCCTCTGGAATCTATTAAACAGATTCCACATCAATCCCCTCTTGAAGAGGTCTCGTTGCATGGGTCACCTCTGGTAATTCTTAGCCTTGTTCTTATTAGCCCCTTCTAGCTCTAGGTTTCTTCTCCCATGGTTGTGAGGATTCTCCTTCCTACATATGCTTTTGTTTTGGTGCCATCTATAATCACAATAAGACCATGGATTAGCAATCATTGTATAGCCTTAAAATAATTAGAATACCTTAACTCTTGAAGATAGTTGCACTTGGCTAAGTTGTGATTATAACTAATTTAATAAACTTGATTATTATTTATTTTATGTGTTATTCTGAATAATCTATCTTGGAGGTTGTTGGAAGGGTTAACTATTGAAAGAGTTGATAATTTTATGTTGTTAAGGCTACTAACCCTTAAGGGAAGTTAGGAAAATTTTTGAAAATTTCATTGGAAACCTTAAGATTTGTGGTCCCCATGATAAAGATCTTACCTCTGGTAAGTGCAAGATCAAAAAACAAAGTGATTTGGACACACGGTTTGAAATTTATTATCACTGGAAGGTTTTGGGCTTTGAAAAATTACAAAAATTCCCTGTGTTACGAGAAAATTGCAAAAAATTCCAACGTGTCCAATAGTATATATAGTATTTTTTGTACTATGTCAACAAGGTCTCATTGACATGGTTGGCTATGTCAATGAGGCCTCATCAACGTAGCTATTGACCACCATTGACTTCCATTGACTTTGGTCAAACTTTCAAAATACAAGGAATTTTTCAATGAAATTGGGATGAAATGAAAGCTTAGAAGACCAAGAATAGTATAAAATCATGAGAAGAGGATGTTGAAGTTTAATAATTCAAGAAAATGAAGAAACATTTATTTAATAGATGAATGCAATGAGAGATTAAGGAGTACCAAGTAGTTTACACAATGGAAAATTCAAAAGATAGGATTGTAGCGATATCAAAAGTAAGGAATCTTAACTAATCAAGCCAAGAGCTATGCAAGTGGATCCTCCCCATAGTGGGATCATGCCCTTTTTGACCTTACATAACCTCAACTAAAGAGTCTATGGGCCCCATAGTCAATTTAATAATCATGACAAGTTAAGGACCAACTTGAAAGAATCCACTTAAGAATTCCAACACATTAGACTAAGACATAGAGCATAACATAGAACCTAGTAATGAGGTGAGTTATGGTAGCATATATGGATGAGAGAGAATGTGGAATGGAGTTCCAAATTAAGGTAATAAGTAATCCTTTGTGGAATTTATGATTAAAATGACCCAAGAAGTTGCATTTTTAGTCTAGACCAAAACCATCTACTTTTCATGAGTTTGCATCGCCACTCTAAGACTGATCCACCCACTCGAGACACAAGAGTGTCCCTGCAAGAAAACCACCAGTTTATAAAGAGGAAAGAGAGCAGTAGGAAGTGTGTGAGAGAGATGTCCTTAGTTAGAAGGAACCTTCAAGCATAGGTGCATGTCTTTCAAGTTCCATAACCAGTGCTTGTATCCCATTTATTTGTCCAAGGGGTGTACTTTAAATTTCAATTAATTTTTTTTTTTGAAATGGGAACCACACTATGTGAGGACTTATTCATGTTGAAGGGGTGTGCTTTGAATTCACATTGTGTTTTTTCTTTTTTAAAAAAGAAATGGGAACCACATCATGCAACGACGTTATTTTGACTTCCTTCAGTGGTTGGTGTGGAATGGTAAGAAGTTTGTGAAAAACACTCAAGCACTCAAGCAAGAAGAAGAGTACAAAGAGTATTGAGTCCCCTTCAAATCACACCCTTTAAAAACCTTTAAATCCTTTCTAATTCCAAAACTACCAAGGTCACTAATTGATTACAAGTTTCGTTAATGAAAAGGGACCTCAAATTTCTAGAACAAGGAAAATCATACAGTTCATTGGATGGGCAGATGATGTGGACTCACTACCTATTCCATGAAAAATAAACCATGTCAACATCATTAGACATAAAAATTCAAAAATAGAAACTAGAAATCAACAATCACACATTAAACACAAACCATCATTAGTAAACAACAACAGCAACATTGTTTCCTATGACAATAAAGCGAATTTACTAGAAAAAATGAGAAAATATCACACTGAAATGAAACCAAAAAAAGAAAAATATATAAGAAAATGTAAAATAGTAAAGAAATTTTAAAGGTATTAGAGATGGTGTAAAATTAGAAAAATTTGCAAAATCAAAAATGTGAAAAAAAAAGGTAGAAAAATTGAGAGGCCATGGTAATGGTTAGCATGGATGGCCATCTCTCCCATGTCTAAGTTGGAGGGAGGGGATCTGAAATATAGAACGTGGTTGTCCATTTGTTGAGGCAGTATTTACACAAGCCTATCTTGGTTCAAGGAAAGGCTTCACTTATTGGATATTAACCAACTATTTTTTATTTAGGCTATTAGGTTTGTAGATTATCATGACCCTAGAGGAAAAGGTTTGATTAATGACGTAAGGTTCCTCCCACAATGTTTGGAATTTTATCTTTTAGGGTACATGTATGGGGTTCTAGTAAAGAACCTTATCTCCTAGTTAAAGTTTTACTTCCCCAATTCTATGGTTATGAAACTACTTGTTAAATGCCTTGTTCACCTCTTTCAAGGATAGGGCCACGAAGTGATTTTTTTCTAACACATTCAGATTGATCAATCTTTCCTTCTATGCTAAAATTAAGTCAAAGTTTAGATCACAAGTCGTTGAGACTGTACAGAGCTCAGATTGAATTAGGAGCATCAAAATATTCTTGTACACTAACTCGTAGGGAGAATATCCAATAGGAAGTTTCCAAGTTGAATGATAAGCCTAGAGAGCATCGTTAAGTTTTGTACTCCAGTCCTTCCTATATTTGCTTATGGTTCATGTTAGTATTTTTGTAATCTCCTAGTTGGTTACCTATGCTTGACTGTTGGTTTGGGATGGTAAGGTGTTATTAATTTATGTTCTACCCCCAAGTGTTACATTAATTTTCTAAATGTGGTACCTATGAAATTAGTTCCATTATTAGAAATTAGTGAACGTGGCACCGCAAACCTATTCACGATATTTTGTTATGTAAATTTGGAAGCAATGGATGATGTACAATTAGTAACGGTTGCTGCTTCTACCCATTTTATGTAATAGTCAACTGCTACTATAATATATGCTTTCCCATTAGGCATGGGTGTGATGGGACCCATGAATTCAAAACCCCATATGTCAAAAAGCTCCAGTGGTTGAATCCACTACTGAGGATCTTCCATGCAAGTGGTCATCCCCCCATCACGTTGACAATGTTCACAAGACTTGATGAACTAGTAGGCATCCCTGAAGATTGTAGGCCAATAGTATCCTTCCATTAGGATTTTTATAACCATGCATCTCCCTACATAGTGGCCTCCACAAGGTCCTTCATGAGCATCTTGGAGAATGTGTAGTTGATCTGCGTCAAAGACACACTAATGAGTTAGGTCATCGACACATGCCTTGTAAAGGTGTCCATTGATTTCCATGAAATATTTGACTCAATAAAGAAATTATTAGTTTTTCCTAAAATCTAGGTCTTGTGACATCTCTTGAGTGAGAAGATATGTGAGGATGCCATTATACCATATTACTTTTTCATGTGTTTGTTCACTTATTTCTCTAGTAAAGAGGAGTTCATCTCAAAACTAATTAGAGAGTGGGCGCTCCTCTTCTTTATTATCCCATCTTAGGTGAGAAATTTGGTCAACAACCACATTCTTAGTTCCTTTTTGATCTACCATTGTGAGATCAAATTCCTACAAGATCACAGGCCACCATATAACACAAGGGCTCATCGTTAGCTTATTCTTGAGGAAGTGAATTGCAATGTGGTCCATATGTACAAATACTCTGTAACTTAGCACATAATGTCTAAACTTTTCTAGCACATACACCACTACCATTAATTCTTTTTCCATGGTGGTGTAATTCAACTATGCCCCCACAATTCTTTAAATCACACAATGGATATAATATGGACATTTCATATTGTCCATATGCATGAGCACTACTTCCAAAGAATAATTAGATGCATCTATCATGATATGGAATGGTTTGGACCAATCTAGTGCTCATAGGATTGGTGTTTCTATGAGTTTTTCCTTTAATTTTTGGAATGCATGTTTACATTTTTTGGTTCAAATAAAAGATGCATCTTTATTTGTAAGTTCTACCAATGGCTTTGCAATCTTAGAGAAATTCTCAATAAATCATTAGTAGTAACTAGTGTGTCCAAGGAATGAGTAAACATCTTTAATGGTCTCTAGTTGACGTGTTATTCTTTGGATGACCCTTATCTTTTTTGGATCTAACTCAATCCCTTTTTACAAAATTTGATGTCCTAACACAATGCCTTCTTGGACCATGAGATGGCTCTTTTGCTAATTAAGCTATAGGTTTGTCTCTACACATCTCTTCAGTACTTACTCAAGTCAGTCCAAGGCTTGCTCAAAGGTAGCTCTATAAGTGGAGAAGTCATCCATGAAGACTTCAACACCACTACCGATTTGTTGTTGAATGATACTAAGGATCAAGCATTGAAATGTTGTAGGGGAATTACATAGACCAAATGGCATCTTATAGTATATAAAAGTTCCCCAAGGACTCATGAATGTTATCTTGGCCTGATCTTCAGGTGCAATTTGGATTTGGTTATAGCCATTATAATTATTTAAAAAGCTATAATAACAATGCCTAAATATGGTGTCTAACACTTGGTCTACAAATGGCAAAGGAAAGTGATCCTTAAATGTTGTCATATTTAATAGCCTACATTTGATGCATACTCGCCATTTGTTGTCCTTCTTTGGTACAATTATGACTGGGCTAACCCCCTCACTATCCATGATTGAATAAATAAACCCTACCTTGAGGGGTTTCTCTATCTCCTCCTTAATGATTTGCTTCAATTTTGAATTTAGACACCTCTATGGCTACCTTCTAAGCTTCATGGCTAGGTCAGTGTAGATGCAATGCTAGCATATCCTTATATTGATTCCTATTAGCTCTGGATATGACCAAGCAAAGGTTGTTGACCATTTACTCACCACCTTTAATAAGTTTTCTTTTTTCTCAAGAGCAAGTATGGCATTAATGATGACCAGTTTACCATTCTTTAAAAATGCATACTCCATACAAACTAGTAAATTTTTTAGTTCTAAGGGCTCCTACTTGAAGTGATCAAGGATTTCCAACTCTCCCTAATAGATATCATCATCTTCATTAGAGAGTTGGAAATGAAATTTTTTAATTTTGTCCATGCCTTCAACATATGCACATGTTAGACTCTCAGTTGGCTCCATGCATATTATGCTACTATCTAAATCAACTATTAGCCACTGGCTGCTCTTCTACTTTGTGGCTACTACATACAGATACCTTTGAATATTAATTTCCTGCACACACTGATTACATGCTTTAATGTATGTACTTTTGATTAACCAAATCCTTTGCATGCAATTACATCCATTATCATTGTATGTGATGCATGGAATATGCTTCTTCTTCATTTTTCCTAGCTTGTTTTCCTTAGATATTTCTAAAGATAGGTCCCTTATACTCATTCGTGCATTGACTGTGCTTAACGAAGCCCTTCCCATAATGATGGAGAACTCACTTTTGTAGTTGTCCAACTTGATTACTAGAAAATCAGTAGAATAGGACCACCCACAAACTATGGTCACAATGTCTTCTACTAATCCCAAAGGGATAGTGATCGTTTGATTTGCTAATTCTAAATAGATGTTTCTCTTCTTAAGAAGTGGTAGGTTTCAGACCTTGTACATATCATGGGAGATGAGGTTAACTTCAAAAACAAAGTTAAGAAGAGCCTTGCATGGCTCTTGTCCAACAATCTATAGATAGATGAGTGGCCTTTTTAGATTAGATATTTTTGTAGAAAGGTTGCTAGCCTTAATCTAGTTAGAAACAACATGAGTTAATATTACAGTGTAGATCCTAGATGGCAATTGGCTTGAAGGGCACTCGAAGGCATTTGATGTAGAGGATGAGGGTGTTGGAGAAGTAGGATGATTAGTCAGAGTAGGTTGTGAGGGCTAGAGAGGGCTACTAGGCTAGAAGAAGGGTCATTTCCCTGATTTATTATCTGGACCACATGGTTGAAAAACTAGTTGTGAGTGTACAACCCTTGTAGCATTCCATTGTTGTAGCTATGGAGGAATCTCACCCTACATAGACGAAGTAGGAGGTAATTAAGTTGAAGGTGGAGGTTTAGGTGCAAAGGAATGTGGAGGATGATAAGGATAGGGATATGGGTTTTCCCTTCAAGTAGATGATGAATGTATTTAGTGATACTTTGGAGGATAATAGTGATGCTAGAATGATGCATGACTTGCCAAACTTCTAGGGGAGACAAGCTACTAAACATAGTACCCATATGGATTTGGTTGATTATAAGGGTACTACTACCTTGGTGGTGGCATTCCCCATGATTATGGTTGGTACCACTATTGGTATTGTTCATAAGGTTATGGAGGAGTTCCATTGGGATAGTACACTTCTTGTTGCTAGTGAAACTATCTTGGACTACCTTGAGGGTAAGGTAATCATCTTGGCGCTTGCCTACATGCTAGGCAAGGATTCAATGTGTACATTCCCAACTCCTATAAGTGTGACACCATAGGGCAACATCCCTTTGGATGCTTGTATTATCATATGTCACATTCAATTTCATCATTAGAGTCAAACTCCACAGCTTTTTCCACTATAAAAACTTTACCCTTACCTCCTTGGTAGGCATGTTCAACTTCTTTTCACCCCCTACAATTATGATCACTATTTTTCTCTTTGGATTCTTTAGCAATTTTCAAAGTGGTTTGAAAATTTTCATCCAAAGAGTCCCATAACTTGTCAACCTTAGTTGAAATGTTAGAAATACATTTTTGGATGGGCAAGGTATTTCTATTCACCAGTTCATCAAGTGGTGATTCCTCCTTGTCATAAAATCATACCTCTCATTTTCTAATGGATGGATCCTTATTATATTCTTCAGCACTTTTTCTCTTTCGTATCTCACCTTCTTCTTTTGCTACTTGCTCAATTAGCATTTGGATATGATGAGCTCTCATTTCAGACAATCTTCCTTGGGCATACACCCGAAGGATTCTTCTTATTTCTACTCTAAGTCCATCTATGATGTGGTGAATTTGTTCCCTCTAAGAGTGACCATGGCCAGGGCATCAGTGTAGAAGTGAATAGTATTGGTCCATGGTGGCATCCAAGGGTTCATGTGCCCCTTGTTTCCAGCCTTGGATTTTCCTTCTTAGATTAGACACTTTGAAGTACATTCAATATTTGTCATTGAATAGTTTTAACATGGTACTCTATCTTTGGATAGATTCTAGTTCCAAGGACTAGTACCAACTTTCATCTTTCTTAATGAGTATCCTTGGGAAAAGCTTGAGTTTTTGCCACTCATTTTCTATGTTCTATAAGGCATAGGCATCTTGAAAAGCTTATAGATGTGTCTATATATCAGAATTGTATTCCCCCTAAAATCTTGGGATATTATTCATGTCTAGCCACTTGATCTGACTATCCTTCATATGCCTGGTTGGGATTTTCACTACCTCTGTAATGTTGAGCATACATCAAGTTGCCAATAAAGGTTCATCATCATCACTACATTGATAATGTTGATGATGGTTCCATCCACCCTTTCAGTTTTGGTAACATTGATAGTCATTATTATTTTGTCGATCATCTTCATCATGATTGTTTCGATGATAGCTTCCATAAGAATCATTAGATGAAGAGGAATGTTTGAAATTGGATGAAGAGGATGAAGAGAAAGGTGGACTGCCACCGCTACCATAATGTCCGCCACCACTATTATGCTTATTATGATCACCATCCTTAGATCCCTTATTGTTGTGATGTTTACCTGAGTTCCTACTTTGGCTATCACTCTTTCTTGATCCTAGTTTATGAATAGTTAATCGTAGCATCAGGTTCACACCCTTACCATCAATAGCAGGCAGTGGAAAATCTTCATGTTGAGAGCCTTCCAAGGAAGGATCCTCATTGTTCTCTTAATCTAGTAGGAATAAGGGCTTAGTGTAATGTTTGCCCTTTGTAGCTTCATGGAGTTTCTCCTGATGGCTAGCTCATTTATGTTGTGTTTCAATGGGACAGTAGTTTCGAATGTCATATCCATCCGCAACATACTCTTTGTGAAGATCTACTATGCCCAACTTCTTAAGGGTTTTAGATAGCATCCCAAGCATAGATCGATTGGGGAGCAAGACAACATTGCCCTCCATATCATGACATCGCATTTGTTCATCCTAATGTAGGATAAAGGTGAAATTCAGCACAAACTCATCTGGATGAGTGTATACCACTTTATATTCTTATGGGATTAGTGGTTTAGTATCTTTAGGCTTGCGAGAACAAGAAGACATTTTGCAAAAAAAAAAAAATGAAATTGTCAACGTTCTTTTATAATTTTATGTATAGTGGGAATGATATGGACCTTTAGGTTTGTACAGTGAAATTAATGATATTCACTTAAACCTAAATAGCACATGTTCCACAAACAAAGTCCCTAGCAATGGTGCCAATGATGAGTGGTGAGGTACCCCTACGCCTAACCATATGAATCACAAAGAATTCACACTTGATTTGCTCAAATTTCAAGGACTTCATCATTTCCAATGCACTAGCCCTTTAGGAAGTGAATCTAGCCTTAAGGTCAATCAATATCTTCCCAATTATACTTGTGATGTTTGTTGGTATGGTTAAGTGTAATTGAGGCATTCGATTTTTTATCATTTTTTATGTTTTATAACTCAGTGCTTAAATGTAGATAAAAGTAATTTAATTAACTAATATAAATTAATTAATTAACTAATCATTTAATTAATCCTAACATAAGTATCCATTCCCACTTTCTATACACATTTTAAACTCATGTATCTATTGTTGGATGACCAAGCACTACGCTATTAGATGTGCAAAGCAATAACGCTACTGGGATTACCAAGGGAATACGTGTTACACTTGAAGCGGTCATACTTATGTGTGTAATCTATCTAGCTTAGTTTCTTATCTAACATAGTAACTAGAAAATAATTGATAATTAATTGAAAACATTTAATAAAACATCTATCTAGCTTCGTTGCTTATGCATCCAATGATAAAAATGCATAAATAGAATATCTAATCTATTCTAAGTGTTGCAAGATTTATTAAAAAGCTCATCTTTATTACCGCACACACTGTCATGCTTAGGTACAACAATGCTCGAATAAATATTTGTACACTCAGTGACTCCTACTATAGGCACTCAAGGAAAAAAATTTTAACTTTCGAATGGAAAAAATGCAAGAGCTTTGTTACTACTAAAATTTAGATTGCCATAAATGCAACTAGTAGGCACGTATTTATAGGAAATGGATAAACATTACATTGATGGGGCCTCATCAAAGTAGGGAAAGATGTGTCAATGGGGCTTCGTCAATGTGGTCTACTCCATCAACGAGGCCTCATCAACACAACCAACCAACAATGACTCATCAAGTACCAACCACACAATAATTATGAAAGAGACCTTGTATAAATAAAAATAGAAAAGCACTAATTATGAAGAGAAATTACATAAATAGAAATACTAATTATGAAGATATTTTATATAAACAAAAATACTAAGGTTCCTATTATTGACATAGGACTATCTCTACATGGGTAAAAGAAAGTAAAGATCATATCTACTATGATTCATGTCCAATGGACTCATTAGTATCCATAGACTATAGCCTTTATTGCAAACATTTTTGTACACTTGGGAATATTGAGAATGTAACTCATTGAGTTATGGCTATCCAAATTTGACAGTGATCCAAATACTTTGTAGCAATATTTGCATTTATATTTGTTGGCATTCAAGGAAGAAGCTACCTAATAGATTCAACTATTTTTTAGTGTTGAACATTCCATATATCATCCTTAATTAGTAATAGTGCAGCAATGTCTTTATCACTTAAATCATGCATATTTGTTGTCACCATCTTGGTAGAACCTTTCCAATGCAAGGTATATGGTATTTGAGATAACAATATTTTGCAAATGCCTACACATATATGGTGAGAGTGGAATTTTTTATTGTATAAGCTGCATATTATTGATGGAATATGTTTTATTTTATATGGTGCATAGTGGAATGTTTCATTACATATTGTTGGTGGAATGTTTTATTGTATAAGTTGCATATGCGACAACTATTGTTTAACACATTGATGGTAGATGGTATAGGATTTGCCAAGTATACACACTAAATCTATAGCTTCACTTTACCTACCAAATAAGCTTGGAATTTGAATTTGATGCATAATTTATATGCTTTTTCTTTGAAATTTGAAAAGCTTATAAAAAACACGTGAACAACCATGTCTAATTAGTAAGTAAAAAATAGTTTATATATATAATAAATTAAAAAAATGTAAGAAAAATTCTAGAAGTTAAATAAAAATTTAACTCTTTCATCTCAATTAAGCATACACAATGTATATAATTTTCAACCATGGTTAAAAAGAAAACCTAAATTATTATCATACAGGTTTACCCTATTAGTGTTGACAAGGAGTAGTAATGTTTTAACTTGCACCAATGGCTTCTACTCATATTTCCAATGTATGTCAGTTGTCACATTCACGTATTTTATAAATACCCGAATACTTAATATCATTTCCCCCACATCCTTAAAAGAATATCAAAACATTTAAGACTTGTAATATGTTATCTCATAACACTATTCTATTATTTAAGAACTTTCACTTGGAATTTCTCTTTGCAAGGTTTCAAGTGCAACTGAAAACTTCATTTTCAATGTCTTGGTTAAAACCTTTGAAGAAGGAGAAGGGTAACATTCAAAATCAAAATGTAATTTCTCTTTCATTAGGTATTAGTACATGTGTTTGTTTTTTCTTTCATGTGTTCTGACTACCCATTTGATATAGCTTTATAATGTTACACCAAAAAACTTGTATGATTTTTTTTTCATGATCTCATCCATGATTCATAAGTTTAGAATATATCTTTTTTTCCCATAAAAATGTAACATATTTCATAGTTCATATAAATAGTTAAATCCTATATTTAGACATAATAAAACTTCCATTTTGTTTCATATTTTAATTTATGCCACTACCTTGTAAATGCCCATATCATAAAAACATGTTTGCAATCACAATGGCTTCCTTGTTGCTAGGAATAGACGTAAAAGACATTTAAATTTCAAGGAATCTTAGAGGTGCTAGAGTAGTTCTCGCTCCTCCAAGTGGTGCATCGTCATTCTTCTGTGCCTAGCTCTTGTTGGTGAAAACGTTAAAAACCTCTCGGTCACTTCAAAATTGAAATGCTTATGCCTCAATCACATGTGATAACCCTATCTTTAGTGCTTGCCCTAAAGGGCATCGATCATCGACTGGTGCTAGCTAGTCCATTAATAAAAGAACAAGTGCTCGACGTCCTATAGTTAACAACTTTGAATCTAGGAATTCTTTTAAGGTCTTGGTGGTTGAGAAGGATCCTCCTTATTTTACAAAAATCCAATGAAGTGTTGTTCATGGAATGTTAGGAGCCTCTCAGACCCTCGTAGATGATATAAAGTTCGAGATTATATTCGGAGACATTCCTTTGATGTTGTTTGTCTTCAAGAAGTTAAAATCCAAAGATTCAATCTTCAAATTTGCTGCCAGAGAATTTTTCCCAATAGTTCTTATGTTTCTACACACCATGAACATGGTAAAGGGGGGGCTATAATTTTTCTCCATAATAAGTGGCAGCAGTCTGTTCTTGATCACGGTTGTGATAATTTAGGGCATTATAGTTGGGTTCGATTATAGTATGCTAATGAGATCTTAGGGATTGTCTCCATTTATGCTCCTTGTCACTCAACTAATTAGAAGCTCTTGTGGAATTGGCTTAGGAACAACTTACCCAAAGCTAAATGGATTATTGCAGGGGACTTCAACATGACTGAGCATCCAAAGGATAAATTTGGAGGGCAAAGAGGTGGTTTAGATAATAGGGTGCTTTCTGAGTGGTTCTCATTGAAACATCAATTAAAGTTGCAAGAAGCTAATGAAAACTATTCCTCTTCTAGTACTTCTAACTGGTTTACTTGGAGTAACGCTAAACATGGTGCTTCCTACATCTCTTCTCGGTTGGATCAGGTTTATCTATCTACTAATTCTCTTATTCATTTTACTTCTACCAACAGTGCCCCTGTCCAAGCAGATTATACCCAGGTTTTGTCAGATCATTATCCTATTCATTGGTCTCTTTCCCACTCTGGGAACTCCTACTCTTCTAACGATATTTATATTTTTAACATTGCCTTTCTTCATAGTAACTCCCTTTTCTCTCTATTGATGCAAATATGGAATTTTCATCCTAAACCCCTTGGTGAAGATGGTTGGATTGATTGGTGGACTAATGATTGTACCCACCTCTAACGGTTTTCCAAACATGCAGGTAAATTGGTGGCTTCATGACTAAGTTCTCACAAGTCCAACCTTCATAAGGAAATTTCCTTACTTCAAAATACCATTAACAAAGATGAAGCTACTAAGGCTCACTTTAGTTGTTTGAAACTTACCAAAGAGAACCTACGTATAATGGGTCACTATGAAGCAAGAGGTGCTCACCTCTGTGCTCATCTCTCTTGGCTCCGTATGGGTGACCAGGCTACTAATGGCTTTTTTCGTCTCCTTAAAGGGGTGAGCCCGTCCCATAAAATTTCAACTATTCAAGTTGAAAATAATATCTTCACCTCCAAGGATGACATTTTACAGGCCTTCTTTGAGTTCTACTCTCAAACTTTTCGAAAAGAGGCAATTGACCCCATTGTAGTTAATACTTGCTTAGGAGCTATTACTCCTTTTAATTGCTCCATCTTTGGTGATGCTTCTCTTCTTTTGAAATAGGATCTTGGTAATGCTCTTCAACAACTCCACGATGGTAAAGCCCCTGGTATGAATGACCTTTCCATAGAATTTTTTATGAAATTCTAGCCTACTCTTCAAGACATTATCTATAGTGTGTATAAGGGAGCTCTTAGGGAAGGATCCTTTGGTAAGCAGATTAATGCTGGTATTATTAAGCTTCTCCCCAAGTCAGGAGATCATATGAGCATAAGTAATTGGATCCCTATCACTCTTTCAAATGTTATCTATAAAATAGTTTCCAAAGCTATAGCTAATAAACTTAAACCTTTTCTTCCTCATCTTATAAGAAAGAAGCAAACCGGTTTTGTTCAAGGTAGGTATATTTTAGACAACATTGTTACTGCTATTGAGGGCTTGCACTGGGCTTCTTCCACTAATCAAAATGTCATTCTTCTTAAGCTTGATTTTACTAAAGCTTACGACATGCTTGATTGGTCCTTTTTAAAAAGTATAGTCAAACATCATAACTTAGGTAATGTTTTTGAGAGACATATACATCTTGTTTTGTCAGAGGCCTCTTCAGTCATTTGTATTAACGAATCCTTCTCTCAGGTCATTGAGCTTCAAGAATCAGTTCAATAGGGTTGCCCATTAGCCCCTTATCTTTTCATCTTGGCTGCTGATGCTCTTGGAGTTGTTCTTAGATCTCATAATGAATCTATGTGGCTAAGAGGTATCTCTCTTCCACAACAAGGAAACGATCTTATTTATAGCTAGTTTGCAAATGATACTTTTATCACTTTGATTGAGGACCATAATAGTTTTAACATTGCCTTGCACTGCATAGATATCTGCTATAGAGCCTCAGGAGCTAAGATCAATTGGAACAAAATGCAAGCCATCTGATCTAGCTTCTCTCCTAGGCCTCCTTGGACTTATCATTTTGATATCAAGTGGCTATCTCCTACTGATAATTTCACCTTCTTAGGCATCCCTATTGCTTTATTTGCTACTCCCACTACCATATGGAACAATGTGGTGGAAAAGGTGAAACATAAAGCTTTGAAATGGGCTTCTAAACACTTATCTCTTGCAGGTAGATTTATCGTAGTTAATCATATTTTGAGCTCCACTCATGTCTATTACTCTTCCTTTATGTATCCTTCCAAATCTTCATTTCAATGCATTAACAACATTTTTAGGAATTTCCTTTGGGGGAATAAGGATGATCACAAAGCTTTTCATCGAGTAGCTTGGGATACTTGCACTTTAAGTAAAGAACACGGGGGCTTAGGCCTTGCCTCTATTGTGCACCAGAGTATTCTCTTGGCCTCCAAATGGGTGACTCAATGTATTGAAGGAGATGAAGCTTGGAAGATCCTTTTTAGGCATAACATCTCTTCTCTTGGTATTCACCATAAATGGAAAAATACACATTGGAGCAATTGGATCATTAGTGAAGGCTCTCAGAAGATCAAAGGATCTTTCTGGTTTAAGCAAATTTGGTAGTGTTGGAGTCAACTTAGAGGTTTGTTGCAATGGAAACCTTCCCAAATAAGCTTGCACTCTCTGTCGACACACTCAATCTAGTGGTCCCTTATTTTAAAAAATAATGGAGGTTGTCTTTATGATGAATTCTCTCATAGAGCCAATCGTTTTGCTTACCACAATCTCCACCATATTGATCAATTATATACTGTTAGAAATGATTCTCCTACCCTCTCTTGGACACATGCGAAAGTAAAATGGGGGTTTCAAAGACAAGATATTATCATTTACCAACACATAGAGCAAGTTCTTTCCAACTTTTCTGTACATAAGTTGCATACTAATACTCCTTGGTATGATGATTGGTTTTGGCTTGACGGTTCCCCTTTTTGCTCTTTACGCATCTCTAAAGCTAAATATTGGTTTCATGCGCAAGTTTTTCAATTCTCCACTCTAAATAGACGTTGGAGTTTACATCTTGAGGACCATAAGTGGAAAACTATTTTTTGTCGGATTTGGACTTCTAAGGCCCAACCTAAGCACCGTTTCTTTTTTTGGTCCTTGGTTCATCAAGGTCTTCCCATCGGACATAGGCTTCATTTCTTAGTAATTGATCATCCTAAATGCCCCATTTGTAAAGCGGATGACTCTTTTATACATGTCTTTTGGGATTGCTCATTCTCTCAACACATTTGAAATGGTGTCAATCTCTCCAACTCTTCCTTCCTAATCATTCTATTGGTTTTCCTCAATGTATCTTTCAAGATGATTGTGTTGAGCGTATTTGAGATTATCTTCTTTATTTGGAAATGTCGCCTAGATGCTTGGTATCAAAACACACACTACAATAAATTTGACTACGGTATAAAATGCTCTATTGCTAGTATTGTTCAACTTCAATGTTGAGAACTAGGCTTTATCAATAATATTACCTTTTTCTAAATGATTTCTCTTTGAATTAGTTGTATTGGTCTCCTTTTTCAGCTGTCGTCCTAGGGGGTGCGATAAGCTTTTGTCTTGTTGCAGGGGACTGGGGGGTCACCTTGCAACATTGGGCTCTATTAAGGTTTTGGCCCCCCAAAATGCTTAAAACAACCTTTAGATTATTTAGATTATTCCACAGAGTTGATGAATTCATGTTCGACTCACATGTTAATTTGTTCACAAGGTTCAATATTTGCTGACGACCATGGTATCCTTTCCCGTAGAAAGAGTATCTTTACTGTTAATTTATTCTTACAGAGCAAATTATGCTAGTACCTTTCTGATAAAGAAATGTATGCATGGGCATTCAAGATGAGAGAATTGTAGCTAAGCGAAGCGTAAATGTATTTGATGAAAATATAAATTTAACTTTAATTGAATGAATCTACAGGGGATTCTAAAAATCAATTGCGCTTGTCTCGATATGTTTTAAGACTTATTGAAGCTGAACTTTGAAGATCGAAGAACACTCGGGAGCAGAATCATAAACGTCTCTTAAATTTTATGGAAAAAAAAAAACAATGTTTTAGTGGTTGTCCGATCTAAGGTAAGAATGGAAGGGAAACCGTCCCAATCCAAGGTATGAATCAAAGCTTGTCTTACTCTTCGAAGGTGAAGCAGTCCCAAATTCCCAATCTAAGGTATAAGGTAGGAATTGAAACTAAACTTTGAAGATCGAGAAAACCCTGGCAGGAGGGAGGTCTCATTTCTTTGCAGAATGAATTTCCCAAAGATCACGAAAACTATGCTGTATAAAACGTCTGAAAATGACGTTGGAGTTGTAAGGTATTGTTCCCTGTGCCTCTCGCATGAAAAACTAGAGATCTTCCATGTGAGCTACATCTCTTTGATTTGATTTCGAGAATTCGTTTTTCATGCCCGAATAATGATGCGGGAGTTTAAAACCCGAACGGCATCAGAAACAAAGCCACGACCCCTAATACTACTAAAGCAGTATTATTAGGGCATGGAGTTTGAAAAGATGTAAAACGAAAACGTTATACTTTAGTAGGAAGCATCATTATCATAAGCTTTAGTTCAAGTCGTATAATTTTCAGAAAGAATTGAAAGCGATTATATTTTTTAAGGTCTTAATATCAGAGTTTGAACCTATGGTAGTGGTTTGAAATTATCTTTGTGGTAGTGGTTTGAAATTATCTTTGTGGTGCCTTAATTTCCTTGCATGCCTATTGTGTTACCTCCTGCATATTCGATGACTATCATTAGCTATATGCACTTTTGTGTGCAGGCTTGGTGGCATGTAGGAGTGGGATCAAGAAACACATGTTTAAATAAAATAAAAAACAATTTTAATCTTATCCACAAATAGAATAGTGGTATGCATTTCTAATATCAAGTGAGAGGTTGAAGGTTAAAATCTCTTTATCTAACTTTACCTATTGGTATAGACATATATTAGAATTCTTCATAAAGCCAGGCCTTCACAATGAATTATGGTGTATCCATGGTGCATGTTACCATGCATGGGAGTTAAGGAACAGTGGAGACACTTCCCTTGAAATAGGTTAAGCTTTCACTCATCTATCACCCTACCTTGGCAAATGAGCATTGAGACTCTAGGTGATGATTCTTAATTATTCAACCTAGAATGATTATATTAACATAAGGTAAAGTTTTAAAAAATAGACAGCATAGGCCTAACGTAACAAAAACTATGATTAATGTGGCAACCAAAACGGTAACAGGAGATAGATAGACAAAAGCAATTGATGCAACATATACAATCATGCATTATTGCACAATTGAGCACTATGATGACATGGTGTGGCAAGCCTAGGCAACCATGCAATAATTAGCAAGAGATAGTGATGTAGTAGATCAATGGAGGAAGAGCACCTACACAATTGGGGCATCTTCATCATTCTAGTCTAATAGCAAAGAAACCCAAGAGAAAGCCACTAGATTGAGCATGTCCCCCTCCTAAAGATAGGTGGGCTAAAGCTCATAGTAGTGGTCATATACAAGGTATCATCATAGCCAAGCTCAATTCTTGAATGGTCCTCCAAGAAGGTGAGCTTGGGAAGGGCATCAATGGCATAGGATTAAGGATATTGACCAAAGGAGTTGATGATATTGTCAAAGACCCAAAATTATTTGTGATGGGCACTCACCTAACAGCTTTTAGGAACACGATATGTCATGGGTTTACAAAAGTGAGATTGATGTTATGGAAAAAGGGCAAGGCTAGGTAGTCAAGAGGCAAGGGGTCTAGGAAAGGAGAATAGGAAGGTGGTTAAGAGGCTAGGTGGTTCCATGTCATCCAGAATGTTGATAGGGGGCAAGGAAAGGCATGAGGAGTGAACTAGCTACATGTGAAAGGATGACAACTTAAAGAGGTGCAAGTAGAATTGAAGCAAGTCATGGGTGAGTGTGGAATTGGAGATGGGGGAGTGTTTTGTGGCAAAGTGAGAGGAAGTGGCAGTGTTGGACTAGTTGGCCTCTACTAAAGGTGGGCTTAGCAAGTGTTGGTGCTAGAATGAAATGGGTGTAGAGTACGAAGTTAGACTAGAGCCAACATTTACTCAATGGGCCTAGCAAGTGTTGGTGCTAGGATGAGGCATGTGTAGAATATGAAGTTAGGCTGAAGCTAGCATTTGTAGAAGGATTAGTTGATTGGAGTATAGGAAGAGCTAGTTACCCACCTCTTAGCATGCCCCAATGATGGCTAACTCATGTCAAATGACTGATGCCACTTATTATTTGACTTGGACTTAGCAAAGGTGTGTAACAATTCGTCAATTTGGCAAAGTGTAAAGGTACATTCGGCCTCTAAAACATTGAACTTGAGGACCCCTTATTTGTGAACTAGAACTTCAAGAAGGCCTTCATGCTTATAAATTAGAAGCAAGTTGGCATATGTGATTAATAGCATCTGACATGTTGAGCATGAGACCATTACGTAAGCTCTACAAAACCTATATTTGCAAATGGTGCTGTGGCTAACTTCCACCACATTTAGAGTTCAACAAGCTAGAGTCTGACGAGTACAGCTAGAGTCTGATGAGCTTGTACTGTCCTTTTAGGATTTCAAATAAGGGCTCTTGCTTAAAAAACTGTTTGCAGCCTTTGACCTAGTAAACATACTATTAAAGATAGGTTTGCTAGCCAGCGACAGTCTTGTGATGGAAGCGATGTCATCCTCCTTGGCGGAAACCATCTTATCCCCCATGGTGAAAGAAGTGTCATTTCATGTTCTGATGGCGACAAGGGCTAGGCCCATGAATGATGAACAAAGTGAAAAAACAAACCAAACCGATCAAAGGTCAGAGGAGAATCGCCCGCTTAATCGACTCCTATTTTCTCTGTGCACCACAATTTCACCCAAAATAGTATTATTAGTCCAAAAATTTTTGAACTACGTGCAAATGTGCGACTGGCTGACAGAAATCTATACAAGTTCTTTGATACGAGCATGGCAGATCTTACGGACTCCAACCATGGAATTCAAATTCAATGTAAACATTACGATTTGTTACAGTTTATCGATATGCAGAAGTTTGGAATCCGAAATTGAAACATAGTTCTAATCTAAGATATAAAGTCCATAGAGAATCTTATAATTCAACATTGTCTATCCGAATTCAACCATGAATTCAACCATGATTTAGAATTTTCAAATCAAAATATATATGAAAGAAGTTTGGGGCAGATTCTTTTATCGTATCGTGTGGCCAATTTAAGGCAGCGTAGCAAAACAATGGGAGCAATGAGCCGTCTCAGCCCAAAACTGCAGCTGGGTTTGTAAATTCTGCCTTTTAGGCTTATATTGCAAACCGAGCAGTTGGCCATGTCTGCAAACATTGGTTTGAGTGTGGTGAAATATTTTTTGGAGCGGAAAAACTGCTGTTGACATGACTTGTGAGAGTCATGGCCCACAAATGATATCTTTGCTTATTAAATTGTAGAACTACAGACCAGGGTTCTGCTTTGGCACAGCTCCCGGTATTTCTACGGAAAACGGTACTCTGCTTTTACCTACAACGGAGCCCCTGTGTTTACCTCAGGGCCTACAAGTTTTCTCATTGTAGGCAAGTTGGCTCTTAGTGTCCGCAAACTTTCATGTATTTAAGTTTCGTTTTACTCTCTGTTACTTCAGTTGATTGTAATTTACGAGGGATACCATTAAGTACTAGTAGATTTTCCCAAAAAACCTGCAACTTAACAGGATTCATTGAACCAACATTGATGCAGTTTTCACCGATAACCTCTGGTGTCCAAACGCATGATCCGAGGCTTTATTGTTCAAAGTCATTGTAATCTTATCATTTCTTAACAGTTCAAAGAATATTGTGAATCTCTTTCCTAATTTCTGAAATTTCTGATTACTTCAAAGGACTTTACCCGTTTTTCTTCAATCTTTCTTTCTCGGATAAGAACACTGCGTTGTTAGTTAACTTCGCTATTATTTAGTTGACCAGTTCTTTTAGCTTGTCTTTTGTCATGTTCTAATGTTTCAGATTGGGTGGTATGTTTTTCACCAAATAAGGAAAATGACACAACAAATTTGAGAGGTGCGCTGGAAGGGCTTGAATTTGAATTATTCAACAGGAATCTCAACATCAAATGACTTTTAAAAATGATTTTTTGGCACTTGTAATAATGGAGTTAGTATACAAACTTGATTTTTGAGCACTAGCACATAATTACTTCATATTTACTACTTAGCATTTAGCAGGAGTGTTGGTATTGAACCTATGACTTTCGAAGAGACCTTTTCCAACGCGCAAGCAGCTGCCTAACGATTCGAAAAATGGAGTGGAAATTATCTCCCTGATACATAACTTAAATAAATGTTCATGCACAACTATACTTTAGATGCTTATTTGCTGAAGTTGCAGTTCTGACTTCTGAGTTATATGTAATCTTAATCTTTACATTATTGAGAGAGATCAAGGTCCGCAAAGCAAACGAAATACGATGCCACTTTAAATCAATTTTCTTATTCCTACAGTAACCAAGGTCAGCTCTGCTATTTCAGATGCAGACCACAGCTTATTGCAACTTTGGTTACAAAATGCAGACACCAGAAAATAAATACTAGCATAATCGTGGGTAAAATAAAGTAGTGAGAGCAGACGAGATTAGATGGGCATGAAGAGAATGATTACGAAGTTACCGGTGAAGAAGAAGGAGCAACCTTATGCTGGCTGCAACTGGATTTGGAGTTGGACTTGAACATGGACCTGAACAGACTTTGCTTGTGGTGGTGCTCCTGTTTTTTGCTGGAGTCAGGGTGCTGCTGTTTGTAGCTGCTACTATTAACTTCAACATCTTCTGTAGCAACAACAACACAAGAATTAGTAGTAAATCCACATGATCCTGCTGCTGCTGCTTTTGCTTGTGTTGGCTCTGCAGTCGCTCAAGGTGAGATCGATAAACATACAACTCGGCCGCAGCCGCAGTGGCTGCCAGGGAAGCCATTCTGATCTTTGCTCTGCTCTAATCGCAGAGAATGAATGAAAAATGAGAATGTAGAGCAATGGGTGAGCAGTTGAGGCTTCTAGTGCGAGGGGGGTGTATTTGCATCAAAGCGTTGGAATTCATTTTGAAGGTTCTCACTTGCTTGGCCTCCAAGAAACGGAGTCTCATTATCACATAGATTAGGATTCGGGCGTTTGGCTGATATTGTATCCAAATTTGAAGCCGTCAGTGCCATCCAAACGCCATATCACATGAAATGCAATTAAAAAGGAAAAAAAGAGAAAGCTCTAGAAGAAACAGGTTACATTAATAAAATTAAAAATATGCAAGTAATTTTAATCTGTCAATTTTGAACCCAAACTGCTTTAGTTCTCAACCCGCAATTACTGGTCTGCCGGTTGGCCTGCCGTTGTTCATCGACGCAAAGTTTAGGGTAAAGCACAACGTTTATTGCGTCGATCAAAGCATGCTCAAGCAATGTCATGATCCAAGTGATGTCATGATCCAAGTGAGGTTACGTCTTCATGTAGGTTGGAAATAGTGTCACCCTCCTACAAGATTTTAGTAAGGCCTTGTGGGGTATTGGGAGACTTGTGCCTATGGGGACAAGAGCCAAAATGGCTCCTAGGGAGGGGTCATCGATCAAATGAAGTGCGTTCAAAGTTGTGTAAGGGTGCACGAGGATGTAGTGGTGCAAGTAGAATCTACATTTTTCAAGGGCAAGGTAGAAGAGGTGGGGTTATGTGAGCAGAAGATGGTATGCGGCTCAAACCCACATCCGATGATGATGTTCTCTAATCAATGGCACTTGAGGGCACATGTATGGTATAGTTGGTCAAAATGATTGAGTGTCTATTCTCTATCTTCCATGAGGATGTTAGCATCCATGACTTCTGTTACAAGCAAGAGCCTTGATGATGCCCTCATTCTCATAGATAGGAATACTGAGCATAAAGTAGAGCAAGTAGTCGATAATGGTAAGTAAGAAAGTAGGTAGGTTAAGGACAAGGCCATTCTTTAGGATTCAAAGGATCCTATGATTCCTCCTAGTGAGCCAATAAAAGATGTATTTGTAGACCACCCTTGCAACCAAGTGTCATGGCTTCATCAAGTTGGCAACATAGTACCCACCTTAATGTAAAGCAAGATGATAGCCTTTCACAAATCAACCCTAGGCAACTTCATGACCTATAGGCATACTTTTGTGAAAGTGCTTCCCCACCATAGGAAAGTTAATGATCTAGGTGATGATGGCCTTAATAATGTTAACAATTTTGGCATCCACCTTGAAGGTGGTGTCATTCTAGGTCCTAATTGCCATACACGTGAGACCCAAAAGTAGGAACATGAAGAGGGAGAAGAAGGTCTTCCAACTAGTGGCTTGGAAAGTCTGCCAAGCATCAGAAGTCTACACATCAATAGTGTCAGCTAACTTCCAATGTGCAATCTTGCAATTCATGAGACTCAGACAGTGAAGATTCATGTAGAACAAAGAAGAGTGCTCTAGTAGTGGACAATTGCAATTGTGTGAAGAGTGAGTTCGGTAGAAGGAAGACATGCATTCCCTTTAAAAAAAATTAGATTGTGTTGGTGCCAAACAACCCATGCAAAAATCTCACTCCAAGATGACATGTGCCATCCTAGGATAAGAGGCTGATAATTAGGTGCCATGACAATATTAACCCTAAGAATGACAAGATCTAAGAGGTAGTCACACAAAATTATGGCGTATGGGTAAGCACAAAAAAGGGGAAACATGGTTTCCTTAGCGTACAAATATAGCATGTATTGGCTAGGGCCATGGGTGCCACTATAGTGACATAGATTGATTTATGTGAAGAGGTTGTCTTGAAACAAGAGCCAAGTAAAAACTTACAAGTGTGAAACCACCTGAATTTTCCATGCATTGATGAGGGGATGTGGATGATGCAAAAATGAGGTGATGGAGGGCATGTGAACATATGATAGAGTACAAGTAGACCTTGAGTGTTGAGAAGATGGAAAGGTGGGTGACACATGTGAGCTTGGCAAGTTATGTGTGGCGTAAAATGTGTCATGAACATAGAAGGCATTAGACTTGAAGCAGAATAATTGAATCGAGAAGTGGTGCTCTCAACATGGAGAAGAGTGCAACCATTACATGCAAGGTGTCAAAGGAATGACCCCAAATTTTCGCAATCTAGATGGAAGTTGATAGACCTATTTTTAATGACCTACAATATTGTATCTATGACATCGTAGCCTTGCATACATCATCATTGATGCAATGTAGAGGGTCTTGTCCACCCTATAAATACCAACACTTGGTCCCATCAAACAAAGGAACTTTCATTATGATCTTATGAAAACTCTTGTAGTTTTTTTTTTCATATTTTACACTTAGTGATAGAGTAAATGCTCATATTGTGGTGTTGAATAGTTGTACAAAATCTTCATTTGAGTGAGCTATACTTGGGCACAATTCCTGAACAAAAATAAAGATCGAGATTATTTGCCACCATTGTAGCATCATACTTAGTACTTTATTTTTGCCTTAGTCATTTTCTTTACTTAGTTTGACTTTCATGCTCACTTTAGTTTAGTTCTTTATATTTCTTAAGTGCTATACTTTTTGAGGTTCATAAGTAGAGTGGAATGAGTATGACTAGTTTCAAGCATATATGTGTAATCTTTTGGTGATCACAATAGTGTTATTGCTTGGTTCTCCCAGTAGCATAGTACTTAGTAACCTAGTAATGGTTACATGAGCCCAAGACATGTCTGGCAAGCCAAAAATAGATACTCATTTTCATAGGATAGAATAGATTTATATTTCTATCATCACTTAAACTTAGATTTTAGTCTCATTTTGATCATGGAAGTAATTAGAAGTAAATGGATCCCACAACATCAACATATCATCATATACCTCATTGTGAGCTAAACCATACTACTCACATCTCACTAGCTCAAGGTGGGAAGATAGCAATCCTGAACCAATTATTAATGAATAGTATACTTATATTATCCATCCATGGATTACAATATGGTCATGCATGAATGCTTATGAGTTGTATGGTAGAGCATTGAAATGCCCAGATGCTCATCATTGGCATCATTACTAGGGATGTGTCCATGTTTGCTTAGTAGTTGATTTCATAGAGTTTGTTGTATTAAGAATCACAAAGTTTATCCTTCACACTTGGATTAATTATTTTAACACACATACTTAAAAGCATCAAAAATAGAATATAGCTTCTACACTTATAAGAGTCATGACAAGGAATATAATGAAGAAGATTGGAGTATGCCCATGTAAAATAGAATTTCATATGCTCATGCAAATCCATACTATCTTAATTTCACATTTACCTTCCACTAGGATGAATAGCTAAGGTGGAGAGACTTTCATGGCAATGTCATTTTGCCTCTTGAACATTTGATACCATCAATGCTACAAGTAACCTTGACAAAGTTGAACCTTGACCATGCATAAGAAGGATATCTCTTGAACATTCAACAACATCAATAATGCAAGTGACCTTGACAAGGTTGAATCTTGGCCATGCACAAGAAGGATACCTCTTGAATGTTTGACACCAATAGTGCTACATGTAACCTTGACCTCTTTGACCTCTTTGACCTCTTTGTTAATAATCACTTCAGTTATTGTCTCCTGCTCATGGTGTTGTATCATAAGGACAGTTGCCCCTTCACCCTCCTCCAAATCCACTGAAAAGATAACAGCATTCCCAGAGATGTCTAAGAATTGTTGTTATTATGAGAGGGACACCGTTACCTCTTGGGCACTTGGATTCAACCTTAAGGGCATCTGCATTCTTTGGGCTAAGAAAATTGGTGCCCCACCTTCCATCTAACTAATGGTTTGAACCACTTCATTAAGGTGACTTATTAATGGTCTGTACATAAATGGATCACCACCACTCATTCCTATTTACTGCTACTACTACAAGAGATGCTCTTAGAGTTAGCACATGTGCTTAATGGAAACATGGATCTTTAGTGTTGTTTCATACATGGATTGTGGAGGTGGTGGTTACTACTCCTCTTCTTGAGTAACTTTGGTAGGCACCTTGTCCTTCATCATTTTCACCCAAGAGGTAGTTGTCACATTTTGGATGACATTGTTTGTGTAGTATGCTATGATCCCCTCTTACACAGCTTTCTAATGAGGCATGAATAAGGGAGTATCTTTCTTCCATGTTCATTCTCCTTGAATTGTTTCTCTATCTGAAGATAGATAAATTATGGAAGGTTGATTAGGAATCTTCCACTTTAAGCAGCACACACATGGGTGGAGAAAGTAGCAACTTTGCTTCGCCTCATTATTAGATTGAGGTGAAAGGTCATAATCTTGAAGTATGCATGTTCCACCATGGTGAGGGCACCAAAGTTCTTATAGTCAACTCCATAGCATCGCTATGTCCATTCTTCCTTGATGATAGGATCTGCCTAAGTTGGAATTTCTACAAGATTGATCGCAATTTCTAGCAACCCAAGGGCCTTTGAAATTACTTTCACCAAGTAGGACACAAAAATATGCTTGATCTTAACCTTTGAACTAGGTTGTCTATTTTTACAAAAGAGGTAAGTTTCTCCCATGTACTGCTCCTCACTGGAAGTGATGATGGGCCAATGGGAGAGTTCTACAATTGCATCTTGACTTTTGGAGGAGCAAACTCTAAGAAAGGAGCAAAGGAGCAAACTCTAAAAAAGGAGCAAAGTTTAGCTCTTGGAGCATAGATTTTTATACCTCCTTATATTTGATCTAATTAAGAAAGGCATCCATCAAAGTGACCTTAAGGCTTGGTCTTGGCCTTGGTGCCTCATCTTAATGTGACTATTTAGTTGCAATCACTCCTTCAAGAATCTAATTAACAGATTCCACTTCATGCTCCTTCTAAAGAAGTCCCTTTGCATAGGTTTCAACTACTTGCTCATGGGCTTGTTCTTGGCCCCTTTTAGTTCTTCCTATGTGGGATGATCCTCCTTCCTATGGGCTTGTGGTTGGGATGATCCTCCTTCCTATGTGTGCTTTCCTTTAGGTTTCATCTATGGTTAAAACATAACCTAGGAATAGCATACAATGTGTAACTTATAACTTTTAAGTACCTTATCTCATTAGGTAATTACACTTAAGCTAAGTTTTGACCATTGCAAATTAATTATTTTATTTATATTAAAATGTTATTTGATTTAGAATGTCACTGGAGCTTGTTCGAAGGGTTTAACTTTTATAAATTGATGTATTGATGTTAGTTTCTTAGTTAAACCTTTGTAGGAGTTAGAAAAATTTTCTATCAACAACCTAAGGTTTATGGCCCCCACAATAAAGAGATTACCTTTGGTAGCTGTAAAACTAAAGAATTGAGTGAATTGGACAAATAGTTTAAAAGTTATGGCTCTTGGAAGGTTTTTGGCTCTGGAAAATTAAAAGATTTCCCCCTCATTTAAGCACAAATGTGAAAAAATTATTAAGGGCCACCACATATATATAGATGGTTTTTGCCTTGCATTGATGGGGTCTTGTATACACGTCCCCTCCATTGACCTGACTGGCCTTATCAATTGAGCTTGTGGGTAAAAATTTTCACTTTGAAATTTTTAAAAAATATAAAGAGTTTAAGCATGAATTTGGGGTCCTTGGAGAGCTAGAGAAGCTGTGAACATGATGAAATACTTGAAGAGGGCTTAGATGGTTCACAAAATTGGAGAATGAAATTTTGTTGAAAAAATGCCATTAAGGAGTGCACAGTTGGATGCAACTGATGTGGAATGCTAATTGATTCAAGTGCACAAATGCTTAAGGATAAGAAAGTTAACTAACCAAACCAAGAGATAAGCAAGTGGATCCTTCCCATAGTAGGCTCTTGCCCTTTTTGCCCTTGCATATCTTCAATCCAAGGAGTCCATGGGCCCTGTAGTTGATTAATGGTTATAGAAAGTTAAGTACTGAATCTTGAAGAATCTACCTAAGAATTTCAACATGTCAAACTAAGACATTAAACAAGACATGAAAAGTGGTAGTGAGATGAAAAGTGGAAAGAATTGGTGGATAAGAGAGAAGGTGGAATGGAGTTCCAAATCAAAGTCACATGAAGTCCCTTGTGGAATTTATGGTTAAATGACTTGATAAAGTCCATCCTTAGTCCAAATCCAAATCAACCACTTTTAGTAACTTCACATCAATACCTGAGGACCTATCCATCCCCTCAAGACACAATAATGCTCTCACAAATTAATCACCATTCCTTATTGAAGAAGAAAAAAGAATCAGGAAGTGAGAAATGGCCTTAGTTAGAGGGGACCTTTAGTTATGGATAACATGTCTTTCTAGTTCTATAACTAGTGCTTGTAGCCCATAATTTTTTCTAAAGGGTGTGCTTTGAATTCCCATCATTTTTTTGGATTTGATATTTTTATGGATTTTTGAAAGTGAACCACACCATGCAAAGACTTTAACTACCTATTATTGGTCAAAAAAATGGTAAAAAAACCCATGAAAACTCTCATCCACTCAAGATTTTGGAAAAGTACAAAGAAAATTGAATCTCCTTGAAGTCACACCATTATCAATCCATTTGATCTTTCCCAAGTTTGAAAACTACTAAAGTCACAAGTTTGTTAAAGTTTGATTAAAGAAAAGGACCTCACATATCCAAAACTAGGAACACCATATATTGATGTGGATAGGTGGATGACGTGGACTTACTACCTATTCCATGAAAAAGAAATCTTTTCTTAATTATCAATAATCAAAATTCAAAGATATAACCTAGACATTAGCAATAAAAAACATTAAGTACAAACCACCATTAGCAAACAAGCAAAGCATCACTATGTCCTATTAGCAATAAAGAAAAACAAAGAAAAACATAAGAAAAACCAAACTAAAAAAAAGTAAAATATAAAAGAAATTGTAAAATATTCAAGAAAGTTAAAATGTACTAATGATGTTGTAAAAAAATGATGTAAAACAAAAGCTGGAAGAACAACAAAGTGTGAAAACAAAGAAACTGTAAAATAAAAAAGTATTAAAACTGAGGAGCCACTTAAATGATTAGCACAAATGACCATCTCCCCCATGACTAAGTTGGAAGGAGGAGAGCTGAAAGATTGAGCATGGATGTTCATCCAACAAGGTGTTACTAGCATTGGCTCTTTTGGTCTAATAGAAAGGTTTAACTTGTTGCATGTTGATCAACTATTTTTTGTTTGCATTATCAAGTTTTTAGATTAAGATGGCCCTAGAAGAAAATGTTTCATAAATGATGTAAGGACCTTCTCATAATGTTTGAAACTTATTTTGTTGTAGCACATGTGTGGGGTTCTAGTAAAGAACCTTGTTCCTAAGTTAAAATTTTACTTTCCTTATTTTGAGGTTATGGTGTTTTTTGTTGAATGTTTTGTGCACTTCATTCAAGGACATGACCACGCATCTATTTTCATGTAGTTCATTAAGATTGATCACTTTTTCTTTCTATGCTAGTCTAAGATCAAGGAGAAGGTCAAAGGTTATTGAAAGTGTTTAGAGCTTGAAGTGAATTGAAAGAGTTAGTATTTTTTCCATACACAAGCTTAGAGCAAGATTAACTTATAGGGAGTTTCTATGTGGGGTAGTAGGCTGGTCATTGTTGAGTTTTGTGCTCTAGTCTCTTCTATATTTACTAATTGTTCTTATTAAGATTTCTATGATCTTCCTATTAATAACCTCTACTTGATTATTAACTTTGGGGTGGTAGGATGTTGTTAATTTATGTTCAACCCCAAAGCATTGCATGAGCTTTCAAAAGGTGGTGCTTATAAAATGAGTAGCATTGCCAGAAATTAATGCACATGGCACCCCAAACCTATTTATAACATTCTATTGTACAAACTAAGTAGCTATAGAAAATGTATAGTCGATGATGGCTATTACTTTTGTCCATTTCATATAATAGTTAATAGTAACTATAATGTATACCTTTCCATTCAACATGAGTGTGATGGGACCCATGAAATCAATCCCTCAAATATCAAAGGATTCTAGTGGTTGGGTCTATTGTTAACATCCCTCCATTCAAGCGAGCATCCCACCATCACATTGACAACAATCAGAAGAATGGAAGAATTGGTAAGCATCCATGAAGAGTGTTGGCCAATAATACCCTACCATTAGGATCTTAATGGCTATGCATCTCTTAGCATAATGGCCCCCACAAGGACCCTCATGAGCATCCTAGAGGATGCACAATTAATCAACATCAAGAGCACACCAAAGAACCAAGCCATTAGTGCACACCTTGTAAAGGTGTCCTTTAATATCCATCAAGCGTTTAGTCTAATGAAGAAACTATTGTTTCTTCATGTGATCTAGCTCTTATGGCATCTCCTGAGTAAGAAGATAAGTGAGAATGATATCGTACCATGTAGGTTTATTGGAAACTTATTCATTTATTACACTATCAAAGAGGAATTTATCAAGAAACTGATCAGAAAGTGTGCTCTCCTCCTTTTTGTTGTCCCATCATAACCAAGACAAGTGGTCAAAAATCACATTCTTAGTTTTTTTTCAATCTACCATTGTGAAATCAAATTCCTACAATATCACAAGCCACCATATGACATGGGGGCTCACCATTGGTTTGTTCATTAGGAAGCATATTGCATTATGATTTGTGTGCACAAACACCTTGTATCTAAGCACATACTACCTAAATTTCTTCAAGGCATACACCACCACCATTAGTTGCTTCTCCATTATGGTGTAGTTTAGCTATGCACCCACAATGCTTTGGCTCACACAGTGGATGTAGTATGGACATTTTTTATCATCTAACTATGTGAGCATGGCTTCCAAGGCATCTATCATGATGTAAAATGACCTCAACTAATTAGGTGCTCATAGAATCGAATTTTTTACAAGCTTCTACTTGAGTTACTAGAATCCCTTTTCACATTCCTAGGTTCATAAGAATGGAGCATTTTTCTTTGTCAACTCCACCAATGGTCTAGCAATATTAGAGAAATTATCTATGAATCACCAGTAGTGGCTAATGTGTCTAAGAAATGGCTAGATATCTTTGATAGTTTTTGGCTAATGGGTAATTCCTTGGATGACCCTTATCTTTTTAGGATCCACCTCAATCCTTTTTTATAAGATTATATGCCCCAACACAATGCCCTACTAGACCATTAAATGGCTCTTCTACAAATTGAGCCAAAGGTTAGTCTTTGCACACCTTTTAAGCACTTTCTGAAATGGTATAGAGCTTACTCAAATTTAGCCTCATAGGTCAAGAAGTCATCCATGAAGACTCCGACCCACTACTGATCTACTATTTAAAAATGCTAAAGGCATTGAAAAGTTGTAGGGGCATTACATAGACCAAATGACGTCTTACTAGATGCAAAAGTTCCCTAGAGAATTGTAAATGTGGTTTTTGCCTAATCCTCTAGTGCAATCTAAATTTGGTTATAGCCACCATAACTATCTAGAAAGTTGTAGTAGCAATGTCCAAAGATAGTGTTCAACATCTCATTCACAAATGGCAATGAAAAATGATCTTTGTACATCACCATGATTAATAGCCTAAAGTCAATACAGACCCTTCACTTGCCACCTTTCTTTGGCATGATCACAAGTGGGATACCCACTCATTATCCACAATGAGATAGATGAACCCCATCTTGAGAAGTTGTTCAATTTCCTTCTTGATGATCTAGTTCAATTTGGGGTTCAACCATTGCTATGGCTATCTCTTTGGCTTTATCAAAGGATCAGTATAGATGCAATGCTAGCATATCCTAGGATTAATCCTAGTGAATTTAGGATATGATAAAGTAAAGGCTATTGGTCATTTGTTTACAACATTCAACATCATCTATTTTTGTTTAGGAGAAATGTTAGCATTAATTATCATCAACTTGCCATTTTTCAGGAAAGCATATTCCATGATAGTAGGTATAGTTTTCAAAGATTCCTATTTGAAATTTTCAGAGAGTTTCAACTCTTCCTAATAAATATCATTAGGTTCATCATCAGGAAGTTAGTGATGAACTTGCTCTACTTCATCCATGACTTCAACATAAGTACTCATGAAGTTCTCTGTTGTCTCCATGTAAAGTATGCTACTTTTTAGATCAGCTATTAGCCACTGGGTATCCTCCTATTTTGCGGTTGCTATGTACAGGCACCTTTGGATTTTTTTCTCATTTTCATACTATCTACATGCTGTGATTAATGTACTTTTGATGATCCATAGTTTTTTTACATAGTTACACCCTATATCACTATACGTAATGCATGGAACTCTCTTCTTTAGAATCTTTCCAAATGCATTTTCCTTAAAAATATCCAAGGAAAGGTCTCTAATACCCAGCCATGCTTTAATGGTACTTAGCCAAGACCTTCCCATGATAATTGGGAAGTTCCCCTTTTAATTATCAACTCTGATCACTAGGAAATCTATAGGATAGGACCACCCATACATGGTGGTCACAATGTCCTCCACCAGTCCCAAGGAAATAGTGATGAATTGATCTACCAACTCAAGATAAATGTTGCTCTTCTTGAGTGGAGGTAGGTTCTAGGCTTTATAGATCTCATGAAAAATCAAATTAACACTAGAAATGAGATCAAGAAGATCCTTGCATGGCTCATTTCCAATGATTTTCAAATAGATTAAGGGACTCCTAGGATTGGATCTTTTCTTAGGAAGGTGACCAAACTTTATCTAATTAGTTAGTACATGGGTTAACATGACAAGATGCACCTTGGTAGGTCTTTGGTTTAAAGGGGACTCAAATGAAATGGATGTAGAGGATGAGGGAGAAGTAAGGTTATCAACTGCATAAGTCCATGAGGGCTTTGTAGGACTATTAGTTCAAAAGAATGGTCTTTTTTGAGATCTAGTTTCCAAACCATTCAATTGAGGAGCTACCTATAACTTAATAGCCCTAGTAGAGTTACACTATTGTGGTTGGGATGGAATTTTTCCATGCATTGATGGAGCGGTGGTAATTAAGTTGAAGATAGAAGGACATGCACAAAAGAATGAGAAGGATAATGAGAATATGGGAACTCCCCTCTTGGAGATGGAAATTGAACTTTGTAGTACTCAAGAGGGTAGTAGTAATGCTAGAATGAGGCATGACTGGTAAATTCAGGTGGAGAAATGGGCTAGTAAACATAGTATCCATATGAATCAAGTTGTTGATAATGGTACTGCTACCTTGGTGGTGGCAACCCCCAGAACTATGGATGCTACCACTGATGATACTTCTCATAAGGTTGTGATGGAGTGCCACTTTTATAGTAGGCATGTTGTTGGTGGAACTACCTTGGGTTTTCTGGAGGATAAGATAACCTTTTGGGTGATTGCCTTCTTACCAATCTAGGATTTAAAGTGCACACCACAAACTTCTACAAGTGTGACATAACAAGGTAACATCCATTAGGATGTTCATATTAGCAAATGTTGCATCCACCATCATCATTTATTTTAGATTCTACAACCTCCTCTACTACAACAACCATGCTGTTATCCCTTTGGTAGGCACATTCATCTTCCTTCCTTCTCCTATGATCATGATCACTACTTTGCTCTTTGGATGCCTCTACTATTTTCAAAGTGGTTTGGAAATTTTTATCTAAAGAGTCCCACATATTATCTACCTTGGCTAAAGTTTCAAAGATATATTTCCAAATTGGCAAGGCCTTTTTCTGTACCACCTCATGAACCAATGCCTCTTTCTCATTATCACAAAATCAGACTTCTCTTTTTCTAATTGAAGGATCCTAGTTGTACTCCTCCACACTTCCCTTTTTCTCAACTCTTCTTCTTCTTTGAAAACCTACTAAATTAGCCTTTGAATGATGGGCTCTAAGTTTTGATAATATCCTTTGGGCATAGACCCCAACAGTTCTCCTTGTTTCTAATTAGAGCCCATCTATGATATGGCAAAGCTTCTTCCTTTGAAAATAACCGTGCCTAGACATTGGTACAAAAGGAAATAGTACCTACCCATGGTTATGTCCAAGGGTTCATGTGTTCCTTATTTCCAAACTTGGATCTAATTTCTCAATTTGGAAACTCAGAAGTACATTTGATACTTGTCATTGAAGAGCTCAAGCATCATACTTTATCTACAGATTGATTTTGACTCCAAAGACCAGTATCAACTTTCAGCTTCTTTTATGAGTATCCTTGGGAATAGATTTAGTTTCTACCATTCATTCTCTATATTTTTTAAGGCATGAGCATCTTCAAAGGTTTGAAGATGATTTTTCATATCTGAGTTCTATCCCCCTTCAAACTTGGGAATATTATTCATATCCAACTACTTGATTCTGCTACCTTTCACATGCATTATCAAAATTTTCACTACCTTTGTGATTTCTAGCATATTTCGAGTTGCAAGAAAAGGCTTGTCATAGTCATAGCCTTTGTGATGGCCATGATGCCTATGATGTCCTCTTCTATCCCTTCTTTCATAGTGGCAACCCTCTTTTGATTACCCACATTCTTAATCTCGACTAGTTTGTTGGGCCCTACAATCATCTTTGTCATACTAGTCATCTCCATCATAGTCACATCCTCTATGACTTTGGTCAAACCTAGAGAAGGAACAAGAGGATGATAAAGGTGAAGAGGAAGGAGGAATAACACTATGATGTCTACCACCCCATCTTTGATGGTTACAACCATGATCATCATCATGATGTTTGTCCTTATTCTTACCATGACTTCCACCTTTAAATCACCCATGATCATGATGTAATAATAAAAAACATTAGTGCCTAGAACATCGAGGTCCATGGATGTACAACCTAACCTTGAATCCATGTGAAGACATGCTAGACATAAAGATAGGATGTCCTAGATGGTTTAGCTGATCAAATAGGGACTTACCAAATGAAACAAGCATGCAAAATGGTTAGCTGTAATGCTAACGAAAGATGATGTTAAGTGTGCAGGTAGTGTTTGTGGTGTTAACAATGTTTATAGTGTCAATAGTATTAATGTTTTTGAGTTTTTTCAAACATTTCAATGAAGTGGGTGGTGTCAACACATGTAGACCATCATCAAGTGTAATTTGAGATGTAGTTATGTGGTAAAATAGCAAAAAATGCAAGTAAAGTATAAAAAACACAAAGAAAGAGAGAGAGGAGAAAAACACCATCCCAAATGGGGTTGAGCCTAGTTAATACCAAAAGGGATTAGAAGGTACATAGTGTATAGTAGGTGTAGTGAACAACATAGTCATAGTCTTTGAGGTGTCTTTCGATGAAGACTGACATTCTATCAAGGTGTCTACATCCACTAGTTTGGCTACCATGGTGTACCATTGGCTACGGTATTCTATTAGGCTATGGGGACCTATGGTGGTATGAAACTTTTCCTTGTCATGGTTTGCCAAAATTCCTTTGGTTTTCTCCCAATCTCTCCTTAGATTTTCCAACCCTTCAATTTTCCAAACATAAAAACTTTGAGGGCATGGATATTTATAGGTCTAGGATTAGTAGAAAATGCAAGATGGATACCATGTGGTAGAGGGGATGGTTGGGACTATGCTTAGCATTGTCACTATTCATGTGGTGTACTAATGAGGCTGATGGTGTTGTGCTTTGCTATACTCTACCAGACTTTTTGAGACTATGGACTATGACTATGCTGCCAACTGCATGTGTGTGCCAAGAAGACTACAAGGTACCTGAAAAATGAAAGCCAAAGACTATGATCTATAGGACTATGCTCTCCATGCTCTTGCAAGAGGTTGAGTGTAGCTACAATTTTGAGGCAAAAGGAAATAAAAAAAAGAAGTATTTTGTTGACTAAATTTACCAAAGGTGAGTTGATTGCATGCCAGTGCTAAGCTGAGCGTTGATGGTGCTTTGCAAAGGCTGCTTGAGGCTATTCTGTTTGACTATGCTCTCTATGAGAGGCTAACTAGGCTTTGGGTTCAGGGATAGCGTAGTCTCAATGCTAGTGAAATTTTATGAAAATTGGTCTTTGCAAACTATGATCTCCATGGGAGGCTAACTACGCTTACAATTGGGGATGATCATAGTATCAACACTTAGAAAAAAAGTTGCAAAAATTGACCTTTTTATTTACTACACTCTCTACAAGAGGCTAACCATGCTCTCATTTAGGGTTGACAATAATCTCAACACTTAGTCAAAATTTGCAGTCAAGATGCCATAGCCTAGATTTGGTAGTGTTTCATTGGCCCCTCTTTGTTGACATTTGGAGGAGTAACCTAATAGATGTCTACAAAGAATAGAAAAACACCATAGCAGACTAGGCACTAACATCAATCTTTGTCACCTAATTGGATGTTGCTACACTATGCCCAAGAGTGTTGTGGATAGTGGTATGCTGGATAGTAGGTGAGAAGTAAGACTAAAAGGTGTAGGTGATGTGTTGGGGATAAAAGAAAAGATGAGGTGTAAGCATGATGTTATGATGCGAGGACATCATAGCTAATCATAACCATGACATTAGAGTGGCTTACCTTTGAAAGTGTTGATCTCTTGTTAGAGTGCTTATGAGAGAGTCAAGGTGTAGATTCATGGCTAGGTTAGCTACAAATTTTCTTTACTAATTGATTGCTCAATGATGTGCTTTTTCCCTTTTCTTTTTTTCCCTTTTTTCTATGAGGTGAACCTTCTTTGGGCTTTGCATGTTACTAAATCTTTACTGTGAAGTGCTTCTCATCAAGTGAGTTACACGTTACTACATGGGCTTTGCTTTGTTGTTTGCAAAACTGCATTGTGTCTATGCAACAGGTGTTTCCTCCCTAGGATGACTTATGTTACATATTCTTGGGCTTTGATTAGTTAACAAAGGCTTCCAACAAGATGATTTATGTTACATCTGCATTAGGTTTTGAAGCTTGATTTGAAGAGGATGCCATGTGATCATAACACATGAGCATCAAAAAGTTTTACAATCTTTTCTACGTGGGAAATGAAAGGGTATTAGGATATAAGAGTAGATGGGAGTAGGCTATAATAGAATAATTGGGATATGCACTCTTAAAAGGTTTAGCTAGTCTAATTATGCATATCAAAGTGATGGTATGACTTACTACTATGATGAGATGTTCCTTTGCATGACCACTTGGGACTTTGTCCTACAAACACAACTCCAATATGCATGCTTGCTTTTTTGTTGTAGAAGGATAGTTGTAGTATGCTTGCTTACTTGCTTGCAAAAGGATGGAAAATGTTATTAACAACTAATTGCGAACATAGTTTAAGGTCTTGGTAGATCATGGTGTTACTAGTCTAAGGTCCTAGTAGATTGTTGGGCCTAGTTTAAGGTCCTGGAAAACCATGCTATGCTAATTTATAATCTTAGCAGACTACTCTATTCTAGTTTAATGTATTATTAAATGTGCTCTTCCACTTTAGAGTCATAGTAGACTACTAGTTTAAAGTCATGATGGAATGCTAGTTTAAAGTCTTAGCAAATGCATTGTGCTAGTTTAATGTTGTGACCTAAGGATGAGCTATGCTAGCTTATAATCATAGTAGACCTTTGTGCCAGTTTAATGTTGGAGTAGAAAAATGCTTATCTTGATTCATTGATGTGTGGTACTACATGCTAGATGTAGTATGGCTTCAAGTGAAAATGGTTTACTAGATTGGCAAGCTCATTTCCATCATGATCAGTAAGCCTGAATGCCCCATTGTCATAGGCCTTAGTGACTAGGAAAAGCCCTTTCCAATTGGCTGAGATTTTTTTTATGGGTTCATGAATGGCCTTGAGGACTAAGTTCCTTTTCTTGATTAGGCATTGATTCTAGTTGTGATAATTCTTTTGTCATTACTTTTCTTGATACCATTCAATGCAATTAAGCATACACATGCACTCTTCCTTTATTAAATCAAGGTCTATGATTCTCAACTCATTATTCTGACTTTCATTGATGAAGTGTGAAAGGATTATGTAGAGCAAAGAAACCTAGAATTCAAATGGAAAAACTACTTCATATATGTAGATAAGGCTATAAGGCATCATACCTGTTGCTATTTGATGCTTCATGCGGTAGGCCCAAAGTGCATAGACTAGTTTCTCATGCCATCATTGTTTGCTATTGCTTAGCCTCTTCTTGAGAAGGTTGATGACAATCTTGTTAGTGGTCTTCACTTGGCTATTTTCTAGAGGTTATTATGGTGATGAAAATGAGTTCTAGATGCCAAAATACTTTAAAAAGGCTTTGGTTTTGGTGCTACTGAAGTACGATTCGCTATCCATCACTATGGTCATGGGCAAGTCAAAATGGATCACTATGTTATCTAACATGAACTTGCAAACTTGCTATGATGTCATCTTCCTAAGGGGAATAGCTTTGATCCACTTGGTAAAATATTTCATTACAGTTATTATGAAGTCATTCCTTGTGAAGGACTTGGGAATTATGGGTCCAATGAGGTTTAGGCCTCGACATTGGAATGACCATATGATTTGCATTGTATGCAATTTAGTTGGTGGCATGTGCATTAAGTTGCTATGTCACTAATAACTGTCACACATCTTGACTTTCCAAATACAACTACTCTTTAGGTAAGGCCAATAGTACCTTATCTATCTAATTTTTTTTCCCATTTCCCTAGGTGCTATGTGACCTCCACACAATGATTATTTTTACTTCATTTTCACTTACGCAGGTTAGTAGTATGTCATTGTAGGATTTCCAACATAACATGTTATCACCTATAATGATGTACTACCATAAACATTTACGTAATATGCCCTTTTGAGTAGTAGTTAAGTGTTGCAAGGGATCACCTTGTAGAAGGTACATCTTAATATCATCATACCACTCTTTTGCATGGGTGGTGCTAACTATGGCTATGGATACATATTTGATGGTTTTTGTGATAGGTGCAATGTGATCTATCATCGAGGTGGGTAATGCATTAAACATGCTAGGCACTATGCCAAGGGCTAATGTTGCAAGTGCATCGACAATGGCATTTTTTCTTCAAGGAACATGTTAGACATCAGCAACTGTAAAGTGTTGAAGTAGGTGTTTTGCTAAGTCATAGTAAGGTTGTAAATGTTCTGCTTTGTAGGTGTAAACCTTTGCTACTTGATTGACCACTAGTTTTGAATCACCTTAAATCACTATGCATTGGATTCGTAGGTCACATGTTGCAAGGATGCCTCGGAGGAGACCTTTGCACACCGTCATGTTGTTGGTGAGAGGAAATGCAAAATGATATGCAAAGGGTTGGATCTCCCTAGAGGGAAATGTGATAATAGTAGCCATGCTATCCCCTTGAAAGGTTTAAGCTCCATATAAATGCAAGAATGCCTCCTAATTGTCAAGCACTTGGCTAATACCATTAACATGCTCATCTAGGAACTCAAGGTCTATGGTAGCTTGATCATCTACTGGTCAAGCTATGAGTTGTGTAGCTATTTCTTGACCTTTCATTGAGGCTTATATGACATAATGTAGAATAGGCTCTACTATTATTTCTTTCCACCATGCAATGAGAATACTTTCTTAGATATTCATTGTTATAGCTTAGAGTATGTTGTTCTTGCAAATGATGTTTACCTAGTTGTGAAAGAGGTAATGCCTTCACTTCTTTAATGAGAAGACTAGGGAAATGCAATACTTCTCCATGTCATTGTATTTCATTTCATGGGCTATTAATGAATGACTTAGGTAGTAGACTAGGACCTCTACACCATCATCTCACTTTTGGTAAATTAAAGAGGAAATGGACATGTTGGAAGTGGCAAGGTAGATGTAAAAAGGCTTATCTCCTTGCAGAGGATGAACTGTAGGCAGTTGTGCTAGATCTTACTTAATGTTATTCAATGCTTATTGGCACTAAGCTATCCACTAAAAATGGGATCCTTTCTTGAGCAAATGTTACATTGGTTGTAGCTTGTTGATTAACCGGGTGATACACCTATGTATGAATTGTATTCTACCTTGCAATCCTCATAGCTCCTTAAGGTTAGCTAGTGGCACTAAGTTGGTTATGGCCTTAACCTTGTCAAGATCTACCCAAATACCTACTTTAGATACTACAAAGCTAAGAATCCTACTTGTTCTAACACCAAAAACACAGTTCTTGGGTTTTAGCCTAAGCTTGTGTTTTAGGCAATGTTTAAGCACTAAGTCTAAGTCATTCACATGGTTGTGGGCCACTTTGGAATTAACTATTATATCATCTATGTAGTTATTAAGCAAACATAACATATAGTCACTAAAGATTTAGGTCATTGCTTGTTGGTATGTTTCTCCTACGTTCTTTAGTCCAAAAGGCATCATTGTGTAGCAAAATATACCCTAGGGGGTCATGAAGGTTGCACTAAGCTAGTTCTCAAGGTGGATCCTAATCTGGGTATAGCTTGAGAACCCATCCATGAAGGACAACAACACATGTCTAGCAGTGGTATTGATCAATTGATCAATACTAGGCAACAAGAATTCATCTTTGATGGTTACCTTATTTAGGTCTTCGAAGTCTATGAAAATGTATATACTTCCATTTTTCCTAGGCACAACCATGATGTTGGAGACCTAGTCTGCATAGTCAATAGCTTGAATGAAAGTAGCTTTGTAAAACTTGGTGATCTCATCATAGACTATCAACACCACCTCAAGTCAAACCTTGCACACTTTATGCTTAACTAGTATGATGCAAGGATCAAGGATAATGTTATGCTAGACTAGCCAAGGGTCTAGGTCTAACATGTCTTTGTATGATCATGCAAATGCTTTGATATTATCATTAAGCACTCTAGCGATGTCTTGAGCATGCTAGGGTTCTATCGAGGAGCTTGGTTTCAGCATTCTAATCTCACCGTTGTGCATTGCCACAGGGATCTTAACAAAGGGATCCTCTATGACATCCCCTACCTTTAGGTCAAGAGACTTAACTAAATGGTTGGGCTAGCCTAGTGGTGCTTCTACAAATGCTATGTAATTGTAAGCTATAGGCTCAAGGTCCAGACAATTGGGGTCAATGCATTTCTTAATATCTCTATAAGGCCCCATGAGGACCAAAGGTGAGAAGATCTTCTCATGCATAACCATGTCATGTTCCTACAAGAATAAACTAGAAAAACATCAAGTGGCACCTATTTGACAAAGTTAATATATACGAATGAAAAAAAGTAATTAGATGAATTTTTCTTAAGCATGAATGTAAATTATTATGGGAGGTAAACATGTTTGTGCCAGTTTTAGGCTTTAGTAGGTCATATCCATGCTAGTTTTAGGCCTTGGTTGATAGCGGATGCACCAAACATGTTGTTTTGAGGAGGGCCTATCATGCTTGGAGGTGGAATTAACTTGCACATTCGTAGGGCAGTGAAAAATCATCTTTCTGAGCTCAATATGATTAACTATGCTCTCATCCAACTACGCTATCCATTGGTCATTTGGTGGCAAACATAGTCCTAAGTTGGTGGATCATTAAATAATCATAGGAGGGTATATAAGCATGGTTTTAGCATGGTAACTTATCATTTTCTTTGCCTTTACTGCAACATTGAGAGCATAGTCTTATTCTTGCTTCTACCTTTACTACTAGTGGAGAGCATAGTTGGGGTAAAGATGACACATCGAAGTGGACACCTTCACCTAGGGTTAGTGAATGTTGTTGAGGGGGAGAGAGCATTGAGCTGCCTACCATAGGTATGCATGGAGTAGAGGAGGCCATCCACATCAACCAAGTATGCTGACTATGATCTCCCCCTTGCTTCCTCTTTCTATTTATTATGGTTTTTTCTTTTAGTAAGGGTTTTGGGGATTTTAGGGACTGTAGTTTCATGGTGCTGTTTTGTGCACTCTACCATGTGATGAGTGGCGAGGTACCCCTACACTCCACCATACGAAACGAGCGTACACGCGCGATCCGGTCAAACTCCGCAGACTAAATGCCTTAACGCCACAAGAAACACTTGGGGTTAATCGTTCGTTGTCTTCCCAGGCTTGCTTGTAAGTGTCACGGTGTATGGTTAAGCAAGTCTGAGGTATGTGATTTTTTTGGTATTTTTGGCTTATCTTCTATGCTACCAGGAGAAGGGTTGAGAAAACTAAACTAACTCTAACTAAGATCTAAGTCTAATTTAACTAGCGTCAGCATCCGTTCCCACTTGCCGGACACACCCTGAACTATGCAACTGCAGCTTACCAAACGCTAATCGTTACTGGGATCGCCACACGTAACACAAGTGCTCGAAGTGGTCGTACTGAGGCACCTATTTAGCCTACGTGTGATAAGCAGCCGATTCCTTAGCCAGCCGTACACACCCGTGGGTGCTCGTAACTAAGTCGTACTTATCACACGATCTAGCCTAGCAATGAGCAGCCGATTCCTCAACTAGCCGTACACATTAGACCCGGGAGTTACCAAGCGCAGAATCCTGGAATACGCTACTGGGTTACCAAGCATCCAATGCTCGTAATTGAGTCGTACTCATGCATTGCGTCAAGCAGCCGATTCCTTGACTAGCCGTACACGTCCGTAGACGCTCGTAATCAAGTCGTACTTGAACGCACTAGGAAAGCAGGAAATAAAGCAATAAATGAAACCACGTGCTGCAAGGTTTATCCAAACAAGTTCGTCTTTATTGCCGTACACAACTTGGGTTCAGGTTACAAGCTGCTCGAATAAAGAGCCGTTCACTCTAGGACTCCTACTGCGGGCACATGGGGAAAAATTCTAACTCTGGAGTGATCAATCTGCCAGAGCTTCGCTACACTAGCCAGGATTGGGAAATGAAGGGAGTGCCGCCTCTTATTTATAGATATGGCGGCGGGACGCGATATCGCGTACGCGATATCGCAGGAGAAGACGCGATATCGCGTCCGCGATATCGCAGCCTAGTGTAAGTCGCGTCTCATCAAACCCCCATGACTGAATGAAAACTCATCCTCGAGTTCCTTACAATGATATCAGGTAGGTATGGGATTATTAGGGAAAATGGAACTAATGGGATGACATGTGAACGGTCTTTATTACAAGACTTGACAAAAACTGGTGTTCATGACAACATGGGTGAACACCTTATTACAATGACATCAGGCCACAGTTGGCAGCTGAGAGAAAAGAGGAGAGAGAATAGAAGAGAAGAAAGAAGAAGAGTCTTGTTGCTGCCAACGCCTAGATTGCGCCTTTCGTTGTCCATCTGTAAGCGCATTATCGACTCCACTCCTTGCATGCTGCTTCAGCGCTGCTCCATTCCAAGTGTCTGCTCCAGATCCATTCTGTTGTTGTATGATTGCCATCTGCACACACAACACCATCATATATTAGCAAGGGTAATTGAATCATTAAGTAAAGCATACCTTGCTTCGGTTTAGGCTCACTGGCTAAGGTGTGGTATGGCTGATATGGATCTGGGAAAATATAGATGATGACTACCGAAGGCATAGGGGTAAGGAAGAAAAACGAAAAAATCCGGGGCTTAGGATAAAAATCGAAAAATCAGGCCCCGTACCCCCATGACTAATCGCGAACCTCCGGTAGCGTTAGAATGGAGAGAGAAAAGGAATAGGAATGATAGGTAAAAAGGGACAACTATGGCATCGATAAAAAGGATGTCATGATGGAAATGAACAAAAATGTTAATTAATTGCAAAACGTTAAGGAAAAGAAGTTAACTAATGTTCCAAATAGGAATGTCAGTGGGTCCTCCCCAAAGCAGGCTCATGCCCTTAATGCCCTGACAATCCCACATTCAAAGAGTCCGTAGGCTCGGGGAATGTCCTTTGGAAACAAGAGTTAAAGTCTTAACCGGAAGAATTTACCAAAAAGAAAACAAAGCATCAACTAAAGTATATACAATGATACAACCGGCAATGAGGTGAACAATGGAGAGAAGGATGGGAAGAAGAGAAGTGGAATGGAATCCCAAGAACAAGGTGGTGTACAGCCCCTTGTGTGTTACATGATTAATGTGACTTGGCGAATCTCATTCCAACTCTGGGCTCAAACCAACCACTTCCAGTGACTTCGCATCAATGCAGTTGGTTAAATCATCCACTTGGGTAACAAGGATGCAACTTCGAGAAGCCACCACCATTCCGACGAAACAACAGAGAGAATGGGAAGCGAGAAGGGCCTTAGTTAGAGGGAACACTTTGGTTCCATAACCAGTGCTTGCAGCCCAAATTTTATTTCGTCTAAGGGGTGTGCTTTGAATCCTCACTTTTAGCTTTTTAGCTTTTTCTTCTTCTCTTTTTTCTGTTTTTCCATTTTTTTTCTTCTTTTTTTTGTTTTGTGTTTTTATGCGTGGGGACCACACCATGCAAAGACTTCTTTATTTTTATTGTCTCAGCTTCCGATTATTGGGTTACATCGGAACGGTAAGAAAACCCAAGAAGAAAACATCCAAGCACCCAAGTGAATGACCAACACAAGAGCACCAAGTTCCCTTGAAGTCACACCCGTTTCAAATCCTTGAGTCCTTCCTTAGTTTGAGAAATGCCCAGTCACTGGTTCGTTAAAGTTCTTATTGGAAGGGAACTGTACATTTCCAAGCCAAGGGAAACCATAGACTTGATGGATGGATGGATGAAGTGATCTCATTGCCTGCCATATCAAAAGAACATACCTTAGTATCAACAATGTAACTTAAAGGTAAAAACCAAACATTAGCAATTAATGAAAAACAGTTCATCCCATCGGCCCGAACACTTATTGGGTGACGAATTTACATGATGGATGACACACACACACACACACACAAAAAGATAGAAAAATATAACGATGTTGTAAAACAAAAACAAGAAAAGTTAAAGAAATTTGTAAAACAAAAATTAGAAAAGTTAAAGAAATTGTAAAACAAAAATGTGAAAAACAAAAACGTTGTAAAACAAAAATGTGTAAAACAAAAACTGAAAAAGAACTGAGGGCCCCATATGATTAGCATAGGTGGCCATCTCCCCCATGACTGAGTTGTGAGGGAGAGATCCGAAGTAGTGAGCGCCTATTTGAATTTCTAAGCAGTGCCCAACTTCTCCCAATTGATGATCTTAAATTCAGGGTTGGAAGTTGGCGACGCTCACGTTCCAATGTGTCTATGCCACGGTTGTTGGCATGAGTTGCCTCAGTTCGTTCCATGCATATTTGTTTGCTCTTATGAGAAGCTGTCAACCACGGGGTGTCTACTACTTCTTGTGTGGTTGCTACATACAGGCATCTTTGTTGCAGAGTTTCCTGGGCACACCTGTGACATGGAGACATTTCCTCCGTGTCATCACCCGATGAATCACTGTATGTGATGCATGGAACTATCCTCTTCTCGATCTTTCCACATATGTTTATCTTGGAGATTTCCAAGGAAAGATCACGGATCCTAAGGCATGCATCTACTGTGCTTAGCCATGCCCTTCCCATTATAATTGGGAAGTCCCCTTCGTTGTTGTTAACATCGATCACTAGGAAATCCGCTGGGTAGGACCAACCACACACAGTGGTGATAACGTCCTCCACCAAACCCAATGGGATGACAATGGACTGGTCTGCCAACTGTAGTTGAATGTTGCTTTTTTTAAGTTGGGGCAGGTTCCAGGAGTAATACATCTTTTGCAAAATTAAGTTGACTCCGGAACTTGAGTCTAGAAGAGCTCGATGTGGTGCATTTCCAGCGATCTGCAAATGAATAAAGGGACTCCCAGGGTCAGTTAGTTTCCTGGGAAGGTGGCCTACCTTGATCCAGTCAGTTACGGTATGTGTTAGCATAACCGTATGCGTTACATTCCCTTGGACTGGAGGGTGCTCCGAAGTGTTAGTAGTTAGAGGCCTATACATATACCG
>MNCI01006638.1:154911-172032 GCA_015680685.1 Gnetum montanum | reverse complement strand
TGCTCGAATAAAGAGCCGTTCACTCTAGGACTCCTACTGCGGGCACATGGGGAAAAATTCTAACTCTGGAGTGATCAATCTGCCAGAGCTTCGCTACACTAGCCAGGATTGGGGAAAAAGGGGAGTGCCGCCTCTTATTTATAGAAATGGCGGCGCGATGTGATATCACGTACGCGATATCGCAGGAGAAGACGCGATATCGCATACGCGATATCGCATGGGATGCGATATCGCGTCGGTTGCGATATCGCGGCCTAGTGTAAACCGCGTCTGATCACCATGGTAGTGGCCATAGGGAGGGCATGGCAACAATGAAGGTTTTGCTTATCTATTTTGGATTTTGGTTCCTTTGGGGCTATGTGGAGTTTGAGGCTTTGCAAAGTTTGGGGGCCATGTAGGGTTTTAGGAATAATGGGATTTGGGGCTTTGAGCATCATGCTCTAAAGTCTAGCCACAAGGTCCATGGTTGCCATTGCACTCTACAATGTAGCCATAGGTGGCCTTGGCTACCATCGTGCTCCATGTGATGCAACCACGATCACTACTAGGGTTTTAGCAATAGCGGGGAACAATGGGGATAAGGTAGGAGGTGATAGGGTTTTGCTACATTTTCTTAAAAAAAATTTATGTGCTTTGTATGGAGCTTAGGACCCCACAAATTATGCTCCATGGCATGGTTGTAAGGGCTACGACTGCCATTGCACCCTAGGGTGTGACTACAAGGGCTATAGCTATGATTGGCATTGATTTTTTTCTTTTGCTTAGTGTAGTAGGTAATGATAATCCTATCATGGTGATAGGAGGGGCAAGGTAAAACATCCATTTCTACATCCCCATAGACTACGCTTTGGGATTTTTCAATGTCTTCCAGTGTTCTCTACCTACACTGGGCGTTATTGGGATTATGCCTTAGTTGGCAGTGGTAGGAGAGGTAAGAGGAAAGGCCACGATGAGACTTGGCAGGTGCAATGGGCACAACATTGCTTGGAGACTATGATCTCCACAATTGTGGGCCAAAACTATGCTCTCTACATGTCGAGAGTTGAAAGGGTAGTTACAAGTATTAGTTAAAATTTCTATTTCTAGGACTACACTCTCTATCAAGGTAGTCTAGAGTTAGAAAAAATTTGTTCATCCTAGCTAATGTTAATCCTATGAAATATGATGTAACTAGTGAGCACTAGGTGCATCAAATGAGTAATTGACATCATATTTCCCATAGGACCCTAGGATGTATTATCAAAGTTAGGCATTTTTGCTAATTTATGTTAATAATTAATAATGTGTATATCAAAATTTTTCATCTATGCATGTATACTAATGCTTTTCCTATTGCTTGATAATTGTAGGGTGTTGCTAAAACCCCTTTTTATTGTAATTGAGCTCATGGGCATCTTTTGTTGCATGAGCAAGCTTGTCCCCAACACCCTTATGTCAAACTTGCAAGTGGATTGTCAAGTGGTGTGTTTCTGACTAGGGGCCTAAGATCTCCTAGAGTATTTGTTGTAGTAATTCAATGTAATCATATGGTCACACTTGATGGTTGAGGTTGTGAGTGCTATCATTGAGACACTACTACCCAAGGCTAGCTGGAGCATCTTGAAGTTTATCTTAGATGAGTCCACTATTAATGTTGATGGGGCAAGAGGCTTAAGAAGAGGTGCTAGGGGAGTTTCATAGTTATCTAAAGTATGGCATATGATGGAGCTTGCTTGTTATAACAAGATCAACACTCTTTTGTAGTGTACTTGTTGCATACTCTATTCCAGAATCCACTTGGAACGATCTACTACATCAGAGGGTAAGTGCTTCTATGGCTTATGCAGTGCTTTTCACTACTTTCCCATGTTAAATTACTAATGGTTCTATGGTTGATTGCTAGGTTCAGATTTGATGAAGATGGATGATGAGTGGCGAGGTACCCCTACACTCAACCATACGAAATGAGCATAGCACGTGCAATCTGGTCAAACTCCACAGGCTAATTGCCTACACGCCCCATGGAACACTTGGGGTTAATCATTCATTGTCTTCCTAGACTTACTTGTAGTTGTCATGGTGTATGGTTAAGTAAGTCCGAGGTATATGATTTTTATAGTTTTCATGTTTTATCTCCTATGCTATCGAGGTGAAGGATTGAAGAAACTAACTAACTCTAACTAATGAACTAAGTCTAAATTACCTAGTGTTAGCATCCAATCCCACTTACCATACACACCCTGAACCGATGCAACCATGGCTACCAAATGCTAATCGTTGCTGAGATCACCATGCGTAATGCACATGCTCAAAGTGGTTGTACTGAGGCACTTAACTAGGAGGAAAGGGTTGAGAGAATCTAATCTAGCCTATGTGCGATGAGTAACCGATTCCTTGACTAACCGTACACATCTTTGTGCATGACTACCACTGGGATTACTAAGCACAAATCCTGAATATGCCACTCAATTACCACGTAGTCACACTAGATGCTCATAATCAAGTCATACTCATACTGCATTGCAATGAGCAGCCAATTCCTTGACTATCCGTACAGATCCTTAGATGCTCGTAATCAAGTCGTACTCATTACGCATTCTAGTAGTTTAAGGGTGAGAGAGAGAAAGCAATAAATAACATTAAAATAAATCCTATTCCATGCACTGCAAGGTTTATCCAAGAAGTTCTTCCTTATTGCCATACACAACTTATGTTTAGGTATAATGTTGCTCGAATAAAGATCTGTTCACTTTAGGACTCCCACTACGGGCACATGGAATATATTCTATCTTTGGAGATCAATCTGCTAGAGTTTCCCTACTTCTAACCCAGGGTGAGGAAACAAGGGAGAGCCACCTCTTATTTATAGACTTGGCAGTGGACTATGATATCGTGTACACGATATCGCAGATTGCGATATCGCATCTCATCATACCCCCATGACTGAATGAAAACTCATCCTCAAGTTCCTTACAAAATATTGCGTAGGTATGGGATTATTGAGGGGAATGGAACTAATGGGATGACATGTGAACGGATCATCATTATAAGACTTGACAAAACTAGTGTTCATGATAACAAGGGTGAACACTTTATTACAATAACATCAAGCCTTAGTTGGCAGCTAAGAAATAAAGAGAGAGAGAAAAAGAAGTGTTGCTGCTGCCAATGCCAAGATTGCACCTTCCGTTGTCCATCGGTAAGTGTGCCATTGATCTTGCTCCTTACATAGTTGTTGTAATGCTACTCCATTTCATGTGTTCCCTCCATATCTAGTCCATTATTGCATGATCGCCATCTACACACACAACATAATCTTATATTAGCAAGGGTAAATGAATCATTAAGTAATTGATACCTTGCTTCGGTGTAAGTTCATTGGCTAGGTTGTGGTATGGCTGATATGGATCGAGAGATATATTAATGATGACTACCAAAGGTGTAGGGGTTAGGAAGAAAATTAAAAAAATTTGGGGCTAGGAGAAAATCGAAAAAATCGGGCCCTGTACCCCCACGACTAATCGCGAACCTGCAATAGTATAAGAATGAAGAAAGGAAACGAGTAAGAAAGATAGATACAATGGGACAACTATAGCATCAAGGGAATGGATGTCAAGATGGTAATGAAAAAAATAAAATTAATTGCAGAAGTGTTAGGGAAAGGAAGTTAACTGGTGCATCAAATAGGAATGTCAGTGGGTCCTCCCTAAAGCAGGATCATGTCCTTTAATGTCCTCACAAACCCACATTCAAAGAGTCTGTAGGTTCTGAGAATGTCATTTGGAACAAGAGTTAGAGTCTTAACCGCAAGAATTTACCAAAAAGAAAAGAATGCATCAACCAAAATATATACACTAATGATACAACCGACAATGAGGTGAAGGATGGAGAGAAGGATGGAGAGAATAGAATGGAATGGAATCTCAAGAACAAGGTGGTGTACAACCCCTTGTGTAGTTCATGATTAATGTGGCTTAGCAAATCCCATTCCAAGTACAGCCTCAAACCAACCACATCCAATGACTTCACATCAATGCATTCAGCTAAACCATCCACTTCGATAACAGGGATGCCTTCCCCAAGAGTCACCACCAATTCGACGAGAAAAAGGAGAGAATGGGAAGCGAGAAGGGCCTTAGTTAGAGGGAACAATTTTGGTTCCATAACCAATGCCTATAGTCCAAGTTTATTTCATCCAAGGGGTGTGCTTTGAATTCTCACTTAGTTTTTTTTGTGTGTGTTTTTATAGGTGAGAACCACACCATGCAAATAATTTTTATTTTTATTGTCTTAGCTTCTGATAATTGGGGTAACATCGAAATGACAAGAAAACTAAATAGGAAAACATCCAAGCACCCAAGAGAACGGCCAATAAAAATGCATCAAGTTCCCTTGAAGTCATACACTTTTCAATCCTTGAGTCCTTCCTTAGTTTGAGAAATGCCCAGTCACCGATTCATTAAGAAGGGGACTATACATTTCCAAGCCAAGAGAGACCATAGAACTTGGTGGATGGATAGATGGAGTGAACTCATTACCTGCCATATCAAAAGAAACATACCTTAGTATCAACATTGTGACTTAAAGGTAAAAACCAAACATGAGCAATCAATAGGAAAACAGTTCATACCATCATTCCGAACACTTAATGGATGACAAAATTACACGGTGGATCACACACATACACACACACACAAAATAGAAAAGTATAACAATGTTGTAAAACAAAAAATAAGAAAAGTTAAAGAAAGTTATAAAACAAAAACTAGAAAAGTTAAAGATTTTTTTTTTTAAAATGTGTAAGATAAAAATGTTGTAAAAAAAACGTGTAAAACAAAAATGTGTAAAACAAAAACGTGAAAAGAACTGAGAGCCCCATATGATTAGAATAGGTGGCCATCTCCCCCATGACTAAATTGCAAGGAGGAGATCTAAAATAATGAATGTCTATTTGAATTTCGTAGAAGTGCCCAACTCCTCCCAATTGATGATCTTAGGTTGAGGGGTGGGAGTTGGCAACGTTCATATTCCAATGTGTCTATGCATTCGTTGTTAGCATGGGTTAGTGCCTCAGTTCATTCCATGCATATTTGGTTGCTCCTTCTAGTAGCTATTAACCACGAGGTATCTTCTACTAGTTGTCTGGTTGCTACATACAGGCATCTTTGTTTCAAAGTCTCAAGGGCACACCTGCTGCGTGGAAGCATTTCCTCCATATCATCACCCGATGAATCACTGTATGTGATGCATGGAACTTTCCTCTTACCAATATTTTCATAAAGATTTATCTTAGAAGTTTCCAAGGAAAGATCGTGGATCCTAAGGCACACATCTACTATAGTAAGCCATGCCCTTCCAATTATAATTGGGAAGTCCTCTTCGTTGTTGTTGACTTCAATCACCAAGAAATCAGCTGGGTAATACCAACCACACATAGTGGTAATGATGTCCCCCACAAATCGCAAGGGAATGATGATGGACTCATCTACCAGATCTAGTTGAATCTTGCTCTTCTTAAGTTGGGGCAGGTTCTAGGCATGATACATCTCTTGTGAAATTAAGTTGACTCCAGAACCTAAGTTAAGAAGAGCCCTATGTGGTTTATTTCTGGTGACTTGAAGGTAGATTAAGGGACTCCTAGGGTCAACTAGTTTCATGGGATGACGGCCTACCTTAATCCAGTCGATTACGGTATACGTTAACATAACCGTATGCGTTAAGCTCTATTGACCTGAAGGGTACTCCGAAGTGTTAGATGGTGGAGGAGTGTACATGGGCTCAACCGCTTGTTGTTGTGAGAATTTGTTTGGGCTTTTGGTTCTAAAGAACGGTCTTCTCTTTTTATAGTTTTCAGAACTAGTAGCAAGTTGAATATTTATAGCTCTCACAGCGTGAGGTTGCTACGGTTGAGTAGGGAGTTCCCCTTGCATTGTTGGAGCAGGAGGTGTTATGGGAACTACAAGTGGAAGAGGTGTGGATGGATTTGGAGGATAGTATATATGTGGGATTTCTCTTGGAGGAGAAGGAGTCTTCCTAAAGTACTCCCAAACTTGGTAGTGACGTTGGGAAGTTGTGTGACTCATAGAGTCACTTGGAGAAATCAACTACTACACATAATACCCATAAGGATCAGGTTGCCAGTAAGGATACTGTTGTGTCAATGGTGGCATCCCCCATGACTATGGGTATTGCCACTACTGATGCTATTTGATGGGTTGTGGTGGAATTCCACTTGGATAGTACATTAGTGGTTGGTGGAACTACCTTAGATTACCTTGGGGATAAGGTAACCTTCGGGGTTTTTGTCGTTGGTTAAGTATTGGATTAAGAGCATACACCCCAGACTCCTATAGATGTGAGATAATTGGACAACATCCCTTAGAATGATCATATTGGCAGATCTCACATCCACTGTCACTGTCTACTTTTGAATCCACAACTTCATCGGAGAGAGTAATTTTCCCTTTACACTTGTTATGTGTAGGGCCTGAATTTCTCCGCTTTATCTTACCTTTGTTACTACTTCATTCCTCCTTAGACTCTTCTATGATTTTCAAGACACTTTCAAGTCCTGAGTCTAAGGAATCCCACAATTGATCCATCTTAGCCAATACTTTTGCTGTTAATTTTTGAATTGGCAAGGTTTTTTTGTTCACCAACTCTTCAAGTCGTGACTCATCCTCCTCATCACAAAATTTCACTCCCTTATTTTGAAGGGATGGGTCATAGTTGTATTCTTCCACACTTTTCCTCTTCTGTAGCTCACCTTCTTATGTTGCTACTTGTTCCAACAAGCTATGTACTTCATGGGCTCTAAGTTGTGAGAGTCTCCCTTGGGCATATGTCCCAAGTGTTCCTCTAGTTCCATGCCTTAGCCCACCTATGATGTGGCAAATTTGATCCGGCTGAGCATATCCATGGCCTGGGAAACTATGTAACAATGTGTAGTAGCAGTTCATGGCAGCATCTAAGGGTTCATGAGTACCTTATTTCCATCTTTGGATCTGCTTACGCAAATTAGACACTTTGGAGTACGTATGATACTTATCATTGAAGAGTTCTAGCATCGTACTCCACCTCCTGATGGTTTCTAGTTCTAAGGACCAGTACCAGCTCTTTTCTTCCTTGGTGAGTGTCCTGGGAAATAACTTAATTTTCTACCACTCGTTTTCTATGTTTTGCAAGGCACAGGCATCGTGGAATGCCTATAAATGATTTTGCAGATCTACGTTGTATCCCCCTTCAAATCATGGGATATTGTTCATGTCTAAATGCTTGATCCGACTATCTTTTAAATGCCTTGTGGGAATTCTAACAGCCTTTGTTATATCAAGCATACTTTGGGTTGCAAGTAGGGGCTCGTCATGATCATCTCTTTCATGACACCTATGATGTCTTCGTTGTTCCCTACTTTCCCTTTGTTCATGCCCTTGACCTCTCTCTCAACTCTCTCGTCGAGGTCTCTCATTTTTCTTATCTTTATCCTCTCCGTTATGCTCGTGCTGGTTGTGCCCAGATGTGGAAGGAGAGGGTGAGTGATGAAATGAAGAAGAAGAGGAAGGGGAACCATCGCCATGATGATGCTTCCTACCTTCTCTTCGGCTGCTATGGCCCTGATCGAGCTGATGATCTAAGTGCCTGTCCTGATCATGAGTGGTCATTCCCTTTGTGAACAGTTGGTGTTCACGAGCATCAGAACTAGGGTTATGTATCATTGATCATAGGTTCTGATACTTAGCCTCCTCACCATCATTAGAAGGAGGAACATCTCTTGATAGAGAACCTGTTGTGAGTGATTCACCATCTCTAGTTTCACTTAGGATGTGCAGGACCTCCTTGCCCTTCAAAAGTGTATGTTGGCTCTCCTTCCTTGAGTCCCTCATACATTGTGCTTCTATGGGATAATAATCCCTTGAGTCAAAATCTTCCGCAACGTATTCAGCATATAATTTTTTCATGCCAATCTGTGCCAAGGCACGGAGAAGCATGTTTGGAACAACACGATCTAGAGGTAACACTATGTTACCTTGCAAATCTCTCCATCGCAGCTATTCATCTTGATGGAGGATAAAAGTAAAATTTGGAATATACTCATCGGGATGAGTATAGACTATCTTGTATTGTTTAGGACTTGGCTGATTTTGGTTATGTGTTTTATGTTGCCGACTATCTCGTGTATGGTCCCTAGGTGGTGAGGTTCTCTTATGAGAAGAAGAAGAAGACATAGTGTCTTATAGGTGTGCTAATTACCATTATATAAATTCTTGTTTAATTAATCAACTCAAAGGTTTGTTTAGGCTCCCAACGATGTGAGTGATATCCTTTAGGTTCTATTCAGCGCACAAACACTTAGTCCTCGGTAATGGTGCCAATGATGAGTGGTGAGGTACCCCTACACTCAACCATATGAAACTAGCGTAGCACACGTGATCCGGTCGAACTCCATAGACTAAGTGCCTACACACCCCATGGAACAGTTGGGGTTAATCATTCATTGTCTTCCTAGACTTACTTGTAGTTGTCGCTGTGTATAGTTAAGTAAGTCCGAGGTATATGATTTTTATAGTTTTTATGTTTTATCTCCTATGCTATCGAGGTGAAGGGTTAAAGAAACTAACTAACTCTAACTAATGAACTAATTCCAAATTATGTAGCGTCAGTAACTGTTCTTACTTACCGTACACACCGTGAACTGATGCAACCACGGCTACCAAATGCTAATCGTTGCTAGGATCACCATGCGTAACGCACATACTCGAAGTGGTTGTACTGAGGTACTTAACTAGGAGGAAAAGATTGAGAGAATCTAATCTAGCCTAAGTGCGATGAGCAACCAATTCCTTGACTAACCGTACACATCTTTATGCGTGACTACCACTAGGATTACCAAGCACAGATCTTGAATATGCCACTAGGTTACCAAGTAGTTACACTAGATGCTCATAATCAAGTCATACTCATACCGCGTTGCAATGAGTAGCCGATTCCTTGACTATCCGTACACATCTTTAGATGCTTGTAATCAAGTCATACTCATTCTGCATTCTAGGAGTTTAAGGGTGAGAGAGAGAAAGCAATAAATAACATTAAAATAAATCCTATTCCATGCACAGCAAGGTTTTTCCAAGAAGTTCATCTTTATTGCTGTACACAACTTGTGTTTAGGTACAATGTTGCTCGAATAAAGATCCATTCACCTTAGGACTCCTACTGCGAGCACATGGAAAGTATTCTATCTCTGGAGTGATCAATCTGCCCGAGTTTCCCTACTTCCAACCTAGGATGAGGAAATAAGGGAGAGCCGCCTCTTATTTATAGACTTGGCAGTGGACCACAATATCACGTATGCGATATTGTAGGGGACAATGCAATATCGCGGCTTATGTGATATCGCATCTCATCAATGGGCTACACAATGAACTATATTCTTTGGCCTTAACCTATACTACCTTAGAGGTTTTCTCATATAGAACGAACATTTAGGAAATTGTGATTAAGTAGATGGAACGTGATCTAGAGACCTATATTTCCCATCACCAAAAGGTGCACGAGCGATGTAGGAGCTATAGCTAGTTAGATGAGGAGTGGGTTGCTGGTGAGATTAACTTTGAGGAGTGGATTGCAGTTCAATAAGATTAAGTTCGGTGTTAATGCCTTACTAGACCACCAGAAAAATCATTGAATGAAGAAGAGAAATAGGTCCTTCTTACTATGGTGGTGTCTCAATATTTTGGAATAAAAGACACAATCAAACGATATCTATCACATATGGATTTCTGATCGTTAGTCTCCAAATGGGAGTGTTTCTTTTGTCTTTTAATGCAAGTGTAATGTTTTGGTTGAAAATATCATATCCTATGTATGACACTCAAGTGGTTTGCTCCACTATTTTCATATGAATTCCACAAATTTTATAGGTAGCAAACCACTTGAGCGAAATGCAAATAAAATCCAAAAAGCTGTGCAAGAACCTATGAAGAAATTTTCATACAAAACCAAATTTATTAATATGAACCAATAAGAGAGCTATCTCCTTCCTTGAATAATTATCATTAGTATTTTTAATGACTCTTTTCTTTCCATAATATGGATAAGCGATAGTGAAGGTGAGCAAATGTTGGTAAATGTTATTTGAGCAGACTTGGATCTCGACCAAAGTTACAGTGCTTCAAAATGTAGAGAAATGCCCAATGAAACGTATTCAAAAAAACATTTAAAATATGGTCATGTGAACAATCCATGTGGTGTGCCTACTATTGACAATTAATAGATACTAGCATGTGAAAATAGTTTTGAATGAGTTCTGAATAGCTTTAACATGCTAGTGATGCAGATCTTATCATAAAATTTCTAGATTACATCACTTTATATACAAATTTTACATTTTTTTCTAAAGCTTTTTCAAGTAATTGCAAATCACAATATTTTTTAAAAACCTTTTTGGTTGAATATGGTATTAATGTTATTAATATAGTTGGTTAGCTTGTATTGGTTTGCATTAAAAGGTATGGGTTCAAAGCTTGGTAGCTACACAACACCCTAAGCATGCTTGCCTAGAGCCATATAGAATCACACCTTCATGCATATTAAATCATCTTATCTTTTTACAAAATAAAATTTAGAAAAATTAATAACAAATTGGTTACAAATATTAGATATATAGTCATCAAGATACCAAGCACAACCACTTCAAAAAGGCTTAAGCTTTTACCCATTCACTGAACCCTCAACTAGAAAAGGTCCATCTTTCATCTTTTATAACTCTTTTGAGTATATTTAGAAGATAAATGTTAAGTAATGCAATGCAGGTTGTAACTTGAGGTTTCCAAATCTACTAAACACACACCTACCCTTATATGATCGTCAATCCAATATATATCAGTGTATTACACTACTAGCAACCAAATATTAAGGTAACATATGTATTAAAAAAACCATCAAAATCATATATACATAGTTATATAAAGCTTGTTGGTATTTGACTTTTAGTAATTAAGGTTAATGTGTCATTTAAGTGTCGAACCTTGCCCTGAATAGGGAAAATGGCATCAATTATCACTTGTGAATGGTATAAGAAGATCCTTTGGTTGCTGGACCATGCTACAACCCAAATATACAGAAATGGAGTCGGAAATGAAGTCTGAGAGGAAAAGCAGTCACGAGCAGATTTCATGTGCTGCATGCAGATTTCTAAAGAAAAAATGCAAAGGCAAAGAATGCATTCTAGCTCCCTATTTTCCTTCTCAAGATCCGCAAAAATTCATGGTAGTTCACAAAGTCTTTGGGGCCAGCAACATAATCAGGCTTCTACCCATATGTGTATGATTAAATTTTGTAGCACATTCGTGTACCTAAACTAACTCAACTTTGTTTTTCTTAGGGGCTTAATTTGATTTTGGATTTAAGCAGGATTTAGAGGATATGAGAATGGACACAGCCAACTCTTTGGTCTACAAGGCAAACATGAGGTTGAAGGATCCAGTGTATGGCTCTGTACGTCTCCTGTATAATCTGCAATGCTGCGTCACTGACCTGCAAACACAGATAGCAGCCTCCAAGGCTGAGATTGATTTGTTGCAGAAGATGTCGTTTTCATAGCTGAAATGCTTGCCTCCATTAACAGAATGTGAGGATCTGGAGCACTTTGACTGGGAATGGGAAGAATCTTCTTGAAATTAAGCAGGAAGTTATTTCATTATTGAATTATTTTAGTTTCATTAAAACTTGGAAAACCACATTTCATCCATTATTTCCCACTTACGGGTGTAGAGCTGGGCTATTTGATGTTTATTCGTAAGTACAAAATTAGTATAATAAAACATATGAGGCAAATGACCTTGTGCTAAAATTACAAAAATCCAAGAAACAGGGTTGGGTTTCTCTCCTTCGGGAGTTGATTAAAGGGGGTTGGGATTTTCTCCTCCTGAAATTGTGGCATGCTCCTTTTAATGATTTGGCTCATGGTTCATTTCATGGTCTGGGTGTTCCATTTGTTTGCCGGAGGATCTTCTTCCCTGATGAGACTGCTATTATAATGGTTGATTTGAAGTTTACCCCTCTGATTATATATATAATTAGACTTTCCTTTAAAAAATTACAAAAATATAACAGTATAGTTTATCGTTTCTGATTCTTGCATTCTGTTGTATTATTTTTGGGAGGAGACTTAAGTTTTCATTTATATAAAAACATATTTGAATTGATGTTTTAGTCCATGTTGCAAGAAATGCAATGGATTATCCATGCTTTTCTGTTTTTAGCAAGGGCAACCGTTTCAAACAGTCGATGGTTTGGCTGTTCACTGTTCCAGGTAGGTAAATAGATTTTTCATGGGAAAAGTGAAAGATTTTTTAATAGTTTATTAATTATATACATTATTTTCATAGTTTCAAGATGTGGTAACCGTAGAGGAGTAACCTTGTACTGAGATGTTTTTGTAATAGGTCGCATCTACCTGTCTTATGACTAGGGGTGATGCTACACTTGCATCAAAAAAATGAAAGAGAATTAGATAATCAGTACCGTAAGTGGTATGGTCTTTCCAATATATCTATTCTATTCATATTTACTTTCTGATATATCACTTTTATTCCATTTTTTAGCATGGAGTTATGCAAACCCTTCTGGATGCTAGGATCCGTTTCCTCTCAATATTTTCCATTTTTCATTTTTTAAATGTTCTATGTTTTCTTAGGGTATTCAGTATCTTCTTAGCATAACTAACTTTCTCCATGTAACTTAACTTTTAAGTATAAGAAATAAATTGATAAAAGGCTTCAACTTTAAGAGGAAGGAAATCTACTTATAAAAGTAAGAATCATAAAAAGTTTGAATTTTCACTTGAATTTCAAGTAAAAAAAATATTTTTTGAATATATTGAACTCCACGTGAGGTGTGCCTTCCTCTATTCAAAGCGGCAAATGCTCAGGATATTAGAGCTCTCAAATACTAGCTTTTGACATCGTTTCCCTACCGACATCCACCGATTATTTAGCATTAAACTTGGTTATTTCCTAAAACATGATGGTTCCTACCTATCCGCGGTGGTCATCCTAATCGCCTTTCCTCTTTTTGTCATAACGACAGTTCGCTGATCCTCTTTTCATCATAACAACAGTTGCTGAGATGATGGCCCTGAGGCTCTGACCCATCCTTCCCATTTGACCATTTCATTGCCCAGGGCATCTGCAGGTTTCGTTTCTGCATCGCCCACTGTGCATGTCTATTGCAGGAATGAGGAAGTTTTTTTGCTATTTTCATTTCTGCTTCCCTTTTTAAGCTACTTCCTTCATGCTTCACCAAAACAATAATGATGCATTTTTTCAAAAAAATCGAGAAACCGAAATCATAGGAAGACTGCATCTTTCCCTAAGTCCGCTGATTTTGGCTGCCAGGTTGGCTACAATGCGCAATGCTGGCTAACCAGATGTGTAATGGAAGTTGCAGAATGGCTGTCCCTTGCTATCCGACATTTAAGCTTCCCAAATTTGATTCTGGGCACTCCTTCCTGGTGGTGTTTCAGAAGATTTTGATTCCATCAGCTTCTTGGTCCTTGGACACATCAATTCATCAATTCGGTTTCAGATGTGTAGAGACTTGTGAGAGGGAGTATGCTTCTTAGAAGCATGGGCAGATATGCAAGCACTAGAGGCTATCCTTTAACTGATCAAACTAGTGCTCTAGATTAAGCAAAGTCTTTTGTCAAAAACCTTTGTTTGATATTCTTGAAACTTAGAACTTTGTCTCAGTTGTACATTTATTCCCAAAATAACTGTTTTAACCAATATCCTAGCTTGTATTAGGAGTTTTCAAGCTCCTGTTTTGTCAAAAGCTTTCAACTTCAGTTTGTTAACATGAGATGCCATTTTACATTTCCTTATCAAATTTAAAATCAAAACAATTAATTTGCTTAAGTTTCTTTGTCAATGTTAACAGCATTATTTTATCTTGTCACATTGCCCTTTTCAGTTGAAAATATTCCTAGGTTTGTGTACCCATACCAGAGGCACCCAAGATAATAGTCTCTTTTGTGGGTGTTGTTGTGTTACTAAAATTTATGTATCAACACCCTTTTTGGTGCTACAAGGAGGGCCTATTTTCATTTCTCTATCTCTATTTTCTATTTCTACTCGGTTTCATTTCCTATTTCTATTTACTGTTTATATTTCCTAAAATCCAGGTTTTTTTTATTTATGGTTCCCTAAAATTTTTATTTGTTCCTTCTGTTTTCATTTATGAAAATATCCATTTTTAGTCTTTGTTTTCCTATTCTAGAAATCTCTATTCTTATTTACAATTTCTAAAAATTTCTATTTTATTTTAGTTTCTACAAATTTCTATTTTTTCCAATTACCAAAACTCCTTATTTTTTTTGTTTTTGTTTTTAGAAAATTTTTGTTTTCAAGTTTCTAAAAACTTCTTTTTTTGTTTTCAAAACCCTCATTTCCCATTTCTAATCTTGTTATTTTTGATACTCATAAGTTCTTTGTTAGTTTTACTAGCTTGTTTCACTTTTATTTTGAAACCCTCATTTTAACTAGTCCTATTTACAAGTTTGTATTTTGACAATCCTTACCTTAGTTCTAACTTAAGTAAGGTGGTTTTATCATTAATTATATATCATTTTGTTTAAATCTACTTTTTTGTAATTTCTTCATTTACTATTTTTTCAAACTTTTGATATTGCAATTTCAGTTTTTCTTTAAAAAATATATATTTTTTCCTACTTTCCTTTAAAATTTACACTTTACTAGTAATTTTTAGTTATCTGCAATTTTATTTTCAAGCTTTTCATTTTATGAGTGAGTTTTTTCATAGAGCATCCCAACATATATCATTTACTCTTGCCCCTAATCAACTAGCTACTAGTCATTTTACTTTAAGAAGAGAACAAGCTTCATGTTTTCCAAACTCTATTCCAAAAGGAATTCAAACTAGGATGATAACCAATCCATCCCCTACCTCATTGGTAGCAATCCCTTTAATTTCACAAATTATCACAATATTCCAAAGTTTCTTTAAAATGTTAATTGGTTCTTTGACCCTACAACTCCCAATAACGATGCCTAACAACATGTAGAATTCTTCGAGACTTTATTAGGTATCTATAACATCACTAAAAATGACATAGCTTTTAGAGTATTTATCACAACTTTTAAAAGTAAAGCCACACAATGGTTTTTAATGCTCCCTAATGGATCTTGATAAGTTCACTAGTCTTGATTTAGCATTAAGGAATTTTACAAATGTGAGAAGAAAATATTCATGACTATAATTTAAGGTTTCTTCATCAACTAGCTTATGTGCCAAATGAGATGCATCCACAACTTGATGGTATCCTCAATTTTTACCTCTCCACCATTGATCCATTCTTTGCCTATGCCATGAAATCATATAGCAACATAAAAAAATTGCAAGGAGCAATGGCTAAAGTTGTTGAACTTGAGCAAATTACCTTAATGAATAGCATTCAAACTCAATTTGGAATGATGAGTGCTAGCAATCTTATGCAACCTAGTCCCTTACCATCACAAACTTTCCCGATGAATAATAACATGTTTCATGCTCCTACTCCCCTTCAAATGACTCAACATACAAATAATTATTTTCAAAGTCCAACATCTTCTTCATTTTTACCATCAAACATCGATTTGAGTGATGATCAATCAAAAGCTTTGATCTAATCTATTATAAAGCCCAATGGAATATCTAATCCTAATGGATCTACTAGTCAAGTTGAGAATCAAATAATGAAAATATTAACTTCACTTTCAAAACTTTTAAATGAAGTAGTAAAACTAAAGTAAAGCAATAACAAAGTTCCTACACAATCTATGAAACCAATTACATTAATCAATTATGATTATTATCACCTTCATAACACTAGGCAACATTTAGAAAAAACATGCCCTCAATTTTTAACATTATATAATGATAATGCCCAAAATCAACAAAATGGAAAAACGCCATGTATGGTTCTTAAACATACCTTATGAAAGAGAAAATGAAGAAGTTATCCCATTTGAACAAGTCATGGCAAGTGATCCTAACCCACATAACACCTGCTACAATAAACCTACTGACATCATAAATACTACTCAACAACAAACTAGGTATAACTCTTATACTCCTCCCAAAAAAAGAGTTTCTAGTCAAAATAACACAAATAATCAAGTGGAACCTTCCCAAGTAAATGTTCAACAACAACCTAGTTCACCTATTATATTTAGAATACTTAGAAGAACTCCACCTCAACATGAAATTAAAGATGAACATAAAACTTATGATCTAGTTGAAGATTTGAAAAGAGTTAAAGTCAACATTTCAATGTATGATCTTTTGCACTTTAAGGAAATGAAAGATGTAATTTAAAAGATTGTTCATACACCTAAAACCAATAAAGGAAAGTATCCAATAACTGAAAAACAAGTTCATTTTGCTAAAAGTCCTAATAACTTATCAATACAAATCTCAAGTAATTTCATGCTGAATAAGAAAGTTCAACCACCTTTCATAACAACTTTGATTATATTGTTAAAGAATCTCCATAATTTCCTAATGGACTCTAGTACAACTATTAGTCTCATGACATTAGAAGTGTGCAAGATGTTAGGACCATAAATGCTACCATAATCGAGAAGTGTGATACAACTTGATGGATCTAATGTACCCATGTTATGTTCATTAAAATATGTGAAAGTACAACTCAAATAGTATCTAACTTTTACATGTTATATTGGGGGGGGGGTGTCAGATATTGAAAAGAAGTTATATTGAAATTAAAGGTGCATCAATTACAACAACTTGAATAAGTCATAGGGTTAAAGGAAAGGGAAAACTGAGAGCATTGTGAATGACACTCGGGAAACACCTTAGAAATAAACAAGTATTAGAGGAGGAACCCCAAGTTGGGGCACAACCAAATGTCTGCATAGATTGGCTTGTTACAAAATAGAATGACATAGAATTAGATGAGGCAAAGAGCTCTCAATTAAGGATAGAGAGAATTCCAATGGTGAATCCACATAATAAAAATGGAAAACTTCCTTGCAGAGATTACTGATGTTAAGTGTAACTGGAACACATAGGTCTTTCCCATAGTTGTAGGAGATGAACCAATTGATGACTGTCCAGATTGAACTT
>MNCI01006638.1:82429-136072 GCA_015680685.1 Gnetum montanum | reverse complement strand
CTCCTATTTCACTAATGACGTGGGGAACCTTGCCCTTCAATAGTGAATGTTGGCTCTCCTTCCTTTCATCTCGAATACGTTGGGCATTTGTGGGACGATAATCCCTCGTGTCGTGGTCATCCAAAACGTATTCTGCGAACAGCTCATGCATGCCAATCTGTACCAAGGCACGGAAAAGCATGTTGGGAGTAGAGTGATCTGGGGGTAACACAATGTCACCTTGCATGTCTCTCCATTGCAGTTGCTCATCTTGATGAAAAACAAAGGTAAAATCCGGCACATACTCATCGGGATGAGTATATGTAACTTTGGATTGTTGAGGACATGGTTGATTTCGGTTATGCGTATGATCCTGACTTTCTCCTGTATTGTCCTTAGGTGAGTTGATTGCATGAAAAGAAGCCATTTCTAATGGTGTGCAGTTTTACCGTTATTTCTATTCTTTATTAACTAATTAACCCTAAGGTTCGTTTTTAGGACCACAACGATGTGAGTGATATCCCTTATGTTCAATTGGCGTGAAAACACTTAGTCCCCGGCAACGGCGCCAATGATGAGTGGCGAGGTACCCCTACACTCAACCATATGAATACGAGCTTGCACGCACGATCCGGTCGAACTCCATAGACTAAATGCCTTAACACCACAAGAAACACTTGGGGTTAATCGTTCGTTGTCTTCCCAGGCTTGCTTGTAAGTGTCACGGTGTATGGTTAAGCAAGTCTGAGGTATGTGATTTTTTTGGTATTTTTCGGTTTATCTTCTAAGCTATCAGAGGAAAGGGTTGAGAAACTAAGCTAACTCTAACTAATGTCCTAAGTCTAAATTAACTAGCGTCAGCATCCGTTCCCACTTACCGGACACACCCTGAACTATGCAACTGTGGCTTACCAAACGCTAATCGTTACTGGGATCACCACACGTAACGCAAGTGCTCGAAGTGGTCGTACTGAGGCACCTATTTAGCTTAAGTGTGATAAGCAGCCGATTCCTTAGCTAGCCGTACACACCCGTGGGTGCTCGTAACTAAGTCGTACTTATCACACGTTCTAGCCTAGCAATGAGTAGCCGATTCCTTGACTAGCCGTACACATTGGACTACCACTGGGATTACCAAGCGCAGAATCCTGGAATACGCTACTGGGTTACCAAGCAATCAATGCTCGTAGTCAAGTCGTACTCACGCATTGTGATGAGCAGCCAATTCCTTGATTAGCCGTACACATCCGTAGATGCTCGTAATCAAGTCGTACTTGTACGCACTAGGAAAGAAGTAAATAAATAACAATAAATAAAGTCACGTGCTGGAAGGTTATCCAATAAAGTTCGTCTTTATTGTCGTACACTACTTGGGTTCAGGTTACAAGCTGCTCGAATAAAGAGCCGTTCACTCTAGGACTCCTACTGCGGGCACATGGGAAAAATTCTAACTCTGGAGTGATCAATCTACCAGAGCTTCGCTACTTCTAGCCAGGATTGGGAAATAAGGGGAGTGCCGCCTCTTATTTATAGATATGGCGGCGGACTGCGATATCACGTACGCGATATCACAGGGGAAGACGCGATATCGCGGCTCAGTGCATGTCGCGTCTCATCACAAGTTAAATAGAAATTTTAAAGCTTTTCATTTGAAGAATTTCTATACAAGTGCTTCTCATGAACACTTGGTAGATCCTTAGTTACATGCTTTCTTCTTATTCTTCATGCATTTCAATTGTACATAGTTGCATTTGCATATTCTCTTTGCATTTCCATCATTTTCTCATACATGTTATGTCTACCATCATCTCTTTCCTAGCATATTGGTTTTGGTTTGATCCATTTATGTCTTTGAATATGATTTTAATAATCATTATGATCATTTTAGTTACTAGGCATTGGTTCATAATAACAACATTCAAAAATAATACAAGTATAATGTTTTATATAGCATTCATGTTATATCATAGTACTATTATATAAAATCTCCTTGATATGATATACTTCAATAATTATATGATTCTTCTCAATCTATGCCAAGGTTTTGGTTTATTAGTTATGTTAGATTATGGAGAATGGGATTTATGCTAACTTATCATATTATCATGATCATGTGAATGTAGGACATGTGAAGTTGGAGAATTTTTAGCCATAATCACTAGGTGACCTTAGAAAATTTTATTTCCCTCTCATAAGCCTTAACCCTCAAATGTGATGATCCATAGCTATCATGTAAACAATAGGGTGAAGTATGTTTTTCTTCACTTGAGAACCCTTAGCCACCCAGGAGACCTACTATGATGCCATCTAGCTTATAATTAAAGGCATATGCATGAGGGTTGAACTCCACCATGGGCAAAGTTTTTGAAAATATCGTGTCCTTTGGTAGTGTAGCTAATTAACAAGACTCATGCTGAAAATCCTACCTTAAAAATGAAGTGCACCATGAGCTAAGTTTCCTTGAAAAAAAATAAAGACCATGTTCATTAGTAGTGTAATAAGTTCTTAAGTGTTATGGGATCTGACAACAATCCTCACTTTAGTCTTGATTTTCTTTTAACACATTTCCCAATTTTTTTTCATTTTTAGTTTATTAAAAAAAATAAAAAAGACTAAGGAAAAATCCAAAAGTTTTGGCTAGCTATGATTTAAGAGAAGCATGTGCTCTTCATGAAGTTCAGTATAAGTCTTCTCTTTAAGGGTGTTCACTTATCTAATTGCCTTTACTTGTACGATGATGGGAATGAAGTCTTATGATAAATTATAATATATATATATATATATACAGTCAAAATTATGATCTATATAGTTTATATATTAAATCATGATTAAGTAGGGTGGTGCGAGGGTCACCCATGCTTAGTGCTCTTTTGATTATGTGATTATTTTAATCATTTTTAAATATTATAGTTTACTTGCAAATTTTATTTTTTCATCTTTTTCATTCTTTATATTTTTCATATTCTTATACCCTTTCTAAAATTTCTATTGTTTTTACTATCTTTGCACTTCCATGATATCAAACGTTTTGAGGGCTATTTGTTGATATCAATACTCCCATGCCAACACAAGGCCATTTTGGGTAGACTTTAGTTCCATGATTCTATGGTTTTTTTCTTCATGAGTTAAGTGTGTAGGTTGCATAAATTAAGCTCAATTAGATTACTGCAAACCCACATTAGCATGTGTATACGAGAGTCTCTCAATTGTTCTTAGTGTCCACCATTAACATTGTTGTTATTATTGGCATCATCATAACCACAAAAATACTGTAGCCATTGCTAAGATCATTTGAAGTTCAAAAACTAATAATTACTCCAATGCACAAGAGTATAAGAATGTAATTGATTTTAGAGAAGTATATTTGACCTTCCTTGTAAGTTGATGAATTAGATAAGTAGTTTGTCCATCATATGCTAAACTTGAGAATGGGTAGACTATAGTTAAATATGTCAATAGGATTTAACTTCTACTAAATGTCCAAAGCTACAATTGATGCTTTCGCTCCTATCATCACAATGATTTTCCATTGATCTTTAGTTGATTCTCTTTCCTATTTCTTACAAAAAGTGAATGATGTAGTGGGGAGGAATAAACTTGAAAACACCTCCACAATGGTGAACAATATTGTATATTCCAATTATTACATTTGTAATGAACCAAACAACCATGATAAGAGAAAATAAGGAGGTGAGTCTAGAGGTCCCTGAATCCTTGTACTAGAAATAATATAATTATTGTCAAAGATGTCAGGGTAACAATAATAGAGTTACTTAGTGAAGTGTTAATGCATAAATTTTGGACACACCAATACTAGGAAAAAGATTCATTTGAGAAAACTATTACCTAGGGTGCATCCCATATGGATACAAAAACTCAGGAATAGTCTCAATTGAAGAGGGCCATGTGGCGTTCCATGAAAAAAAGGTAATTAAACTAAAAAATTAAGGAATTTTAAGTAACGATCTTTGAAATTTAAGACTTTATGAAAATACAATACGTAATTAAAAAAAGTAAACTTTCCTTGGTCCCCCACTACTGCCACTAGTTCATCACTATTAATGATGCTCATTGCTGGGTAGGAAAACACTAACCATTATCGAAGAGGGAGAGAGAGAGATAGTGAAAGGGAGAGAGAAAGAGATTTGCTTTTATCACCCACCAACCACTCGCTACATGTATGCCAATCTTCAATATGAAAACCTAGCAATGCTAACTACTAGACGACCATGGTCAGAGTTAGAAAAGCAAGTGGCTAGCTTATATCTGTTAAACAAGGTAGAGTTTAAGCACCACAAAGATGCCAAGTAGAAGCTTAAGACTGTAAATGGTGAACTTGAATTTATCAAAGCATGATTTAGAGATTAATGATCAATTGCTGAGAACCTAGATAAATGGATGAATGACTACCAGGAGCAGAAGGACATAGTCAAAGCATTCAACATTGCACACAAATAGTTCACTACCTAGTTCATCAATACAAAAGAGCTATTACCAGCAATCCCATGTCCCTAGAATATTCCCATTCCAACCTACATCGATAAAGATACATGGATGATGCATGATCATAGAAGCAAGGAGGAGAAAATGAAAGCACTATTGTATGCTTTCTACCTCCCACCTGAAGGTGCAGCAATAGGAAGATATCCATAGCCACCTCAATTTTTGCTTGTGTGTGAAACCAGTGAAGGTCTCTCAGAACCTTAGGAGCCACCATCACTTGGGATCATTTGATCTTCTCCACCATGCTTCATACCATCAAGGAACATGATATATTATTTTTAAGAGTTATGTCATGGTGTTTAATTTTGTGTTTTGAACACTATCTTTTTTGTAATGTATTGATCCATAGACCTGGACAATCAATTTTTGATCAAGTCAATCAGTTTATTTTGTTTGAGAAAAGTTAGTCAATAATCCCATACCTTTCCAAATTTTGTAAAAGAACTCAAGGATGAGTTTTCATTCAGTTGTGGGGGTATGATGAGTCACTTTTGATTGGCTGCATCAACAAGGCCTAGTTGATGCATCTTGTCATGCGTCAACACGGCCCCATTAACATAGTGTTGGTTTTTTGCTATAAAAATGCATCTACCAATTGCATTATGGCAAGAGAGATTGTATTTGTAGTGAAGCTCTAGCATTTTTTCCATTTGAAAGTTATAATTTTTCTCTTAAGTGGCCAAAATAAGAGTCATTGAGTGTACAAATCTTTATTCTACCATTGTTGTACTTGAGCATGACCGTGCATGTGGAAATAAAGACAAGATTTTTGATAAACCTTATAGCATTCTAGATAGATTAAATATTTTATTTATACATTTAATGTTTTTAGTAACTAAGTCAATGAATTAATTAAGTAAGATAGATGAAACACAAAAGTATGACCACTTTAAGCATAACATGTATTTTCTTGGTAATCCCAGCAGCGTTATTGCTTGGTATGCCCAGTAGCATAGCGTTTGGTCACACAGTAGTGGATACATGGGTTCAGGACATGTATGGAAAGTGGGACCAGGTGCTTATGTTAAGATTAGTTAAATGATAGTTAATTAGTTAATTTAAATTAGTTAATCCAATTACTTTCATCTATATTTGAACACCAAACCATAAAACACAAAGTGAAAAAAATTAGGTGCCTCAATTACACTTAACCATAACAAGTGTAATTGGGAAGAAAATTATTAACCTTAACATAAGATTCACTTCCTAAAGGACTAGGGCACTAGAAATGATAAAGTCCATGGAATTTGACCAGAGAGAACATGAAAACTTTGTGATCCATTTGGTTGGACATAGGGGTACCTCACTGCTCATCACCTGCTAAGAAATCTCACATCATCTTGATCCTTCCAAATATCAAGAAACACTTTCCATATTACTAACACTATCCATTCTACAAATATGAATTCATTATCCTTCTTACCCAACTTATGCACTTTTGTAGTCTAAGATTACTTCTCTATGAATTTCCAATGAGAGAGTTTTGAAAAAAATGAGCATATATTTATCAGCCAAACCTTTTGAGCTACCTTAAACCCTTCCAAACATGCACAAGAATCAATTTTTTCCATCCAATCCTCATGAAAAATATATTTTCTTGGGCTCTAATATGAGGTCCACACCAATAGCAGATCTTGAATGTCAGGTCCCTAATATCAAGTCCCATAAAATCTATATATATGCAGGGACTTAGAAAATTTTTTCATCATTTTTCATTTTCCACAAGCAAGATTTTTTGAATTTTCTTTTCCAATCTAAGTTCTAACCTCCTAGATTTTCCAAAACATAACTTGATTAATATTGCATTTGATTTTTGTGATTTTTGAACCTATTTGACCTAGAGTGCTCAACTTAGTTAGGGGGGATTCTAGTGAGGAAAATCTAAGCCAATTTTTTTAAAATTCTAACACCTAGAAGATACTTTAAGGGTAAGTATGAAGAGAAAATTGGAATTTTTAAAAAATAATCAAACATAATATAGCCAAAACACCCAATTAATGTTCTTAAGGACTAATAACCATCATACATAGGGACAAAATAAGCAATTGTGAAGGATTATTAAGAGATTAACACCTATGGGGTAACTTTTTTAAAACATTTCTAACTCTACAATATTAGTAACAAAGAACTTAATGAAACTAAGTGTATGAGTAAGGTATGAAATCATTAGGAATACATAGAAAAACCTTACTAATTATAATTTGTTAATGATTGTAGATGATCCCAATAAGAGGTGGAACACAAGGAGAACCTTCACAAGGAGCAAGCAAACAACCACAAGGCCAAGGTAGACATTGAAATGGATGCCAAGAACTAGAACATAAGGATCAGGAAGCACAATCATTTAGCATTCTTCAAAACACTCCTACTACATTGCAATTAGTCCAAGGAGAGGAAGATGGCACACAAGTTGAAGGACAATGCCTCATGTTATCATAGGATTGCCTCTAAGTAATTCAAGAAAGATCCAACCTAACCATGGTAATACTAAAATGTACTTTGATCCATTTATGGAATTTGCTCTTAAAGTGGTATAGACACAACTCCAAGCATCACCACTATGGTCTATCTTGTCATAGAATGATGAATGGTGCCTTGGAGAAACTTGTCATTTTTTCCACAATAAGGAAGAGGGTACTACTGTCAACATTGGAGGAGTCTTAGTGTCATTCTCAGTCAAGGCAATTATAGAAACTTTGAACATACCCAACAATTGAGCATGGGTAGTACATTTGTCCATCTAATTTGATCTTGAAACTAGAAAGTTATGGTTGAAATGGGCTTATGAAAAAGAACATAAAGGCTATAATGAACTAAGTCTAGAGGAGAGAATCTACTTTGAAATTAGCACTTATCATCTATTCCAAAACAAAAAGACTTAATTGAATATCAACTTATGCAGCTAGGGAAAGTACAATTGTAATGGGCAAAGATAATGCCAAACTTGCACAAATCTATTTTATGGAAATACAAAGGTGATTGCAAAGAAGAAAGCTAGGAAAGCTGACACTTCCTTTTTCTTGCCTTATTAGAAAACTATGCAAGCAAGAAAGAATCCTAGGATACACCAAAGGCATTCCCAAGAGAGTCAAAAATGCTTCATACACTGAGGTTCTCAAACCAACATCATTAAGGAAAGACCATGGTCAGGAGCAAGAGTAAGAATAGGAACAAGAGCAATAACAATAATAACAACAATGGCAGGCAAGGCCTAGTATCCAATAGCAATAGTAGTAGCAACAAAGGCAGTAAGTCCCATCACCACTACTATAAGAATATAGACCATCGATGAGCCATCTGTAGCAAATTATAGAAATAATTAGCTCAAGAACAAGGAAAGAGGCTAATCCGTATAGAGTTATTGATAGTGCCATCAAATCCATAGTTTCAAATAATCTAGTAAGTAAATAGATTTCATTATAGTTAGGAGGAGAGGTATGATCACAATATATCTCTGGAAACACCACATTATTCTAAGTAATGCTATAGACTAGATAAGGGGCTACAATTTTGATAATGCAACACCAAGATGTAGCAAGTGTAGCAAAGGTGATCATTGAGCACATTAAAGAATCATTCAATGTACATATTGTACCATTGGTAGATCTAAGTGGATCTAAAGATGCTTAGATGTTAGCCAAAACCTCAACAACTCCTACTAATCATGAGGATATGCTTGATAGGCTACTATATATAGGAAAGTTAATGATAACACATTTTTACATCTCTAGTGATTTGACTGTAGTACAATCTGAACTCATAGCTACCAAAGAAAACCTAGTCATGGTAGAGACTAGGGTATAGCATGTAGAAGTAGAAGTTCTAAAACTACAAGAATAGCTTGCAACCCTAAGAATTGAAAGGAAAGATCCCACACAATTTGTTATGCCTGAACAAACCAAGCAATTCAAAAGAAAGTAGATCAATAAATTGATTAAGTAGAATAAACAAATCACAGATGAGAAGGTGAAAGTAGTATGAAATACCTTTGTAGTTGAAGCACAAACATATGTACATGTGAAGGTAGTTACCATAGCACAAGAGGAAAATAAACAACTTGTTGCTAATAACATGAAGTTGACCACTATGGAGAAGTAGAAAAACATTCTAGAAGAGAGAATCCACTAGTTAAGGGAACAATTAGTGATGGTCAACTAGGACATGAGCTACCTTGTGAAAGAAAATTAAACCATATTTATGAAGTAGGTACACACCATATAACAAAAATTGACCATTGAAATTAGCGCATGAAAAGATGAGGCAAAGAAACATGAAAGGTATACTTCTGAGACTAGGTGGGCATATACAAACAAATCAATGAGAAATAAATCTAGATGGGAAAGGCCGAAACTCATTCCATATTAATGCAGAATCCTAGTTGGAAATCCATTTTGGATAGCTATGCCCTTATCCACTAGGTGGAAGTGAAAAATAAAGCCTTGTAGATTGAGGATATAAAAGAGTACTTGGGGTTTACTAATCTTTGTTATCCTAACTTGGCCATGTTAACAACAAGTAGGCCTAGAAATGAGTTTGAACAAAAAGTAGTAGCCACGTATGCCTTATATGAGAAAGAGTTTGTGGATCACAAAGATGCTTTGCAAAAATGTCAAGTAGCAAACTCAAAACTAGAAGTAGTAAAGGCTAGTTACCACAAGCAGAAAGATGTAGTAGCAAACTTGGCCAGAAGACTATTAGACTATAATAAATTAAGAGAAAAGACCAAAGAATTTGAGGAAGAAACGAGGCAATTTGGATCTTAGTATGTCAAAGTAAACCAAATATTTCCATAGCTGTCATGCCCATGGGATGTGTCACTTTCATCAAACATTAGTTCATTAGCATGGTCAATTCATGCTCCTAAAATGAAAGAATAAAAGCTTCAAATGCTCCTAAACTAATACAAATTCTAAGAGTTTGATGATATGTGGAAGTAGCCAATGGAAGAGCCACTACCACTTGGAATCACTTAAAGCTACATCTAGCTTCACCAATTTTTTTTCTTTTTGTAATGTTGTCATATCATGAAATGTGTCATTTTTGTAAACTCCACTGCAACATTAGAGAGTCATGTATATAAGAGTCAATGTCATGTAAATGTACCTTCCAATTTTTTAAGGAACTACATTCTCATTTTGTTTTAACTTGTGGATGAGTTTTTAGTCAATTGACAGGGTATGATAAATCAAATTTTTCCTTAGCCACAATATCAAGTATTTGATATCAAAGTTGCAATATCGAATCCTCGATATCAAGGCATAGGATATGATGTCATGTATCTGATATCCAACACTTAGGGACACCATCCATACATAGATTCATTTCACACTTAGCGAAATTCTATTAGTTTGTTTTCTCAATTTTAGCGCTTAGCACTTAGGAGTATATGCCCATAGTGTGATGTTTTCTGATTTAATGACCTATTTATTTGAGTGAAATGTACTTGGACACATTTCATGCATGAAAATAAAGATCGAGATTACTCTACATCATTGCAATATCACTTAGTCTTTATTATTTATGCTTATAATAATTTTTATGTTTTTACTTAACTTAATGTTGACTATTTTTTCTAGTTACTAATTTACTTTCTATGAATGTTGTCATTTTTATTGTTAAGTGAAATAGATACAATTGATTCCGAGTGTTAAGTTTGATCATTTTGTAACCCACTAGTATTATTTCTTGGTTCATCTAATAGCATAATACTTGGCAATCCCAGTAATGATTGCATGAGTCTAAGACATGTCTAGGAATTTTGGAATGAATGTAGATCACATAGGCTAGATTTAATTTGTTTATTATCACTTAGATTTAGAAACCATTCCATTCACTTTATGTTTTCTAGGAGAATCATGGCCAACACAACATCATCTATCATATACTTCATTATGAGTTAAACCATATGCCTTGACTTTACTAGCTCATGTGGGAAGACAACTATCATAAACTCTAACCAATTACTAGCATAATTACATTGTGTTGTCCATAGTATTTGACCAGGATCATGCATGAAAAATCATATCTCATATGGTTGAATGTTGGATACCCCACTCATCACTCACAAATTTTAGATTAATGGGGTTTATCATAAGGAACATAGTGTGATATGGTTGTAAGCTTCAAGGCAATGTTGAATGGATTGCCAAGAGGACTTGTGTATGTCATTGCATTCAAGAAATATAAAATATATTATAATACATACGATACAATTAATACCCATGTTTCCATGGTGAGAAGATAGAGAGAATATTTATAATTTTATATTTTGTAATTTTAATAGATTTTATCTTTATAAGTAATAAGTAATAAACACACATGCATTGTAATCCCACTTGGGAACAATGACAATGCTTGTGTTGCGATCCCTCTTGGGGAAAAATACAAAACCACACATGAAATGCAATAAAAATGGCTCTTAGTTACAACCCTAATGGTCCAACATCATGCCATACATTTGTGACCTCCTTGGGAAAGGAACAAATCATTGTAGCTTGATAAAATAAAAATTAAATAAATATTTTTACTATTTTTATCTTTATGGCATCAACAATGAAACAAGGAAAAACCATGAGATTTATTCACTACAAAAACACTAGACTCCACATTGATCAAACAATTTTGAGCTATGTATGTAAGGTAATACTTTGATAGAGTCTAGTTGCAGATGTGAAAACAATAACTCAAAACATACATCAGACAAGGAAAGGAATCAACTTATCCAAGGGAGGAAGAACTCTTCACATAAACTGAACACCACAAGCCCAAATGAAATTTGAATTTTTGACTAAGATATGTGTGAGAACTCTTCTCAGGTATTTATAGTTTTTGCATGAAAATGGAGAGGGCATGTTAGTTCCTAGATGTTAATGAAGGTTCATCAACACCATATAAGCCAAATTGGAGGGATTGATTAATCAAGACTAGGTATGAGGTGCATTAGCATCCTTGCATTGATGCAAGAGGTATGCTGACATATGGTAGTCAATGCGTTCATCCTAAGATACAACTGATCACTTTCCTTTCAAAAGAAGTCAAATCATAGAGGAACATACTAGAATGGATCTAAGACATTTAAATGAAGCTGGAATCATCTTGAAGGACTTGGAATTAAGCATGAAACCTTAGAGTGTGATAGAGAAGGCAAGTATGCATCATAAATGACCAATAACCTTAATCAAATATGCTATACTACAAACACATGACATATGAAATACTTCCCAAATCAAGGGCTTACAATTGAATTACATATTTTCATTAGATGCAGCAACACCATGGTTGGTATTTTCAGAGGATGCAATGGTTGAGAAAATAGAATATATCTTAGGTCAAGGTGCAACAAAATCCTAAGCATATGATGAGTAGTGAAGGTACCCCTATGCCCAACCATATGAATAACAAAGCATTCACATGTGATCTAGTCAAATTCCATGGACTATATAGTTTCTGGTACACTAGTCTTCTAGGAAGTGAACCTTGTCCTAATGGTTTTTTGTCATCTTCCTAATTACACTTGTAATGCACATGTTATGGCTAAGTATAATCAAGGCATATAATTTTTATTATTTTGTGTTTTATGTTCTTTGGTGTTTAAAGTAGAGAGATGAAGTAATTTAACAACTAATTTAGTTTAACTAACTAATTAATCTCTAACTAGTCCTAACATAAGCATCTGATCCCACTTTCCGTACATATCTTGAACCCACATATCCACTACTAGGTTACCAAGCACTACACTACTAGGTGCACCAAGTAATAACGTTGTTGGGATTTTCAAGCGAATACATGTTTACAGTCGAAGTGGTCATACTTATGTGTTTAATATATTTAGCTTAATTAATTAACTAATCACTTGAAGTATAATTTAGCTTAATTAATGGCATAATTAATGAAAACAATAAATACATAAAGAAATCATTAATAGATTCTAAGTTCTATAAGGTTTGATTAAAAGGCTTGTCTTGATTATCATACACATTTGTGTGGTTCAAGTACAACAATGCTCGAATAAAGATCCATATACTTTTTGACTTCTACTGCAAACACTCAGAGAAATATTTTAACTTTCAAATGGACAAAGTATAAGATATCTACTACTACTATCACTTGAATGCCCATAAACATGATTGTGAGCTTGTATTTATAGTTTTTTCTACAAGACTGTGTTAATGGAACCTCATAGATGTAGCAAATGCTACGTCAATGGGATAGCATCATGTAAATGGAGCCCCATCGATGAGCCAACATCAACAAGGGCATGTTGATGCAACACTTTGATGCTCATCAAATCCCCATGACTAAGTGAAAACTTGTCCTTAAGTTCCTTTACAAAATTTGAAAGGTATGGGATTATTAATTAACTCTTGACATAACAAATTAACATAAAAAACTGAGTGATTGAGTGTACAAATCAAAAAATTACAAAAATTGTGGTGTTCATGATACAAAATTAAACACAATGACATGACTATACAAAAATTGTATAACACATCCTTTGGTGTTATGAAGGTAGTGGATAGGATTAAACAATCCTAGGTAGTGGAGGCTTCTGAGGTTTTGAAAGACCTTCACTGGATTTAGGCACGTGTAGTAGCTAAGGTAGCTATGGCTATCCTATTGTGGCTACAACCTCTGGTGGAAGGCAAAAGGCATCTAGTAATGCCTTCATTTCTCCTCCTTACTTCAGGGATCATTCACCATCCACGCAACATCATCAATGTGGGCTAGAATTGGAAATCCCATGGATAGGGCATTACCAGGAACATCTCCTTCATGTTGACAAACTAGATAGTGAACTATTTACATTTGATATTGAATGCCCTAACTACATTCTACAACTCCTTGTAATCTTTCATCCTCTTGGTCAAGTTCTTGGTAGCTGATCATTGATTAGTGAATCATGCTTTGAGAACTTCAAGTTTAGGATTTTCCACCACAAGCTTCTAATTGGAATTTTTATGATGCTTAAACTCAGCCTCATAAAATAAGTATGAGCTTGCCACCTATTTCTTGAGTTCTTATCGCAGCTATATGATAGTCAACATAGTTAGATTTGGATACTAAAGATTGATGAGCTTCATGTATTCCATCATCTTCTCACTTTGCATCTCCTTCATGCAGATTTTCACTTTTTTGTAGGTGTTTATCCCATCAATGATGGGTTGCCACACTTCTTTTCTTTTTTAGAGTTATTGGAGGATTTCATCACTTTTACCTTTGTTAACTAGATGTTTTTTTCATTTGCTTCCTTTTGTAGATTGACCTATTCTTTGTAATGGTTCTTAACTCTCTCAAATTTGAGAGCCTTTGATTTCCAGGTGGCTACCTTAATTGCAGTTTTTTAGTGAAGGGTGTAGACATCCTCCATGAAGAGATTTCTATTTTCTACTACCAATGTCATCAGTTCTGTGTTGTCTTTAGCTAGTTGCTCTTATTATTGATGGATGAAATTGGTTAATTGTTACTTATGCTCATCAGCATTCCATAGGCGATGATTCTCTATGGTCAACTGTACATTCTTCTAGTGATCCAAGACCTTTTGAATCTTGTGCTATGTGGCCTCTACCAAAGATTGGTGGAACACTACTATCTTCACTGCACCCTCAACATGTTTTAGTTTATTGTGAAGCTATTCCATAGCTTCATCTCTTATTAATGTTGGATTGAGAAATGTCGAATTGGCAATGTGGGCTCTTACTTCAGCAACTTCAAAATCTAAGAATTCATTTAGTTCCTTAGCTATTTCAAGTTGCTCCTCCAAGATGATTCTCTTGCCTCTTGCCTCAAGTAACTCTGACTAGGTTATAATAATATTTTCTAGAAGGTAAAAGACATCTAGAAGTAGTTTCTCGGTTCCCACTAGTCAATCCAATAGTTCTTAATGCTACAGTGCATTTATTTTGGCACTTGTGATTCCTATGAACATCTACACATCCTTGATTGTAGTGACATTTGGGAGCGATGCACAAGTGCAATGAGCATTTCGACAATACAGCCAGTAACCACTTCTACTATAGTCTCCTACCCTTGGTGCTGCATCACTAATATTTTGGCCTCCTCATCCTTCTTCAATCACACTGAGAAGGTTGCAGTGTTTCAAAATATTTTTGGAAGTAACTATTATTATAGAAGAGATATTATGACCTCTCTACGTTTTGGATTTGACATTGTGGGCAACTACATTTTTTGGGTTTAGAAAATGGATCCACTATCACCCAACAAATTGATTGTCTAGGCCACCTCATTTAGGCGACTCATTGCTAGTTTGTACATAGATTGATCTTTGCCACTCATGGATTCTCATTTCTTTTGTTCACTAAAGAGCCATCTCAATATTCACATGATCGTTGGGTAGCTACAACGATGTATGACATGGTTATTTAAGTGGTAGGTGGAGGTGGTGGTTACTAGTTCTCTTCTTAGATAGTCATTGTAGACATTTTTTCCTTTATCCATTTGACTTAATTGGTGGCTGGAACATGCCTAAAAACATCATTGATGTAATAGACTATTCCTCCCCTTCGACAAAGTTTTCTTATTGGGCATGGAAAGGGGAGTGCTTTCTTTCACGTTCATTTTCTTTTAATCTTTAGATTGATCAACTATGAAAGGTTGATGAGGAATCTCCCACTTAAAGTGATGCATGCTCAAGTAGATAAGGTGATGATTTTGCTTGGACTCAACATGGGATTGAGCTGGAAGGCTACAATCTTTGAGTGGATCCTCTCTACTAGTGTAAGCATGTCAAACTCCTTGCAATCGACACCATAGCATTGTTGCACCCATTCTTTCTTGATGCAAGGGTTTACCTACATTAGGATCTTACTAAGACTTATCCCTATTTTTGGTAACCCATGTATTTTAACCATTGAGTAGGACACTAAGATGTTGTTGATTTTTACCATTGATCTAGATTGGTTGTTGTTATAGAAAAAAAATGTCTCTTCCATATACTACTTCCCAGTGGAAGTCATGATTGGTTTCATGGGAGAGGCCTTCAGCTAGTCCTGTACTTCTTTTGGTGCTTACTTTAGAAAAGGGCCAAAGTTTGACTCTTAGAGCACTATTTTCTAGACCTCTCATGATCTAATTTGATTTAAGAAAGCTTCTATCAATTTCACCTTGATATTTTCTTATTGTTCCAGTGCATCATCTAGATGGGAGTGTTTTATTGCTGCTACTGGTTCTGGAATCTATTGGATAGATTCCACCTCAAACTTTTTCCTAAGAGGACCTTTGGTATGGATTGAAAAGTGTTCTTCTTATGCTTGTTCTTAGCCTCTTCCAATTCTAGGTCATTTCCCCCTTGGTTGAGATAGTTTTTCTTCCTGTGTATGGCTTTCTTTTGGTGCCATCTATAGTTACAACACATCAATGGATTAGTAGATACAATGTGTAACTTTTAAATTTTTAAATACCTTCTCTCATTAGTTAGTTACACTTTGGCTAAGGTTGGACCATGGTAGATTGATTATTTTATTAATTATTTATTAATTTTTATTGTAAATGTTATCAAAGCTTGTTGGAAAGGTTTAACTCTTGTAATTTGGTGTTTAATACTAGATTTCTTAGTTAAACCTTTGTGGGAGTTAGAAAAAAGGATGAAAAAATTTCTATCAAAAATGGCACATTTGTGGCCCCCACAATGAAAAGCTTACCTTTAGTAGTTGTAGGATCAAAGAACGAAGTGATTTGTATAAATGATTAGGGAGTTATGGGCTCTAGAAGGTTCTAGGCTCCAAAAATTTGAAAAACTCTCTTGGCATTTGTGAGAAAATATAAATTTTTCCAAGTGGCATTGTGTATATATATAGAATTTTTCCCTTACATTGACAAGTCCCCATATACAAGGTGTTGTATATAGGTCTGCTCCATTGATGGGATCCCATATATGGATCCCAGAGATAAAATTTTGAATTTTGAATATCTTAAAAAATATAAGGAATGTTTTAATGAATTTGGGATCCATTGAGTCATAGAAAAGCCAAGAATATGAGGAAATCATTGAAGAGGTTCTATGAAAGCTTGAAAATTGAAAAACTCGATAGATAATATTTTTAATGAACAAAATATGTAAAGGAACAAATGGTCTGATATAGAAGATGGATGTACGAAAGATTCTGATTGTAAGAATACCTAAGGATAAGGTGCTTAATGAATCCAACCAAGAGATATGCAAGTGGATCCTCCACATAGCAAGCACATGCCTTATTCTCCCTTACATAACCTCAACCTAGGGAGTTTGTGGACCCCCATAGGTGATTAATGGCTAATGGAAGTTAAGGATCAAAACCTAGAAGATTCTACTTAAGAATTCAATCATGTTAGTCCAAGACATGGAATTGTGAACATAGACTTCAATAGTGAGGTGAGTTATGATTAGCATAGATGGATTATGGAGAAGCTGGAATAGAATTCAAAACAAAGATAATAAGAAGTCCCTTGTGGATTTTGCGTTTAAATTACTAGAGAACATCTATCCTTAGTCCATACCAAAACCAACCACTTTCAGTGCCTTTTCATCATCACTTTAAGACTGATCCATCCCCTTGAGACACAAGAGTGCATCCATAGAACAATGATCATTCTATAAATAGAGAAAAAGAGATATAGTAAGTGAGAGAGGATGTTAGTTAGAGTTGACCTTTAGGCATAGGTAACATGTTTCTCTAGTCCCATAACTAGTGCTTGTAGCTCGTTTATTTGTCTAAGAGGTGTGCTTTGAATTTTCGTCATGTTTTTTTTTGTTTTTTCTATTTTTTATTTATTCTATTTTTTATATATATTTCTTTCTTTTTGGATTGGAACCACACCATGCAAAGACTTTTTTTAACTTCTTATTATTGGTCGAAACAAAATGGTAATAGGTCCATGAAAATACTCAAGCATCCAAGTAAGTAGAAGAGTATAAAGAATATTAAGTACCTTTGAAGTCACAACCTATAAAAACTATTGAATCCTTTCCAATGCTAGAAACTACCAAGGTTACCAATTTATTAAAGGTTTATTTAATGAAAGGGACCTCAAACTCCCAAAATAATGAAAACCATACAATTTGTGAATGGATGGATGTATTGGACTCATTTCCTATTCCATGAAAAAGAAACAATGACTTAGCCATTGGTACAAAAATTTAAAAATAGAAACTAGACATTAGCAAATAAAATAGTAAGCACAAACCATGATTAATAGTAGTAAAAACACCATTATTTCCTGTTGGCATAAAGCACATTTATTAGCAAAAATTTGAAAATCACACTCATGCAAAGCAAAGTAAAATATATAAGAAAGTGTGAAATATTCAAGAAAAATTCAAACATGCTAACAATGATGTAAAACAAGAAAAATGGTGTAAAAATAGGAAAAATTTTGAAAATGAAAAAGATATAAAATAAATAACTTAAAAAATCAAACATGTAAAAAAATAGAAAAATTGAGGAGCGATATAGATGATTAGCATAGATGGCCATCTTCCCCATGACTAAGTTAGAAGGAGGACCAAAAAATTGAACATGGTTGTCCATCCATTGAGGTATTTGTTGCATTGGCTTGCTTGGGTTCATGGAAAGGTTTTACTTATTAGATGTTGACCAACTGCTTTTAATTTCGGCTCTCATGTTTATATATGTTCATAACCTAGAAGGAAAGGTTTTGTTAATTATATAAGGTCCCATTCACAATGTTTGAAATTTTTTTTTCTATGGTACATGTGTGGGGTTCTAGTAGAGAATCTTATCTTCTAGTTAGAATTTCACTTCCCATATCTTAAGGTCATGTCATTGTTTGTTAAATGCCTTGTGAACTTCATTCAAAGAGAGAACCACTAATATGTTTTTGTCTAGCACATTGAGGTTGATCAATATTTCTCTTTGTGCTAAACTTATGTCAAGATTTAGTTCATAGGCTGTTGAGAGTGTACAAAGCTCGAATTGAGTTGAGAACATTGGAAGTTTCCTATACACTAACTCATAGGGAGAGTAGCCAATAGGGATTTTCCATGTTGCGTGGTAGGGCCAATGGGCATAGTTGAGTTTTATGCTCCAATCTCTTCTATATTTGCTGATAGTTCTTGTTAGGATCTATGTAATCTCCCTATTAGTTACCCCTGCTTGACCATTGGCTTAGGGGTAATAAGGTGTTGCTAATTTATGTTCAACCCTGAAGCATTGTATCAACTTCCAAAAAGTGTACCTATAAGATAGGCTCCATTGTCAAAAATTAGTGCACATGGCATCCCAAACCTATTTACAACATTTTGTTGTACAATTTAAGTAGTAGTTGATGATGTATAGTTGGTGAGTGCTATTGCTTCTACTCATTTGGTGTAGTAGTCAATTGGTATGATGATGTAGCATCAAGAGTGGTAGAGATACTAGATCATGAAGTTGACTATGGCTTCAACGGACTCTTAATCCCTACCCAAGTGAACCCCCTTTTACCCCCCTTTTGAGCACCAATTTTGCACACATCTTTGAACTCATTCTTTGTTCATTTAATGAAATTTATGATTTCAAATTGTGTATAATTTCATATATAATTGTTATATTTCAGTGCATCATTTCATATATTTTCATATTGATATACTTTTGTTACACCCCTATTTTGCACCNCCCCCCCCCCCCCCCCCCCCCCCTCCGCCCCACCCTAAGTTCCTAGGTGATCTATTCGATTATCTAGTGCACCTTGAATCCCATTGTTTCTTGTAGAGGCCCTAAGGGATTTGGGGTTGAGGTTGCCTATAGCTAAGGATCCTTAATTTCTTCTAGCATCTGAGATTATCCATCACAACAATGATGATGTTACTTTGGGTAGGTTTGAATAGATTTAAATGAGCCTTTGATTGGGAGAGTTAATTAATTAAGGAATTACCACGTGAAAAGTTGTATAATTTTCAAAAATTAAAAGGTGTATGTTTTCATTTGTGAGTTCAAGGTCATGATTATCTTAGAAAATCATTCTCAAGGATTGGCATGCTAGATGAAAAGAGATAATACCTAGGAGCATGTTGGAAGAAGCTACGTTTGGCCAAAATTGTCTAATCAATTCTCAAAATTTATAAAGGAAATCTTGACATGTCAAAAAATCAAAAGTAAAAAGGCAAGTTATGATCATTAGTTACCATTTCCTATCCCTTAATTACCATGGGAGAGTGTGTTAATAGATCTCATTGGAGAAATTCCAAAAAAAAAGTGGAAATTATTCAATCTTTGTTATGTTTGATAGGTTTACCAAAATGATATATTTTATTTCTTGAAATAAGGCAAATAATGCTTTCCATGTTGCAAATTTTTTTTTGTAGCAAGTTTTTCATTTGCATGACATTTCATTATCTATTGTGAATAATAGAGACTCAAAATTCACCAATCACTTTTGAAGATCATTATGAATGATTTGGGAATCAAGCTAAACTTCTCAAGTGTTTATCATTCTCAATCTGTTGGGTAAACTAAAGTTTTAAATAAATTATTTTTGAAAATATTAAGGTGTTTGTGTGATGATCAACCAAATAGGTGGGAGAATTTATTACCTTATGCTAAATTCTTTTATAATAATTTATTTTATTCAAATATTGAAAAAAGCTATTTTGAGGTAAATTATAGGTTTAGTCTTAGAATGTTAGATTCTATAAAGTATGTTGATGGGAAGGCACAATTGAGTATTGAATTTGTACAAGAAATGAAGGAATTGCATGCCTAAGTTAGAGAAACATTGGTCAAGATAGAAGAAGTGTCTCAAAAAAACGAATGAGGGCATGATGAGATCCACTTATACAAGAAGAGACTAATGAGAATTAATCTCTCCAAACTAAAAGCTATGTAGATATGACCTTTTAAAATCAAGGCCAAAATTAATGATAATGCTCTTGTTAGATTCATGCTTAATGATGTTGACATGGCTCTTATGTTTAGTGTTGCAAACTTGGCCCATTATTATGATTCAACTAATGATAAAACCTTAGAAGTTAGCATGGAGATAGTGAAGGTTTTTCATTATTGTCCTAAGTTCTTTAAGGAAGAGGAAGCAATTATATTGAAGAAGAGAGAAGCTTCAAGCTCCAAAGGGATAAAGATATCTAAGTACCTAATCATTTAGGAGGATCAAAATCCTAAAAATGTTGTGTGAATCCATGGAACCTAATTGGCCGAGTGGGGTATGATCACTACCTCAACTCCTTTGTTTACATGAATTTACTTTTTCAAGGATGGAAGAGTTGGTGTAGAAACACTTCTCATTCCTCTAGTATATTTTCCTATATTTCTATTATCTAGAGGCCTTAGGGAGTTTGTTCCATAAGTTTTCCATTTATTATGCATTAAATCGATACATTTTGTGATCCAAATTCGCAACTATGAGGAAAGTACAGCTTGTAGTTCATTGCAATCTTGAGTTGTGAGCTGGTACTTGCATTGGCTTGCAATGAGTCAAAATTTGATTTTTCTTACAATTTTAAGCATAGAACATTGAGGAAGTGTGACTCACAAGAGGTCATAATCTACCTAGAAAGATAACAAGGATTTCTATTTACAATCACATGTACCAATCATGAGGCTTTGTTTCAAGTTTTCATGAAACAATGGATTGTAAGGCATTGTAGATTTGACTTTCTCACATTGAGAACCACCTTGATTAGGGCTTTTTTGCTTTAAAAAATTGACATTGCAAGAAGGTGCAATTTTTAGTTGTTTACAAATGGTTATCACACAATTTTTTAAAAAGTGCTTTCATCATGGAAAATTTGTGATTTCAAAATAAAGCCTATAAAAGATGAAAATAATGAACAATTAAGGGTCTTTTAAATATTTTATTGATTGCTCTTTTTTTTTTTATCAAAGGCTCTTTTCATTAATGAATTGTTTGTTATACTTAACCACTTTATTTAAATTATTTTTAATTTATATGAAATAATATACCATTGGTCCAATAATTCTTTTACTTTATAGACTTGATGAAATCTTTAGGCTCAATTCACTTTAGAAAAAAACACAGGTGAACTTAAAAAGCCAATATCTGTGAGAAAAGGTTGAAGCCTTGAAAACCTAAAAGAGGTAAAAGTCAATTGATAATGAAAAATTAATTTTAAAAAATACATGTATGAACTTCAATTTTGTCTTAAGAAAAGCTTGGGATGGCATTGGACAAAGTTTATAAAGGTGTCCCTTAATTTTGTTTCTAAATATCTACCCATAAATGATAAAATATCATTCAAGAATGAATGGTAAAAGTTCACTACACTATCAGTATTTGGATCAGAGTACATTGTTGCAAAAAAGAATACTATATCATACAAGTCCATGATGGTGTAGGAGATGATTGAGGATTGTACCATGTTAGAGTAGCCTTCAATTTTGAGGGCACCAAGCTTACTAAGGTTACAAGTGTTATTAAGGTAAAGGACAAATTGTGAAAACTCCAAAACTGAAAAAACCTCAACATAGCTCAAAGGTTACAAAGTGACCCCAGTCACTAATAAAGCTAGATCAAACCATTAACGTTGCACTTCTCAATAGAACTTAAAACTATTTTCAAAGCCTACCACACCCAACATTAAAGTTGTACTAACCTAGTAATAAGCACTTCATAACATAATCAAAGTCAATATAAATTTTTTTCTACTACCAAGTATCTAATCTGTATTTCCAGATAACAAAAAATAATCTTGAAGTGGATAATCTTCCAAAAAGGAAAATACATTCGGAAAGATTGAGAAGAAGAAAGTTACATGAATTACATACAGTGACATAGGGTGTAATTACGTGTAGAGCTCATGGTTTGTGCAAAGTTTAGTATTGCCTACATGGAATTAGTGTGCATGAGTGATTAACATACAAAGATGCCTATATGTAGTAGCCACATGATAGGAAGACACCCAGTGGCTGATAGCTGATCAAGAAAGTAGTTCACTCATATGCATGGAACCAACTAAGGGTTTGACTTGTGCTTACATCGATAGCATCAACGCATTAGAGCAAGTCCACCGCCAACTTCCAATTCTTAACCTTGAAAATATCAACTGGGGGAAGTTGGAAATCCCTAATAAATTTAAGAAAGAGCCCCTCAAGTTGAAACCATTTTCCACCAGTATGGAATACACATTCCTTAAAAATGAAAAACTGGTAATTATCAATGCTAAGCTTGCTCCTCAATAGAAAGAAGAACTGCTGAAGGTAATAAGTAAATGGGCGGAAGCCTTTGCTTGGTCATATCCTGAATTAACTAGAATAAATCCTAGGATATGCCAACATAGAATTTACACTGACCCCTCCATGAAGCCTTGAAAACAGCCACAAAGGTGATTGAACCCTAAGCTAAAGTAAGTAGTTAAGGAAGAAATCGAACAGCTTCTTAAGGTTGGGTTCATATACCTCATTGTTCATAGAAAATGGGTTAGCCCCTTAGTTATTGTGCCTAAAAAGGGAGGAAAATGGAGGATGTGCATAGATTTTAGGCTACTAAATATGAAAACATTCAAAGGTCACTTTCTATTGCCATATTTTGACCAAGTCTTAAACATCATCACAAGGAATTGCTATTACAGTTTCTTGGATGAATATAGCAGATATAACTAAATAAAAATAGCCCCAAAAAACTAAGCCAAGACTACGTTCACTAGTCCTTGGGGAACGTTCACATACAAACATATGTCATTTGGCTTATGCAATGCCCCTACAACATTTCAATAACTAATTCTAAGCACATTCCAACAGCAGCTAGGGAATGGCATGGAGGTCTTTATGGATGACTTCTCCACTTATGGAGAAAACTTTGATCAAGCCTTGGACTGGTTGGAGCAAGTGTTAAAAAGATGTGTAAAAACCAATTTGAGGCTCAACTTGCAAAAAAGCCATTTGATGGTCCAAGAAGGCATAGTACTAAAGCACAAAATCTCACACACATGGATAGAGGTAGAACCCAAGAAAATGAAAATTCTCCAAGGAATTACCTATCAACCAGAAACTGTCAAAGATATTCAATCATTCCTTGGACATACTGGCTACTATAGGAGATTTATTGAGAACTTTTCAAAAGTTTTCAAACCATTGGTGGAATTAACGAAAAAGGACATACCTTTCAAATGGACCAAGGAATGTGAATTAGCTTTCCAAACATTGAAACAAAAGCTAGTAGAAACACCCATTCTACAAGATCCTGATTGGTCCAAACCATTCCATATCATGACTAACATGTCCAACTATGCTTTAGGAGCCATACTTACATAGTTAGATGACCATAAGAATCCTTATTACATCCACTATGCAAGTAGAAGTATCGCTGGTGCATAGCTTAACTACACTACCACAGAGAAAGAATTAATGGCTATAGTGTTTGCACTAGAAAATTTTAGACACTATGTATTGGGATATAAATTATATATACATATAGATCATAGTACAGTCTAGTTCCTTATGAATAAGCCAATGGTAATCCCTCCTATCATACAATGGATTGTAATCTTACAAGAGTTTGATTTAACGATGATCGATCGCAAGGGCATTGAGAATGTAGTTGCTGATCATTTATCTCAATTGCGATGGGACAAAAAAAAAGATGAGTATCCAATTTCTGATCATTTCCTTGATGAATTCCTCTTTGTTGGTGTAGTGAATAATTAATCACCCATGGAGACAAACTGGTATAGTAGCATTCTTACCCATCTCCTCATCCAACAAACACCACAAGAGTTAAACCTTAAAAAAAACAATAGTTTCTTCACTGAGCCAAGTACTTTATGGAGATCAATGGGTAACTTTACAAAGTGTGTCCTAATGGCTTGGTTTGATGATGTATTCCCGATATAGATCAACTACGAGTTCTCCAAGATGCTCATGGGGCTCCTTGTAGGGGTCATTACACTGAGAGATGAACAACCATCAAGATCCTTCTTGCAAGATATTATTAGCCTACATTATTTCAGGATGCCCATCATTTCATCCAATCTTGCAAGTGCTATCAACATGATGGGGGAATGATTGCTAGAATGTTGGGTCCACAACAATGGAGTCCACAACAATGGATTCAACCATTAGAACCCTTCGACATTTGGGAAATTGATGTTATGGGGCTGATTACAACAATGTCCAATGGAAAAGCTTATATTATTATTGTCATTGATTACCTAACAAAATGGGCTGAAGCAGCTGGTGTTAAAAATTGTACATCATCTATAGCTGCATAATTTGTTCAACAACAAATCATAAATAGGTTTGAAGTGCCACGTGCACTTATTTCAGATAATGGTACACACTTCATAGGTGAAACTTTCTGGAAATTAATGCAACACTTAAGGGTTGAGTATAAATTAACTACACCATACCACCTCCAAGTGAACGGTCAACTAGAAGTCACCAATAGGGAGATTACAAAGATATTGATAGGAACCATTAACAAATTTAGATGAGACTAGAGCACTAAACTGAATGATGCTCTTTGGGCATACCGCTCCACATGGAAACTCCCTACAGGCTACTCTTCCTATGAGTTAGTGTACGGTAAATTACCAATGCTTTCGGTTCAAACTAAGCTCTGTACACTATCCATGGCATGTGACCTCAACCTTGATCTTGATCTAGCATAGAAACAATGGTTAGTAACCCTTAACTTGAAAGATGAAAACTGATTAGTTGCCCTGTCATATAATGAATTACATAAGGCCTTCAATAAACAACTTCATGACCTAAGAATTAGAAAAGTTAAATATCAGCCAGCAGATAAAGTTCTCTACTGGAATCTCACACATGTGCCACAACGTACTAAATTTCAAACACTATGGGAAGGACCTTATACTATTTATGTAACTTTTCAAACTTAAGAGCTTGGATAAGAAATTTTTGGTCAACGTGCAACAAACCAAACATTTCCAGGAGCTTAGGACAACTAGTACACATGCTACCTCTCTTGATTGACAACCCTGCTCACTATTTTAAATCTCCTTCTTCCAACTTAGTTGTGGGGGAGATGCCCACCTATGCTACTCGTTCTAGGCCCTCAGTTGTTTTTGAATTTTTTTTACACATTTTGTATTTTACACATTCTTTTAACTTTTCTTATTTTTGTTTTATACGATTCTTCATGTTTTTAGTGTTTCTTTCTTTGTTTGATTTACTTTTATTCATCATCTAATAAGTGCTCATGATGGTGGATTGAATTATATCATATTGATTGCTAATGTTTGGTTTTTACCTTTGAATTATGATGCTAATATTAAGGTATAAATATTTTGATAAAACAGGCAATGAGTCCATGTCATCCACTCATCCATACAACTCTATGGTCTCCTTTGGCTTAGAACTATACAATCCCATTTTTCTAAGTAAACTTGTTAATAAATTGGTGGTTGGGTATTTTTCAAACCAAGGAAAGACTTAAAGGATGAAAAGGGTGTGACTTCAAGGGGATTCGATGCATTAGTGCTGGCCATTCTCTTGTGTGCTTGAATGTTTTTTCTTGGGTTTTCTACCATTTTGACATTGTTCAAATATTAGGAAGATGAGTGCATAAAAATAAGTCTTTGGATGGTGTGGTTCTCATGCATAAACATAAAAAAAAAAAACAAAAAAGAAAGGTGTGAGAATTTAAAGCAAACCCCTTAGACATAATAAAGAAATATGTGCTACAAACACTAGTTATGGAACTGGAAAGACATGTTACCCATGCCTGAAGGTTCCTTCTAACTAAGGTTCTTCTGGCTTCCTACTTCTCCATCTCGCTCTTCTTAGAATGGTGGTGACTCTTTGTAGAAGCATTCTTGTTGCTTCATGAGGATGGATTGACCAAGTGTATTAATGCGAGGTCACTGAATGTGGTTGGCTTGAGTCTAGATTTGGGATGATTTTTACTTAGTTATCTTAACCATGAAATACACAAGGGGCTTTACACAACCTTGTTCTTGGGATTCCATTCCATTCTCTCCTCTCCATCTTTCTTCCCATTTTCCACCTCATTGCCATTTTTATCATTAGTCCATTTTGGGTTGATGCATTTTTTTTCTTTGGTGAATTCTTGTGTTTAAGTTTTTAACTCTTGCTTCCAAATGGCATTCCTAGAAAGCCTATGAACTCTTTCGCTTGTGGATTTGTCAGGGAATAAAGGGCATGTGCCTACTTTGCGGAGGACCCACTAGCATTTCTTTTTAGTGCAATTGTTAACTTCCTTCCCTTAAATATTTCCTACAATCAATCATTTCTTGTTTCATCCCCATCCATAACATCCATTTTATTTCCATTGCCATTGATATTTTTCATCTTTCTTGTTCCTCATGTTTTTCCATCTTATAGCTACTGGAGGTTCACTCTTAGTCATGGGGGACGTAGCCCAAATCTTTCAATTTCTTTTATTTTACTAATTTCCTAACCCCTACACCTTGGGTAGTTGCCAGTGATAAATCTCTAAACCAATTTCTACTATAACCACAACTCAACCAATGCACTTCATATCAAGGCAAGGTATCAACCACATTGTGGATTATCTATCCTTGCTCATTTGTGACTATGTTGTGTGTGTAGATGACAATCATACAAACAATGGACTGGGCTTAGAGGAAGCACTTAAGATGGACTGGAACTAGAGAATTTACGAAAGGAGCAAGTTTGGTGGCATGGCTATCGATAAACAATCGAAGGCACAATCTTGGCATTAGTGACAACACGCTCCATCTTCTTTTTCTCTCTTTTTCTTTCAAAGCTATCAAATAAAGGCTTAGATGTCATTTATGTATGAGTGTTCACCACAATGGTCATGAACACTAATGTTATAATATGCTTATTGATCCGTTCACTAGGCACATTGAGTTGTTAATTAGTCAATAATCCTATACCTTACCAATATTTTGTAAGAAACTTGAGGATAAGTTTTCATTCAGTCATGGGGGTATGATGAGAGAAGTTACCTTAGTAGTTATTCTAATTATTAGATTGGTTACTCTAGCAGTTACTCTAGCAATTATTCTAATTATTAGAGTGGTTACTTTAGTGGTTATTCTAGTAGTTATTCTAATTATTAGAGTGGTTACTCTAGTGATTACTTTAGCAGTTATTCTAATTATTAAAGTAGTTGCTCCCAAGTCTATAAATACAGTGCCCAGGTGCACAATTGAGAAGAAAGTATTTTAGTAGTCAAGTAGTGAAACTCTTGTAGTCTGTTTGAAAGTTAGAGTATTTTTCAAGTGCTTGCAGTAGGAGGTCTAAGTGTGTACAAATATTTATTCAAGCATTATGTACCTGAGCACATCTTGTGTATGACAATAAAGACAAGCTCTTTGATTTATCCTTGCAGGACTTGAGATTTGTTTTCTTATGCATTTATTTTATTTTATTTTATTATGCATTTATTTTATTTTATGCACTTTACATTTCTTTTATTAGCACAACAATTCATTTTGATCAATTAAGAAAATCGTGAAGTTACATAAGCAAAACCACTTCGAGCATGAGTGTAATGCTTGGTAACTTAGTAACGATTAGCTTTTGGTAATTCCAGGAGTGTTGCATTTGTTTAGGATGTGTACGGCAAGTGGAAACGAATGTTGGTGTTAGGATTAGTCAGAACTTAGTTAATGAGTAGTTAAGTTAAATTAGTCACTTAGTTACCTCTCTCCTTCCCTACTAGCGCAAGACATAAAAACATAAAAGCTATAAAAATCATATGCCTCAAGCTTACTTAACCATACAATCATGACATACAGGTAAGCTTGGGAAGACAACGATCAACCAATCCATCCTTGTTCTACAAGGGCACATAAGCACTTACTCCTTGGAATTTGAGTAGATCATGTGTGAAACATTCGTATTCGTATGGTTAAGTGTAGGGGTATCTCACTGCTCATCAAATTCAATATCAAGTATGTTGTTGCATTCAAAGACTCCAAAACCAAACTCCTTTGAAATTTAATGATAAAGTTTCTTTTCAAAAATTATAGTTGGCATAGAAGCAAGCATTTTCTTTATTAAAATGGAATCAAGCTTTATTACTTTGAAAACCCATAGGATCTACTACTCTTAGATTTTATTTTACTTAAAATGGACATAGTAGTAATTATCAAATTCTTTTAAATGTGAAATTTTCTTCTTGTATTCGAAAATTAAGTACAAAAGCTATAGATATCAAGTCTAGTTGTTAGGTAGTTGCATATGTTTTCTTCTTATGCTATGCTATAACTACCAATTTAAAACAACATTATAATGTTATAACAAAGAGCCTGTGTGATTTATTTTTGATGTCCCATGGGTGCTTGGTCCATTTGTGGGGTGTATCTTTATTTTTCATGAAAATGTAACCTATATCCAATAGATTCTATGGGTCTTTAGATGTAATAAAACTTCATTTCATTTCATTTCATTATTATTAAAAATGATTGGCCTTATACAAATGGTCATGACATGGTAGGTATAAATACAATACAAAAATAAACTTAAAAAGGAAATGAGTTGGCATAGGAAAAAGAATCAAGTGTACACTACTCCCTCCTACTAAGGTTGGAAATATATGATAAAGTGCTCATAGATGAGGGTGGTGCTATATGATTTATTTTTTAAAAAAAAATGGTACAAAATAACTTGATAAATGTAGACTATGGCTACTTTCTTATATATACATGGTTAGAGCAAATTTGAAAATCCAACCCTACATTTAATGCGAGAGTGATTAGAAAGCAAGAGAGAACCTGAGCACCTCAATATATGGTTAATGAATAGTCAATATTGGCAAAGAATGAGAGAGACCAATCAATGTAAAAATAGGAAAGATGCCATATGAAAGTAAAAAGCTAGCAGGCCATGAAGATAGCCCATATAAGGGTGGTTTATATATAGTCACAAGCAATGCATGAGGGTAGCCTAAATTGCAATGTCAATCCTACTTTTATTCTTTATAGGGTTTTAACGTTTTGTATATTTTTATTTTTATTTTTTTAGAAAAATCAATATTAGTATTCTAATTGCATGCAGATAGTAATGGTGCAAGAATAAGCATATGTGTATTTATTTGTGAAAGGTAACTTATTAAAAATGCATGACAATCATTTTGAAAAATCTAACATTGTTTAAAACAATATGCAATTTATTTAAAATGAACAATAACCATTTTGAAAAATTTAATAATGTTTTGTGATCTTCTTTACAATTGAGACAATTGACTCTTGAAAATTTTCTTTTATCTTTTATTGTTAACATTTGAAATATTCAAATATTTTTGGAAAATACTAAACATGCAATTAGGTGAGCAAATTTTAAGAAACTTAAAAAAAATTAGTGAAGCTTCTATAAATAAAGAAAACTTCAACCCTCAGCAGTTTGGCACATGTCCATGGAAATGGAAATACTTTCTAATATTAGTATAAGCTTATTCATTCTTTTTTTACTGTACATATTATGTTTTCTTAATCATTACATCTAACAATAAACTTTTGAATATACTATTAACTTAAACTATAAAATTAAAGTAAATGAAACATTAGAATTATTTTAAAATCGACATAGAACTCTCGTATCTATCATTCAAATCAACTATAGGTTAAGACAAAATTTAAGTATTGTTACATTGATAATGAAAAATTAATTTTTTTAAAAAAAGTATGATTCTTGAATTAAAAATTTTCATGGCATTCATGTTGGGTAGAATTTTTGTGGAGATTTTGTGCAACCGTCCAAACCGTTTCACGTGAATATTTTGATCTATTCACGAAATTTCTATGCATGCTCTGTCTGCGTTAAATTTGCATTATGGAGATTGCATACAAGACAATAAAAACACAATTAAAGGAACCGACCCTTGACGGTTGGATTCACACGCCTTTCCTCTTCCGAGGCTCTTGCCTGGAAAATTCTCCCCCATATTGTGTGACACATGGAACGCATTCAAGAGCTCCTTCTGGGCTAACATTTTGTGTGCTAGTGCCAACAGCTCCATAGTTTTTCCGATTATATAAGCCACTAACAAGGCAGCCTTCATCAAAGGTAGCGTAGAAGTAGAAACACAAACACAGAGCAGTTAGCAATGACATCATCGCAGGAGAAGCAGCGGCAGCAGAAGATCAAAATGCTTATGATGCTGAGCGCACTTTTACTGTTGCCACTGTTGGCAATGGGAAATCGAGTGCCCATGGAGCAGCAAGGCCACTTAGACCACCCAAACGTAAGTTATGAAACATACAATCAATCCTGCATACACGCATTTTATCTGTGGTTACGTTTGATTTGATTTGATGAAGGACGCTAACCCCCTTAATTCGCTGGTTTGGTCATTCTTGATGGTTTGTGTTGTTTTGTCTTGTGACGTTTCAGTTGCGTGTACACGCTGTTCGTGAAGACAGGCGAGTGGCTTTTCGCAGGAACGGACTCGGTGATAAGCGTGAAGCTGTCTAACAAGGAAGGCAATGAGATACTGATTCCGGATTTGAAGAAAATTGGACTCATAGGATCTTATTGTTGTAGCGACCAAAAGTATGGGCGGCTGTAAAGAACGTCGAGGGGTCGTCGGTCTACCGGAGGGGGAGGGTCTACGGGAGGGTCTGAATGGTCTGGTCGATCTACATAACCTTTTGCAATGTGTGATTTGAAAAATGAAAACTGATAACACAAAGTAATGCTTTAAATGTAAAAAAAGCAAAGTAATGCTTTAAATGTAAAAAAAGAAAAGTAATGCTTTAAATGTAAAAAAAGCAAAGTAAAATGCAGTTAGAAAAATGCACCGCTTCAGAGCTACAACTTCGCTTTATCAAGATGGATACAATCGGTGCAAAGATCCCGTGGGTAACCAAGACATATAGAGCGAGACGACTATGTGCTTGAACACGAACTCAGTCGTTAACAATGTAAAGTGCTACCAAGGTGGTAGGAAAGAGCAGAACAGAATGCCAACTGAGAATGCTAACTGTTTGCAATGTCGAAATAGGAAGCTTACAATGTTCGAGGTTACAGTGCTATCTTGGTTGCTTATCAACCAACAAAATCATTAGTCGACTAGACTGCTCAGAAAACTGCTCACCACATCTTGCCATGCTTTGTAGCGTAGTATGTTTGGCGTGGTGTAACATTTTGTTACGTTGTGCTACGCTACACAATGTAGCATAGCGTAGGTGCTGGTTTGAAGTGAGAAACTTGCATTATGTCCTACTGCATGCATTAGAAACCTTTGGAGTGCACTAACTATTTGTCACAGTTTTGCTATGCTATGCTACGCTACGTAGCGTATCGTAGCATAGCAACTGGCCTTAGTCGCAAAAAACGTCGCTCATCTGCAAACTTTGTCTTTTGCATTGCGAAACTTGCAAACTTGCTGATCCTGCCCTTTGAGTTGTCTTCTGTGACTTTCGTAGAATTGCTATGCCTCGTTGTGCCTTATACCTTAGCGTAGTGTAGCAGCAAACATGACTTGATTTGCCAAGTTCGCTGCTTTCTAATGGAAGGAGACAATACTGCTAGAACTCCAACGGTGGGCACTAGCTAAGGAACTACCATCAGGGTGGTGGGCCATGGCAATGGTAGCTCCAAAGGGCCAGTGTGATGCCATACGACATCTCTAGAGGGTCAACATAATGCCAAGGGTGGCGGTGTTCGACGTGTTCCAAATCATATTCCTAGTGTGTCATGAACAATGTTCTGGAGCTGCAATGACCCACACCCACATCGACACTATGCATGCTCATTCGATGTGTATTTGGCATAGATGCATGCTAGGGACGTGACGCAAACCTAGTTTAAGGTCCTGGAGGACCGTGTGCTGGGTTAGAGTCCCAACAGACTGTTGTGCTAGTTTAAGGTCCCAGTACACCGTAGATGCTAGTTTAATGTCATGGCAGACATGTCATGCTAGTTTATAATCATAGCAGACTAGCTATGCCAATTTTACGTTGTAGCGGACGGTTGTTGCCAGTTTATCATCGTAGCGGACACTGCTTGTTGCCACTACTTTAACGTCATTATGGACGGTGCTTGATGTTGTTGCTAGTTTGACATCATAGTGGACGGTGCTTGGTGCCGCTAGTTTAATGTCATTATGGATGCTTCTCGATGTTGCTAGTTTAACGTCATTGCGAACGCTGCTCGATGCCGCTAGTTTAACGTCATTGGGGACACTACTCGATGCCACTAGTTTAACGTCATTGTGAACATTGTTTGATGTTGCTATTTTAATGTCATTGCGAACACTGCTCGATGCTACCATTATTCAAATGTAGTACAGCTTGAGGTACGAGTGATTCACCAGGTTGGCAAACTCATTGCCATCCATGTCCACCAGCTTGAAGGCTCCATTCCTGAAGGCTTTAGTGACCATGTAAGGACCTTTCCAGTTGGCTGAGAATTTTCTCACATGCTCACAAATAGCCTTGAGGATGAGGCCTCCCTTTTGTACTAGTTGTTTAAGTAGGTCTGCATGGTGCTTTTGCTATTGCTTGCTCTGGTAGTGCTCTATGCGTCTTAGCGTCTATGCGCGCTCCTCCTCTATTGAGTCGAGGTCAATGATCTGTGACTCATTGTTCTAGGCTTTGCTTACGACATCCGAGAGGATCATCCGAAGTGATGATACCTACAACTCAACAGGCAACACAGCTTTAGATCCATAAAAAAGGCTGTAAGGAGTCTTACTTGTTACGGTTCTACATGTTGTTCTATAGGCCCATAGAATGTAGAGGATCTGCTTGTGCCACCACCTCTTGTTGTTGTTAAGCATCCACTTCAGCAAGTTGATGATGGACTTATTTGTAGCCTTTGCCTGTCCATTCACTTGCGGGTAATACGGGGAGGAGAACAACTACCTGATGCCTAGGTTGCTGCAAAAGGTTCAGGTTTTCGTACTACTGAACTATGGCCCATTGTCAATCAAAATAGTCATTGAAAGCCCAAACCTTGTCACGATGTTGTCCAGGATGAAGTGGCAGATTTGCTGAGACGTTGTTTTCCTCAAGGGAATAGCTTCCACCCACTTAGTAAAATACTCAATGGCGATGATAATGAAGCTATGCCCTTTGAAGGACTTAGGCGTGATTGGTCCTATGAGGTCTAGTCCCCATCGTTGGAAAGGCCATATGATTTTCATTGGATGTAGGTCTGTAGGTTAGACATGTATGAGATTTGTATATCTCTAGCACGTGTCACATGTCTTGATTTTTAACAAGCAGTCACATTCCATGTGAGGCCAATAGTACCCTAGGCATCTAATTTTCACAACCATAGCCCTAGGTGCTATGTGTCCACCGCACAGTCCCTCATGCACTTCATTAACTACCTTTTGCACCTACTCCCCACCCATGCATGCTAGCAATATCCCGTCGTAAGAACGTCAGCATAGGGCATCATTCCCCATGAGCGTATATTGTTGAGCACACATTTGGACCACATCTCTCTGAGTAGATGTCAGTCCAATTGGGGGTTCACTGTGTCGTAGGTAGACTTTAATGTTAGCATACCACTCCTGGGTATCCATGGCACTGATAGAGGCCAAATGTGCCACCTGAGTGATAGGCTTAATATATTCAACAATTGCAGTTGACAGACTTGCGAACAAGTGTGGTGGAATGTTTAATGCAAGGGTGGCTAAGGTATCTACCACGGTGTTCTCGTTGCGTGGCACGTATTGCACATCTGTGATTGCAAATTGCTTAAGAATGCTTTTTGCTAGGTCGCAGTAGGGTTCTAGATGCATAGCTTTGCAAGCATAAACCTCGGTGATTTGATTCACAACTAGTTGCGAATCACTGCAGATTTCCAAGTGTTATATGCGTAGTGCTTGGGCAGCTGGGAGGCATTTGAGTAGCCCCTTATACTCTGCCACATTGTTGGTGCAGGGGAATGCAAAATGATAAGAAAATGGATGCATTTCCCTAAAGGGAAATGTAATGACGGCACCTGCACTACATCCTTGCATGGTTGAGGCACCGTTGAAGTGTAGAGTAGCTTCTATGTGTGATGGAATGATGTTGATACTACCAACATGCTCATCTAGGAATTTAGAATCTATGGTTGCGTAGTCATCGGAGGGTGAGGCTGTAAGTTGCGTTGCTATGGCTTGACCCTTGGTCGACAACTGGCTTACATAGTGTAGGTTGAACTCCGCAGTTATTTCTTTCCATTGGGCTATCCTGCTGCTTTCATACAGGTTGTTAGTGATATCCCAGAGTATGTTTCTTTTGTAAATGATGTTGATTGCACTGCGAAATAGATAGTGCCTCCACTTTTTTAGCGCAAACACTAAGGCAAGAAAATACCTCTCTACTTCGTTGTATTTTTCCTCGTGCACTATTAATGCATGAATAAGGTAGTACACTGGTATCTCAAATCCATCATCTCATTTTTGACATAGCAGTGCTAAGATAGATGTATCAGAGGTGGCAAGGTAGATGAAGAAAGGCTTATCCCTCTATGGCAGATGCATAGTTGGGAGGTGCGAAAGCTCTTCTTTCAAGTCATCGAAGGCTTGTTGACATTGGGTTGTCCACTTGAAGTTAATCCCTTTCTTTAGAAGATGTTGCATGGGGTGTAACTTATCAGTCAACTTCACTATAAACCTTTGGATGAATTGTACTCTACCTTGCAAGCCACGTAACTCCTTAAGGTTTGTCGGAGGTGCTAGGTTGATGATGACCTTGACTTTGTGAGGGTCCACCCTTATTTTTTCCTTCGATACTACGAACCCTAACATGCATCCGATTTTCACACCGAAGACAAACTTCTGAGGATTAAGGCGTAGATCATGCATTTGACAACATTTAAGGACTACCCCTAGATCATGTAGGTGATCAACTACCTCCTTGGACTTGACTGCTATATCATCCACATAGTCATTTAACGTTTCTAGGATGTAGTCACTGAAGATGTAGGTCATGGCTCACTGGTAGGTTGCTCCAGCATTCTTCAGCCCAAAAGGTATCATGGTGTAATAGAAGGTACTCCATGGGGTCATGAAGGTTGTTGCTAGCTGATGCTCCTGGTTGATGTGAATTTGGTTGTAGCTGGAAAATCCATCCATGAAGGATAACAAAGCATGACCAGTCGTAGTGTCAATGAGTTGATCGATTCTTGGAAGTGGGAAATCATCTTTGATCATAGCCTTGTTCCCCCCTGCTTCCCCCTCTTCCTCCACCCCACACACTCAATGGCGGCGGACCACTCTCCACCTTTCCTAGGGACGCCACTCCCATCGCAACCTTGCCCCCTCACCCGACCCCCCCAGCATCCCTCCGAACTAGGAGATGCAGCTTCAACAGGTGGTCGCTGCAGCTCGGGAGGCCGAGCGGCAGACTTCGGAGAGTCGGTGGACCGAGACCCTGACCAAGTGGCGCGCCAACCACGATGCCCAGCTTCAGGAACAAGCACAATAGCTGAACAAGTAGCATACGCTCGCAATGGAGACCTTACGAGTCTAGCTCACGAATGAGCTCTGGGACCGAATCAGGGAGGAGCTGCGTCAGGAGGAGGCGGCCCGACAAGCCCAGGAGGCGGCGGCCCGGGAAGAGCAGGAATGCTTGCAGGAGGAGGAGGAGCAACGGCAACGGCAACTCGACTGGGCGCATCAACACAGCGCCCGCCAGTGGCTCAGGGGAGGGGCGCTGCCCGTATAGCATCCTTGGCATTAGCTGTGAAAGCTCCTGGGGGGAGCTAAGACGACACATCCAGTGCACGTCCGCTAGATTCCACCCGAATGCAGGGGATTCCTCAACGGACCAGAGCAGGTGCGAGGCTCTTCTGCAAGGGTTTCAACAGGCCGCTAAGTTCATGGACACAAAGGAGCACCGTGCCACCCTGGACCTGCTTCATGAGTTGGAGCTACCTCGGTGTGCCTGTCGCCAGCTGCCGACTCGCCCCTAGCCCCCCCCGTTCTCTGTTGAGCTCGTCGTTACTGTTTGTGTGTGGGGTTATGCCCCACTGTTGGAGGTGCACCGTCCCCACCCCCACCTTTTTTCTCTCCCCCTTCCTTTTGCGTTGAGGGTGCGCCGCCCCCCCCCTGTTGGGGTGTTTTCGACGTCTGTACGGCTCTGTGATTTGGCAGCTCGGCTTGATGTCGTCCGAGTTTTGATCTTTTGATCTTTTGTGGGTTTCCGGGGCCCCCCTCCCCTCCCCTTCGAGGTGGGCCACCCCTAGTCTCCCCCCCTCTTGTACTTGTATACTCATGTACCATACTTTCAGTAATACATTCCCGAACATTCTCTCAAAAAAAAAATCCTGAAAATCTATACAAATTCGTATTCCTCCCATTTTCTTAGAAACCACGATGATGTTGGACACCCATTCCAAATAATCAACTACGCAGATGAAACCAGCTTGGTATAGCTAGGTGATTTCATCCCTAAGGGCTAGTACAATTTCTGGCTTAACTTTACATGCATTTTGCTTGACTGCCTTCATGTGTAGGTCTAGGACGATGTTGTGATGTATCAGCCTTGGATCCAAACATAGCATGCTGCTGTACCACCATGCGAAGACTTTGACATTGTCTTGCAGAATCTTGGCTACGTTTTCATGTGTTTGCATGTCTAGGAGGGAGCTAAGCTTTAACATTCTTACTTCCCCCATGGACGTAGTCACAGGCGTCTCAATGAGAGGGTCCTTAGTTACATCCATGGCCTCCAAATCTAGGGTTCAAACCAGATGCTCGGGCCAGTCTAGGGATGCTTCTAAGGACACTATGGTGCTAGCTATGGTTGACCCCCAGTTGATTAGGTCTAGGTTCAATTGTCTCGCAAGCTTTCCATGTGAACCTGCTAGGGCTAAAGGTGTGGAGAGATCACGATGGATTTCCATTTTCGGCTTAACCTATCAAAATGAGATAAAAGCCTGGTTAAGAGGCACCTATTGGTATCAATTGTGTATAATGAAAACTTGTAAAGCAATGATGAGATGTCTGATGCAAAGATTAAAATTTTTCCAGTTTAAAGTCATGGTAGACCGTTATGACATGGAGATGCAGAGTTGCTAAAATAGGAAATGTAAAAATTGTCGATGTGAAAATGTGATGCTGGTAAGGAGAAAATGTAAAACTACCAATGTGAAAATGTGAGATTTCTAGTTTGGTGTCATTGTGGACTGCAAATGTATGACAGATCGAAACATGCTAGTTTAATGTCTTTCTAGACCGCGAAAGTTGCAACTGTGCTGGGATTTGCTAGTTTAAGGTCTTTCCGGACCGGTGAGAGCACAATTATGCTACGATTGCTAGTTTAAGGTCTTTTCGGACCACGAAAGTTGCAACTATGCTAGGATTTGCTAGAGTAAGGTATTTTCAGACTGGTGAGAGCGCAACTATGCTACGATTGCTAGTTTAAGATATTTCTAGACCAGGATAATGGAAAATATATTTTTTTTTTCATTTTTTGGAAAAGCAAGTAGTTAGCATGGAGTGTGTCAAGGTTTTAATGCTAATAGTGCTACGATGTCATGGCGAGCATGCTACATTGTACGGTGCACTTCGCATTAAACAAAGAGAGAGAGCGGCAAGTTTCCCTATTTTACCATTACGGCCATAAATAAGGATTAAACCTTGGTAAGCTTGTCATTCTCATTGTAAGAGCACAGAGCCCATATTTGGAGCACAAGGTGATTTCAAAGCAATTGTGCTATAGCAAGCAAGGCGGTTGTCTACACAGCAACGAGGAAAAGAAATCTGTGAGCAGGACGATGGCTCCGAAGAAGGAACGCATGCATTTGGTGCTTGAAAAAGTCAAGGAGGTGAAGAAAACCCTAGGGCACCTGACATAAGCGTGCATCATGGCACGAAAGGACACTCCATTGACCTGGTAGGTTATTATGCTTCCTCTATTTTTTTGTGATTTTGTTATTATTTTTTTCTTCTATTGTTCTCTGCTTTCATTTTTCATCCTATACTTAGCCACTTGTGTTTTCTGTCATTCGGTTGTTTTGGCTTTTGCATCATTGCTGTTGTTGTTTTGACCAAGGTGAGTGCATAAACTTTACGCCATCGTTGTAAGCAAGGTTGCTTAAATCACCACCACCACGGGGGTTTGGGCAGTTTAAGTTACTTGGCTTTCGAATGGCATGACGTAGGACCTGAAGGAGGGTTAGGCCATGCATGATGTGATAGTGCAACACGTGTTCTATCGAGGCATATTGTTAATCACCCTGTTAGGGTTAATTTCTCTATTGCTACGCTAGGGTATTTTTGCTATGCTAGCACTTTCATGTGCTCGCTATGCTATGTGCATGAAGAGGGTTATGCTACGCTATATGCATGAACTACTAGGTGTTGCTATGTTGTGTGTGTATTACACTTAGACATGATGTTGACACTTGCTGGTTGTGTTATGCAGGATGGGACTAAGGCCAATCCTGATTATTTTAGAAATTATAGGGGTCCTGTGTCATGTGAGGAAACCTGTGGCCAATGCCCCTCCTCCCCAAATATGTGTGGGAGAGTGGGGGGTCAGGTTCAAGAAAGGGGCATAGGAGTTCTTACAATTCCTCCTCAACCACTTCAGTGTGATCATTTGGTCATCCCTAGAGGAGGAGGAGGTAGCTGGCATAACAGAAGCCATTCTGCCTGGGGCAAGTTGGGGCATTCTGGAGGTTTTTGACCAAAGGGGCAATCATGAGCAAGAAGGGAGAAGGATCCAGTCATCGCCCAACAGGGTTAAGGCATTTGGCTTGGATCTTAGACATGCCTGAGTATAGTTGCTACCACCGTTACAACACATTATTCATCATGCGTTATATGGTGATGTGCTTCCAGAACCCACAGGGAACTGTCTACTATGCTGGCGGGTGAGTTTTGTAGCCTTGTTCCACTGTGTTGTGCGATGTTGGCCATATTGGCCTAATGCTAATAGTATGTGTTTGTTACCAAGTTCTTCATCAATAAAGATGGGGTTCACAACCTACCGGGTCTACTGGCTAGAGCACAAATAGCCCTATAGGAGTTCTCTTCTACTAATAACTTGCAGGAATGTATGATTGATAAATGCGGGGGTGAATACCACACCTACCTAGGCCTATATCGCATTCCCTACGATTAGTGCAAGGGGCAGGGTTGGCTAGATGAGGAGTGGGAAGAACCCTTCAAACCGGTCACGGTTAAACAAGTTCTGGTTGAAATTTCGTCGTTTCTGTTACCATACAGGCCCAGTAGGCCAAGCAGTAAGTGTCACATGTATAAGTGCCTTTGCAATCTTTGTATTTTCTATGTTTTTATGCTAAACTTTCTTGTGAAACTATTGCAAGGGTGAAGAAGCCCAAGGAGGTAATAGTGGTAATCGTCGAGACATAGGGGGCAAACATCTACTTGAAATACAATGAAGTAGAAGAGAGCCAATGTTGGATAAACCATGTGGCTTCAGACTCCTTGGTCCAGAACATCCAAAAGGCTAGGCTTATTAATATATTCCTAGCCCTGAATCCAAGTGTTCTTGTTGTCGACATGCTTTCCCTAGCCAACTCCTTTTCTGACAAGGCAGGCCGCTTCCGTATGCCCATAAAAGATGTGCAGGTGATCATTGAAATCAATGACCAGCTATTTGTGGACCTATTCAGTGTCCCTGCCAAAGGCTTCCTCATAGGATGAAAGGACAAGAAGGAGCTAACCCTTCAAAAGAAGGATATTCAGGAGTGGTTGGGGATTGCCAAGGAGTGAAAAGGGCTCCACATGGAGAAGCTTAAAGATGGGCCTGCAAAGGAGATCTACCCTGTCTTCCATGCTCACACATTCCCCTAGCTGCTTACCTAGGGGAAGGTCCTGGGGATTGAAAAGGCCTGGATAATGCGTGAGGTTAGGAAAGAGGGAGCCCGTTACAACTGGGCCAGCTTTCTATGTAAAGGCTTGTAGGCCAAAATCTTGGAACTCCATTAGAAATTGAAGTCCCATTCCAACATACATTATGCCTTCTACATAGCCTGTCTGAAGTGTTTTGCAAAGTTCCTGGTGGTTCACGAGAATGAAGTCTAGGTCATGCGAAATTGCAACTAGATTTCTAGACCGTGGATTCGCTAGATTATTTCAACCACTTGAGCCCAAGATTCCCCAAAAATAATTGGGAATTCGTTCTCTATGACAACTAAGGATCAGCTGGCTCGCAATGTTCATGGTCAAGATAGCATAGGAGAGATGCCCCCTGCTGTAGCCGGTAATGTGTCATGAGGGGAACATCTCATAGTCGAGATTATGCCCAAAAATGTTGCAGCGGAAGAGGCCTCCCCCAGTTGAGGAAACCCTTCATGTGGAGAAAGAGGAGGGGTAGAGACTGCGGCTTAAACTACTGAGGATGCAACCCCCCATTGGTAAACACTTTTTTCTAATGCTTACTTTGTTATTGTTTGCTACACTATGGTACACTAGGCAGTGTGGTGTAGCGTAGCACCTGCTTGAAGCTAACTTGTTTTGGACTAATGCAAACATGTTTCTTTGCTGGCAGAGGAAGAAGAAGAAGAAGACGAAGATGACAAAGAGGTGTCAACCCCTAAGACAGGGGTGACCAATAAAGACACAGAGGCCCCGATCTCAGAAGAAAGGGCCTCGATCAAGAAGGGAAGAACCCCTATCACTAAGATGGGAGCTCTTGTTATTAGGGAGAATCCTCCTACTAAGGAAGAGGAGTCTCCCTTGAATAAAAAATATGTTGGTCCCATAAAAGGAAAGGCAACAACACATGAGGAAGAGGTTCATATAGACTTGGCAAGGACCTCTTCTAAGGCTTCTGCCATCATCTTGCATCAGCAAGAAGGGAGACCGCAATCGAACGCTGGTGAGTTCGGTAATATGTCCACCTTTTCACAGCCCCTTTTTGACCATTGATGATATGTTTAGTTATGTAACAAGTGCTATTGCTGATGCTGCAGGACCCCCTCTGATTCATGCATATTCATGGGCCGAGATCCCTAACAAGTTTACATTCATGCAGGGAATCATTGACGACATGATTAATCGCCTCCAGCAGGAGGACCCTGATGCAGGTAAGTAGTAGTGTTAGGTGCTCTCATGTTGTTATGCTAGAATTACTCAAGTCTGCTACTCTTGCTATGCTAACATGATTGCTACGCTCTTTGTGTCATAGCAACCTCTCGACTCAAATGGGATCTGACACGACCTTTGAAAGTCGGTGTCATGTCTACAGTCCCACCTAAAGTGACTGAGGTATCTCATTGTGCATATGACAAGGCTTGCAAATGTGTTTTGCACTCAGCATGCTCCTTGTGGGAGTATAAGCACATTAATGAGGACCTATCGAAATGGGTCCAAAGGGATAAGTAAAGGGAGGCCAACTTGATTGTCGAGGTGAAGGATCTCAAGTCGAGGAATGAGTTCCTCATAGCCCACAATACTAATAATGAGTACTGGCACACAACTGTGATAGACTACGCCAGGTTTTGGATAGTCGTGCATCAAAACGTCGAAGCCACCCACGAAATAATAGAACAACAGATGTAGATGGACTTGCTAGCCTAGAAGTGTCAAGATTTGAAAGACTTTAGCGCCAAGGTTTATGAATGGGGCAATCCTAGAGAAACCATAAACACATGTATAAATGAAAAAATTCCACCCATCGTAAACTGTACAGGGACGCTGCTATGGAGGCATTTACATATGAAGCATTCATAAATGCCATTGATGCTTCTGAGGCCTATCCCAAGTTTAAGAAGCAGGTAAAGGTCACAGAATTTCTTGATCTAAAAGTGGACCCTTCCACAGAAGAGACTGCAACTATTTCCTTTTCTCTGAGACCACCAAGGTGGACAACCACCGAAAGGGAGAGAGCTGCTATCAACGTTGAACCAAGCAATAGGCGTTGGGTCGACATCACAAAAGAGGAGGTCTAGCATCGCCTTGGGCTCGATTTAGACTGGATACCCTTTGAGACAGACACAGACCCTTCTTAGGTTAGTTGTTTTCTACCATGTTAATGCTTATGTTGTATTGTAGTTTGCATTTGTTGCCCTAGCTGACTGCTTCACCCCTAGAATGCAGGCTCCAAATGAGGGCGCAGGGCCTATAGAGGGAAGGAATGAAGAATCAATAGAGAACAATGCAAGGGAAGGTGATGCGAAAGGAAATGATGTAGAAATGAAAGGTGAAGATGATGCGAATAGAGAAAACCCATGATAGCATGGGATTTTTTTTGGAATTTTTAATTTTTGTGTAACAAATTTTGCAAACATTATTTAAAAGAAAATAGTTTTGAATAAAGCAAAGAGGATTTTGTGAAATAGAAATTGGTTCTGCGTTAACTTGTACATTGTATACATGCTATGTTTCAAGTAAAATGTTCATGCTTTCATGTGCTAGTTTTAGGCCATTTCGGGCCATTGCTAGTTTTAGGCCATTTCGGGCCATTGCTAGTTTTAGGCCATTTCAGGCCATTGCGTAACATGCCAAAGAGATGATACATTAACAACTTGAACAATGACTAACTGGTAACTTATGCTAGTTTTAGGCCATTTCAGGCCATAGCGTAGCATAGTTTTAGGTCATTTTAGGCCATTTCTATTTTTAGGTAGTTTTGAGCCATTCCTAGTTTTAGGCCATTTCGAGCCATTGCTAATTTTAGACCATTTCAGGCCATTGCTAGTTTTAGGCCATTTCAGACCATTGCGTAACATAGTTTTAGGCCATTTGGGGCCTCTATGTAGCATAGTTTTAGGCCATTTTGGGCCATTGCGTAGCATACCAAAAGGATGGTATGCTAACAAAGCAAAAAGTAGTGAACGTACAAGGGATGGAAACTAGGCAGGAAGCAGTGGGGTTGCTATGCTATGCATAGCTACTTATTAACCCACCATGGATTGAGTGGAACATAAAGCCAAGGTATTTTGCTAGGGCCCTTGTTCACATCATTGTCCCTCACTTGGGAGGGAAACTCAACCCATACGCTTTCATTTTGGAGACCGGCCTACTGGACCGATTCTCTCACTGAGTGGTTAGTGTGCACATGAGAAGGTGCTTCATTCTTAGAGGTTACGACCTCTAAACCTTGCTCCATGTCTATGTTACTGATAGCTTGTGCTGCTACTTTGTCACCATGGATCACCACCTCCCTACCCGCGTATGGTAGGTGGATTTTGTGATGTATGGGTGAGGAGACAACCCTAAGTTGTGCTAACCATGATCTCCCCAAGATCACATTAAACCTAGGCATTTCCTCGACCACAATGAACGTTGCGCCTATGGGGAACTTGTCCCCTCTTACGAAGTCTATGTAGACTGTGTCTTTCACTAGGGCCCCTGCCCCGTTGAACGACCTTAGGCACGATGTCGTTGTGGGTTTGATCTGGTCGACTAAGCCTAGCTTGTCCACAATAGGGAAGGGGATGACATTTTTGGTAGCTCCATCATCAATGTGTACCCTATGGATCTGGTATTGGCTGACCCGAATTGTGATAAAACGGGGCACTATGGTCACCTAACCCCTCTCGGGATCCTCCCTAATGGCATCGTCACTAAAAGTCAATTGGGATGACTTAGGCTCTACAGGTGCAGAGGGAAGCATGACCAAGTGGATCACTTCCTCTTCCGCTGGCATGTCTTCGTTGACCAGAATCACTGTCAACATGTAGATCAGAGCCTCACAATGGGGGATAGACGTCATGATCAAGTCGTATAAGTTCAATGTAGTGTTTTTTGTTTTAGAGCTTGCTTGACCTGAGTGAGGGCATCCAAAAGGTCTTGGCCACCCCCCTGTTTGGTGCTTTCCTCCTTTTCAATTCATCTCAGAAGATAAATTTCCCAAGGAGGGGAAACTTTGGATCTAGGTTCGGATCCTTTTTGGTAGGGTGGTACAGACTACGCAGTTATAGCGATGTTCATCTTTGGTGAGAAGGGTATAGATGTAGGGGGTAGAGACGTAGGATTGGGAATGCCTTGGGAGGTATTCCCCTTCGACGCCGCACCTGAAAAATGCACTTCTCATTTCTTAGGACAAGAAGGTTGTTCAACTGTCTTTTGTAGGGCGGGGGCTATCAAAGGATTCAGCCCTCTAATAATGAAAGGAGCTAACGGTGTTAGAGGATGTAGTAGCACGGTTTTGCTAATAGGTGGCACAGAGATGAATGCCCATGGAGGAACTCTCAGGACAAACGGATGTTGTGAGCTTTGACTAGCTGCTCGTGGTGCTGGTGCACTATGTTGATGCACATGGACCACGAATGGCTGCTGGGGTGGCCTAGGATCACTGTCAATGCCGATGGAATTGATGATGTAACTAGCATTCTTGGCATTGAGGGGATTTTTGTAGATATGCATAGATTGGTTTTTGGGATGTACTCAGTTTCTTTCATCCAACACCAGTTTCCCCTGGTCAATCAACCTCTAGATGTCATCCTACAATGCTAGACAGTAATCCGTGTTGTGACCACACTGTTGGTGGTAGTCATAAAACCTGTCCAGCCGAAAATCCTTAGGAACTGGAGGCTCATTGGGTAGGGCCAAGGAGGGGTTCCTAAGGAGCTCGTAGTAGCATTGATCTCTCCTGATTGCTCCTTCTGACATCTTCTTGTGTTGAATGTGCCCTACTGCCAATAGTTGCTTCAAAAGTTCCAAAGGCTTGAAAGGTAGTGTGGTGTACTTTGAGCGATATTTACGCTCAAAGTTTGATTTGGGTTGCGCAGATGTCTCACGTGTGGGTACTGGAGGTTGCGACATGTTGTCTTACTTGGACATGGGGTTAGCTATGGGTATGACCAGTTTCTTATTGTTCTTGTTACCATTGTTACTAGGTATAGGCTTGGCCTCGGTTGCCATAGCAGCCACTATGGTAATTGGGGCCTTACCCTTGTCCTTCTTTGTGAAGGTGTTTTTGTAAGTAATGTAGTCTGGGTCTTTGCTCGTCTTGGCCATGTCTTGTATGCTCTTAGTCTGAGCAAAGGCTTGAATAAGAGTGCGAGGGATGAGGTAGTACAGTTTAGACTTGATAAAGTCATTCACTAGATCCTTAAAGATGGCCAACAAGTGGGCCTCCATGATGGGCTCGTAGATTTTGCTAAGGGTTGCACTCCATCGCTGGATGAACTTCTGTACTGGTTCTAGAGGCTCCTACCTTACACTCATCAACTGGTCCAACGTGATCTCTGGCTTCAAGTTGTACTTGAAGTGCATCATGAACTAGGTTAGAAGATCTTCTAGAGTTGAAATGGACGAGCATGGAAGTGTGCAAGACTAATCTAAGGCTCTCCCGACTAGGGATATGGCAAAGACATGAATAATCATGTGTAGCCATTGTTGCAATAGGAGAGACTCAGACCTAAAGGTAACTAGATGTGCGTTGGGATTCCCCTCCCCATTGTACTTTGTGAAGTGTGGGAGAAACATCCCTAGGGATAACATCAGAGTAGGGATTGCAGGGCTGATGGGGTCATCCTAGTAAAAGTCCAAGACTTGTACCGTGTCGGACCCGATAGCCTTGAGGCATTTGATTTCCTCAGTGAGGATTTGGATAAGCTAGAACACTTGATCCAAACCTTGCGACAGTGTAGGCAGTTGGGGAACTGTTGAGGCAGCCCCCACCTATGGAATTGCAGAGGTGGTGGTGTGACCCATCGGTGGTACTATTGGGGTAGCCCCTATGAAAGGTGTTGCTTGCACTATCCACCACCCAGTAGGTGATGCTGTTGAAGTAGCAACCACGGTTTGAGCCACCAGATAGATTGCTTATGTCACTAGCAGAATAGACCATAGCCCCTTGTTAGGTTGTACCATTTGCGGGGTTTGCTAGGTCTGAGGGTGAACATAATGAGATATCTATGATGGTTGTGGAATAGGCAAAGAAGTGAATGGGGTCCACCACATGGATGGGCCTAGGCCCACCACTGTGGATGGATCAGATGTGACTGTAGGAACTGAAATGGATGTTGCATACGATTGTGAAGTAGGCAGAGCATGAATATGCGGTAGGGTAGTCGCGATTGGTGTGTGATGCAATATAGGAATGGATTGATGAACAGTTTGCAAAGGCATAGTTGCAGCAAATCAAATAGGGGAGTAAGGGCGTTGATACACCGGGAAGGTAACATTGCTACCCATTGCAGTCATAGTTGTAGGCTACAGGAGCATAGGCGTGATGAAAAAAGGAGCGATGATAGGCAACGAGCTGGCCCAGAAGGACTAGGTAGGAGGGATAGGAATAGGGTTAGTTTGTTCTCCCTCATCAAATTAGGAATCGAGTTCCTCCTGTCTATCTTGAAAAGTGTCATCTGCTCCCTAATCCTCACCAACTAGATTAGTTGGTCTAGAAGCCTTTGGTTTGTTTGTGTCAAACGTATGGAGCACAGGGAGTGGGAAAAAACTCCTTCCCGTCGTAGTAAGCAAACTCGAAGCTACATTTACCCTCGAATTCATGTACATCCAAAGACAAGTTTGCCTAAACCTTTGCACAGAGGAAGTTATAGCACTCGTGTTGCTGGGCCAAGCCCTCAGGTCCCCGATTTTGGATCCTGAGGGATCGTCGTGTTTCCAGCATTGGGTTCAGTAGTTGTTTAGCACCCGTGTTGCCTTGAACCGTGATAGGAACCTCAACATTGAAGGTGTTAGCAGCAGTAGTTGTGGAAGTCATTGTTACTAAGCTAGACAGTTTTGCAAACACCAAAGGAGAAAAGAAATCAGGAAAGCTAAATAGTTTTACGAATGAGAAGAGCAAAAAAGTTAGCAAGCAATCAAAAAAAAGGCTTTATGTCTTGTAGGGCTTCCGAGGAGTCGTCGAGGTGACTGACCTGTACCACACGATGTGTAAACAACCGCAAAAGGATGTCACATTTATGCTAGTACACAATAGCGTACAAAACTCATTCAAGACTATTGTAAGATAGGCAAGTCAGCTAGCAACTAGAGGTTTTATGTCCTGTAGGGTTCCTGAGGAACCGTCAAGGTGACCAATCTACACCGCATGATGCATAAACAACCACAGATGAGTGTCAAGTTTACACTCATGCATATCAGGGTGCAGAAGGCTTACAAGACTACCGTGACATGTGGAAAGGGCACCAAAAGGTCCTCCTTGTAGTGCCAAAAAAACTGTAGCAACCAAAAATGTCAATGGCTAGAAAAAAATGTTGAGGGGCTATCGACTACTGACATTTTCAATGTCATTTCCATGGGAGGGCCGTGCTAGATTGGACAGAAATGAGGTGCCCTAAACAGTATAGTCGATCAGATAGGGACTTGGTCAATGTCTATATAACCTTTTACAACGTGTGATTTGAAGAACGAAAACTGATAGTGCAAAGTAATGCTTTAAATGTAAAAGAAGAAGTAAATAGTGTAAAATGCAATAATAAGTAGGAGACAAAGTAAAATGTAGTTAGAAAAATGCACTACTTCGGAGCTACAACTTCGCTCTGTCAAGATGGATACAATCGGTTGCACAGCGCTAGGAAGTGTAGAGATCCTTAGGGTAACCAAGACATATAGAACGAGATGGGTATGTGCTTGAACGCGGACTCAAGCGTTAACAATGTGAACTGCTACCAAGGTGGTAGGAAAGAGCATAACAGAATGCCAAATGAGAATGCTAACTGTTTGCAATGTCGAAACAGGAAGCTTACAATGCTTGAGGTTACGGTGCTATCTTGGTTGCTTGTCAACCAAAAAAATCATTAGCTCACTAGACTGCTCAGAAAACTAGAATCAAAAGTGCCACAAGAGAGTCTGAGTGCCAGAGGCCCTTTCAGCATTGTTCACTGGGATATTTATAGGACCAAGGGCATGTGAAAGATGCAGTTTGAACACCACGTGCCTTGGGCCTATGCTGACTTGTATATGCTGCACGTGCTTGCATGACCATTGGGCGAGCCTACCACGCCATAATTACAAACTTACTACATCGTAATTACACTATCAGAGCAACAATGCAATTAGGTGAGGTGCATTAATGTCCCGTAACTGCTCACCATGTCTTTCCATGCTTTGTAGCATAGCATGTTTGGCGTGGTGTAGCATTTTGTTACGTTGTGCTACGCTACGTAGCGTAGCTGCTAGTTTGAAGCGAGAAACTTGCATTGTGTCCTACAACATGCGTTAGAAACCTTTGGAGTGTGTTAACTATTTGTCGCATTTTTGCTACGCTATGGTATGCTATGTAGCATAGCAACTGGCCTTAGTCCCAAAAAACATCGCCCATCTGCAAACTTTGTCTTTTGTACTACGAAACTTGCAAACTTGCTGATCCTGCCATTCAAGTTGCCTTCTATTACTTTTGTAGAATTGCTATGCATCGTTGTGCCTTGTAGCTTAGCATAGCATAGCAGCAAACATGACTTGATTTTTCCAAGTTCGTCACTTTCTAACGAAAGGAGACATTGCCGAAGGACTTGAAGTTGGGCAAGGGGACTGGTTGTCTAGCTTTTGCTACGCTGTGCTATGCTGCGTAGCACACCATAGCATAGCACTATGCTTCTACAAATGTCTTCTGGAGTTTGCTACGCTACACGGCATAGCATAGCATAACAAGACTCCTTAACTTAGAAAACTTGCTGAAGCGAACAATCTCAAAATCAAAGCATCCATCTCCTGAAGAACTACCGTAATGCTACGCAAATTGCAAAGACCTGGTGAAGAAAGGATGTCTTCAAATTTTGGGATGTTTCAATTGGCATTACTTCCAGATTGGAAATCTAGACCTCTTCAGCACAAAGGGGACATGCCTAGAGTCAGGGGCCATGCAAGATCACTCTGACTTCATATGGCACAAGCATTTTGCCTAACTGCTTATGCAGCTCAGTTCAGGTTACAAAAAGTGAAAACAAGATCAATTCCACCACCACCTCTTCCACATTGACCACTAGCTCACACTAGACCATCCCACCTATATCGTCGATGACTGCCTCCTCAAAAGCAGCATCGTCACTAAAAGCCATAGCAATGGATGGCTACCTCTTCCAATCCAATTTGAATCTGACCAAGCCATTTCTAAATCATGTCTGCTATACTACCATCACCACCACCACAACCATGATTGTTATAATATTATCTTAAATAAATAATGGAGAGGAGCTTATAGATGCACTCTCACTGGTGTACGATGGTCAGGTTGTAGTACTACTACCTGCAACCACCCTATTACTCATAGTTCTATAGTGATCTTGAGGGCCTATTCAATCATATCTATCTACAGCCTCTGTGTTGTCAATAAATAATGAAGCCTATGGTATTCTAGTTAAGATTGTGTTGGATAGAGATCTAAGTTTACTTTTAAATTTTGGCAAGCTTTTCAAAGTAACATGAATACTTAAATTCAATTTAAATTCAGCTTATCATTTTCAAATAGATGGTTAGCTAGAAAGAATCAACCAAATTGTAGAAGATATGTTGAGAGCATGTACATTAGACTACTAACAAAGTTAAGATAAGGTGTTACCTATAGCTGAGTTGCTTGCAAAAACAACTAAGTCAATTTTAAGGCTACTTCTTGTGAATTTCCTTATGCTGGACTATGCAAATTCTTTTTATGTTGAGATTCTTTTGAATACAAACAAATAATTAACATAGAATTGACAGAGAAAACTACCTCACAGATCAAAATAATCAAAGATAACCTCTAGACAACTCACTAAAAACAGAATAACTAACTACTTAAATATCAGATATAGACATTTAGATTTTGGAGTGAATAATCATGTTTCTTGAAAGTTTCACCTTTAAAAGAAATAATGAGATTTAACAAGAGGGAAATTTTGCTCCTTGCTACATTTAGCCCCTTCAAATTTTCAAAATAAATTAGTTGCTTTGCTTATTACATCGGTTTACTATCTTAGCTATAAACCGACAAGCAAGCAATAATGAGATTGTTATTTGAAAAACCTAGTGTCCAAGACAAGCAAGCAATAATGAGGTCTATTTGGACCAGTGGAGTTAAAGACAAAATGATCTTCGAAGCAAATGCAAAGGGTGCACTAAAGGACATAGTACGGTCGGAGAGAGATTGAAAGAAGAGATACATTTCAAGAGCATCTCCAATTAATCAAGCAGGTGTAATGTAAGAAAATGTTTAAGAAAATGTTTAGGGAGGTAAGGTAGGTAGTGAGAATAAGAAGAAAAGAAAATAGTAAATTTACCAAATATAAAGGTAATAAAGGTAACAAAAGGTGCATATGTTCTTAACGTATTAAATAGACCCAGCAAGCTTGACATCCAAGCTGTGATGTTTTAAAAGGTTCACAGTCAGTCTTTGAGTGCTTTAGATCCAGCTGCTGTGGTTTTGCCAGTTTTCTTTGAAGTTTTAGCACATTTAAAAAGGACGGGGTTCCTGGCATTCATATATTTTTTCCCACTGTCAAAGTTTTAGATGCAACAAATGGATAGCTGTAGGAAACGAAGGGCCTAAGGACCACTCATGTCAGGATGTTGATTATACAGGGTTGAATGTCCTCCGATGGATGGCCTACGCGGCACTCATGAAACAATCCGCAAAAAAAAAAAAAAAAAAAAAAATCATCTCTTAATCTCTGCTCCATATTCTTATTTATCCTTGGTTGAAAGCGGAAACACATTGACGTTGACAACAGCTGGAAAAGGCAGCGTGAAAGCAGGAGAAAGATATTACAAAGACCGTTCTGTTTTTGTCATCACAACTGGTCCGATCACTCTGATATGATCTTTTACACGCTTTCAAAACCATAGTTAAGAAATAAAGAGACTTCTGAGTTCTGACTTAATACTTGGCAACATTAATTTTTTGCGAGGTGCCCTTGGATGGATATTTACACAATTGCATCGGCCGCACATGCTAGAGCCTTGTCAGACTGAATATACAGGGTTATGTACCCTAGCATGAGTATGGTAAAAACTAGAGAGTACCTGCTTCATATCACATAAGCAATACCGAATAAAAAATAAACCTGAGCAGCGTTATCTTTCTACTACGGCAAATATTTAAAGGAACATCGATGGACACAGAACATAGATACCAACCGGAGACGTACATAGAGCATTGACACAAATCAAATGCAAATCAAAAGTTCATTAATTCTTTTTTTACATTTTCAACGGAGGTTAATCCTAACGTGTGACGTGGTTTTTTTTTTTTAAGCCTCTTCCCAGAGAAGATCAGTCAGCAAAATCGATTGCCGGCAGACCAGCTCCAAGGAATCGCGAAGATCAGCAATCGAAAACTACTGGCACCACTGCAAACATTACCTCCGCTTATAACATCGTTTTATCATGAAAATGTACGGTATAACTTCCATCATTTTATAGCAGTGTTTTAAAGGTTGGGAAAATATATTGGATCGCCCGAATCAGCAAGTTGGGAAAATTTATATTTAAAAGTTGAAAAAATCATCCTAAATCTATTGATTTTTTTTTTAAAATTAAGCTGGTTATAAAAGTCACTCCGACAGGTAGTAAAATTTCTAATCGGTAATTGATCATTGAACTTTAAACTAACAAGGTATCACGAAATTGAAAAACTATATTTTATATCCAGCAAAAGTCAGTCCACACCTCTTCAAATCATCTTCATCGTTTTTTAGCATTGCTAACTCATTCTGATTCTGCCAGAGAAGGATGAGAGGAAACACAGCTCACAAATTCTGGCCCCTACCTTTTCATTAAATGCAGTGTGTTGTTGGCTGTCATGCAATTAAACATTATAAAAAGTGGCATCTTTTTCAAATTTTATGCATGTCTTCGTTCATCATCTTCCATGGTCATTGCTGATGCATATTTTCAAATTTTTTAAAAATTCAAACTCCCGTGTCACTGCATATTTTATTTCCGGCCAGCTAAATGCCGCGAATTTTCCTCACCGCAGCATGGTGCAAACGTGTCTTCTACTGGAAATCCTGTTGTAAGCCCTCCCATAATCTTGAATATTTTTGATGGGCTGAGCCTGGAGGGTCATACAAATTGTGACATCCCATTGCCGGATGTCGTAAAAATATGATCTTCTTCATTTGCTACTTAATCATTTTCTTAGATAATAGAATGGAAATATCATAAATACTTGATAATAGAATGGAAATATCATAAATACTTGATAAATGAATTAATTGGTAACTAAATAATTGGTACTTTAGAATAAAAAGAGAAAAATGGAAAAATTTTATTAATAGAAGTAAGTATTGTAATGTCCTTTGGGTTATCTTCCTATGCCACTTAAACCTTACTAGCAATTTGGCACTGCCACCATAGTTAAGATGTCCTACCAAGGGGGTGATCAATCCCTTTTTCTACTTCACTTAGCTCTCGTCACTTACCTATTCTAGCTTTGCAACTCCATGCTAGCATGACCACTAAACCTGGCCTTAAATGGCATAAGTCAGACCCTCTCCTAGGTGATTATTGGTGCCCCTTCATTAGAAGGTTAATTACAGTGTTTACAATTGTCTCTATCCTTAACAAGGGATGAGACATTATAATCTATTGCTCTTAGATATCTAGCTCACCCTTGAGTGCTTCCTCTATATCCAACAACTCAATTGTTGCTTCATCATTATGCTCCTTAGCTTTAGTTTTTTTATTTTCCTCATTATCATCTATACAAATAGAAGATCAGAAATTATAAAACATAATTTATTACATTCATAATAAATATAATTTATTACATTCATAATAAATACAATTTATTATTCAATATCATAATGATCAAAAAGTTGGGGGTAAGTATTAAGAATAAACTCCCTCTTTTCCCAAGTCTGTTGATCATAATTTAACTATTGAACAAGTACTTCGCTAATAGTTATATTTTGTGATATTTTGGTTCATTGATTCTTGATTGCAATAGGTTTAACTTCAAAGTTGCCATTGGATCACAATGGCAAAGTATTCCAGTCCAACACATATGGTACATCATTTTCATGAAATTTCTTTAGCAAGAAGACTAGATGAATTTTTAAGGTTGCTAAAAGATTTAACCAATATGCTACTTCGCCAATTCTTTCAAAGATTTTAATGGGTCTACCAGATCTAAGTGTCAATTTAGTATATTTTCCAAGTTTAAGAGAACTTCTGGTAGGTTTTACTCTTAGTAGTACTTGATTTCCTACTTGGAATTCTTTTTAAAGTTGATGTTGATTTGCATATGCTTTATATTTATCTTGGGTAGCTTGTAAGCTTTGTTTAACTCTTGTGATGAGACGCGACTTGCATGCGCCGCGATATCGCATCCCCGCCGCCATATCTATAAATAAGAGGCGGCACTCCCTTCATTTCCCAATCCTGGCTAGTGTAGCGAAGCTCTGGCAGATTGATCACTCCAGAGTTAGAATTTTCTCCCATGTGCCCGCAGTAGGAGTCCTAGAGTGAACG
>MNCI01006638.1:18559-74174 GCA_015680685.1 Gnetum montanum | reverse complement strand
CTTCACACAACAACCTTAGTCTCCAATTTTCTTTTGGTATGCATAGTCTTTGGTCTTTCATTAATAAACTATTAGAAGTAAGTTGATATCAAGGCTCAAAGGAAATATTGGTTAAAATATTCTTAAAATAAGGATATTCTTTTATTTTTTCCTTGATTTCTTCTTCCATAAGGGTCATTACCACACCTATCATTAAGTTCCACATTTGACTACTAAGGGCATTGGCTACCATATTTTTCTTACTAGGGATATATTTGATATCAAAATCATATTCAGCTAATAATTCTACCCATCACCTTTAACAAGTATTTAAAATAGGTTGTCTTTGCAACTATTTTAAACTTTTATGATCTATTTTTAGTACAAACCTTTTTACACAAAGATAATGTCTCCAAACATTCAAAGCATGAACAATTGCTGGTAATTCTAAATCATGGGTTGAGTAATTTACCTCAACTCCTCATAATTTACAAGATTCATAACATACCACTTTTATCTTCTTGTGAAAGAACTACATTGATTCCTATTCCACAGGTATCTGTGGATACTTCAAATAGTAATTCTTTATTTGGAATTCTCAGAATAGGTGCTATTGTAAGTTGCATCTTTAATCTAAGGAAAGCTTCCATGCATTTTTCATCAAACTTAAACACATGTTTCTCCTATAAAAGGTCAGTTAATGGGGCTACTAAGGTACAATAATCTTTAATGAAACATCAATAAAAACTAGCTAAATCCAAGAAGTTGCGAACCGCTGTAACATCTTTTAATTCATGCGAGTCATGAATTGCACTAATTTTTGTTGAATCTACTTGCAATCTTATCTTAGAAACTATATGACCGAAGTATGAAAATTCTTACTTAGATAGTTCACCTTTACTCAATTTGGATTTTAACTAATGCTCTTTAAGAATTTCCATTGTAATTCTCAAATGTCTAATATGTTCTTCTCTTGACTTAGAATAAACAAGTATATCATTCATAAATACTATAACAAATTGATCAAGATATTCATGAAAAATATTATTCATTAATGTTATGAATTTTGCAGGTGCATTAGTTAATCCAAATAGCATCACAACAAATTTGTGTAATCCATACCTAGTTCTAAAATGAGTTTTTTCAATATCTTTATGTTTGATTATTATTTGTTGATAACCTGATTTTAAATCAATCTTTGAAAAATAACATGCACCCGTAAGTTGGTCAAGCAACATTAATCGTAGGCAAAGAATAAGTACTTTTAATTGTCACTTTATTCAATGCTCTATAATCGATGCATAATCTTAGCATACCATCTTTCTTTTTAACAAATAAACCTAATGCACCCCAAGGTGATAGGCTAGGTCAAATTTTCCCTTCTTCTAATAATTGGTCTAATTGTACTTTAAAGTTTCTAAATTCAGAAGTAGAAAAATCTATAAGGGACTTTTGAAATAGGTTGTATACCAAGAAAAATATCAATAGCATGCTCAATGGTTCTTTTTGGAGGTAGTTCTCTAGTTTCACCAAATACTGAATCTTTATATTCCTTAAGTTCTTTTGGAATCTCAATACCTAAAGATCTTTGAGGTTGGGTTACTTTGACAAGCAACATTGTAGAATCCTTTTTGACTAATTTTTTCGCTTGCTTAATGGTTATCGCATGAATTTTCCTTGTTGTTCCTACCTCCCTTAGAAGCTTTTAAAATATGAGTTTCATAGTGGGAAGTAATATCAAATTTTTGTAGGATGACATTCCTAAAATTGCATCAACATTGCCTATTCAAATTGAAAGAATTCATCAACGAAAGATATGTTTTGCAAAGAAAAATTAATTTCTACATACCTGGTATACTTGCTCATGGTCATTCCATCTACCAATCCTATTTTAATAATTTTCTTAGAAGGTAAACTTAATTTCAATAAATTAATTAACTTTGAAGAAATAAATTTATCATTGGCACCAATATTAATGAAAAATTTATTTTTTTTACCTTTAATTGAATATTCAAAAATCAGTAAAGCAAATTCAAACTTATGCAAAGCTAATTTAGTTGATGTAGATACCTTCTTCATGGATATGATGGTTGTTGGAATTTTTCCTTTATTCATGTTTGGTTTGGATTTTTGATTTCTAATTTGGTTGGTTCTTTGTACTTTTGTTGGCAATTTTTGATAGTCTGATTTGAAATAATCTTCACCACAAACCAAACATCATAATCTTGATCAAGCTCTTTTGATTGGTGTTTTCTTTATCATTGCTTGTGGGAAGGTATTTTGTTGAAGGGTAACTTGTATCTAATTCGATTTCTCATAATCCTTAGCAATTCTACATGCTTCATTAACGAGTTAAGGATTATGAGCTTGTGTTTGGAGACACAATTGAGTATGTATTCCACCAATGAATTCTGAAGCTAATTCTCCCTCATCCTAGTGACTTACGTACTGAGAAAGATCACAGAATTCCTTGTAGTAATCCTCTACAAATTGCCTTTACAATCTTAAGGAATCAAATTTCATTTTGTGCTCTTTGAGGAAAGAATTGGATACAAATTTTTGTTCAAAATCTTGACAAAAATTAAGCCAATTTGTAATCAAACCCTGAGATCTTAGTCCATTCCACCATGTTGGTGCAAGTCCTCTTAAAGACAAGGAGATAACTTCTAAATGTTTCTAGCTTAACAAATTCAACATATTGAAGTAGTTTTTCATTATATTAAGACAATCCTTTGCCTTGGCACTAGATCCAAGGGATCCATCATAATGATCTAATTTTACTTTCTTGGCATGAACTTGTGTCAGCAATTCTCTAGTTGGATTAAGCTAGTTTCCATATCCCTCACCTTTAGTTTTTACTCTATGACCTAAAGGAGGGATTTTGGTATCCTGTCCACTACTAGGTGGGGGTTATTTTTGGTGTGGATCCCTATGGGAGAGTTGATCTTGATCTTAATGTTGATCCCTAGGTGGAACATGGGTAGGATTTGAAGGCTGAGTGAGATGATCGATTAATTACCTAAAAAATTCTATAAAGGAATCCATCTTTTCTTACACATATGACCATTTATCTTTTGAAATTTGAGACAATTTCCTAATTTCCATAGACCTATTTTGCATCTTTGTCTCAAACCCTTGATTTAACTAATGAAGCTCTTCTTGAATGCCCTTGATCTCATTAATTTGATTTTCAAAAGCATTCATATGGTTATTAATGCAAGCCTTCATTTCTTTCCAATTTATTCTTTAGGCTTTGGACATCAGTAAGTTGAAAAAATTAAGTATGTTGGTAATCCTTAGCTTCCATGGTCCTTTTTAGGGGTTTCAAAATAGTTAATCAATTGTAGAAGAAGTTGAAACTAGTATGGATTTCTTCTTAAGTACCAAATCCGAATTCTTTTTGGGACCTTAAATAATGGATTAAAATGCTAATTTTTTATAATCCATAAGTTAAATTTGATGGTTCAATTTAGTCTAGAAGGTTCAAATTTTTCAAAATAAATTTTTTTTTTGGTTGAAAACAAACCCCAAATTCAAAAGTTATAGCTATTTTAAATTTACAAAACTTGCACATTTTTCAGGACTTCTCAAGAGGTCACCCATTCCATTTCTACTTCACAACAAGTGTTCCTAATGATGAAGTTTTTATTGCCATTGTTACCAAGGAGGAAATTTTGATTTTTTAAAAATATTTGTGTATGTTCTTAATTTAAATTGATAATTAATGATGAAAATTTTTAAATTTTTTCATTAGTTGATGGAAATTTCAAAACTCCTATCAATTGTTGGAAAATTCAAATTTCTTGTTTGCTAAAGGAAAATTCTCACTACATGAATGATGGCCCATTTTAGGGTCTACGGGAACCTCCTCTAGGCTAACATGGCCCTTCTTAGGATCCACATTATCCTTGATAGGGCTGCCCAACTTTTGTGCATGTTCAACAGAGAGGAATTTTTTGGAGGCATTTGGAAAGGTGGTTTATAATGGCGTAGGAGGTGGTTTGTGATAGTGTGGAAGGTAGTTTATGGTAGCACTAGAGGTGGTTTGTGATGGCACAAAAAGTGGTTTATGGTGGTGCAGGAGGTGGTTTATGGTAGCACAGAATGTGTTTTATGGTGGTGCAGGAGGAGGTTTGTGGTGGTGCAAGAGGCAATTCATGCCAACGTAAGAGGCAGTTTGTGACAGCAGATGTAGGCACTACACAGCAATGGACAACAGTGTAGTGGGTGCATGGTGGTGAGCAGTAGGCCCATGACAGTGGCAGCAGGCATGCAGAAGTAGGTGGCATAGGTACAAGTGAAGGCATGATGTGGCACAACACGACAACAAGGGTAGGCACAGCTTGGTGGAAGGCGTAAGTGTAATGTAGTAGTAGGGGACAACGTGTGGTGTAAGGTTGCCCTTCAAGATGGCCCAAGGGCTATGGCTGGCAACACAGCTAATCACGGTTAGCAAAGAGACTTGATCCTTTCAAGGGTTTAAATTTTTTAATTTTAATTTCAATTTTTTTAAATAATAATAAATCTTGGGGCTCAAAATTCAACTCAAGGCCTCTGGCCCCTTTTTATTTAATTCAAAATTTAAAAGTAAATTTTTTAAATTTTAAATTTAAAAACTAAAATTTAAGATTTAAAAAATCATTTTTTAACATTTTAAATTTAAGATTTAAAAATGATTTTTTTTAAAAAAATTAAATTTAAAAATATAAGAAAACACTTTTTTTAAGAAAAATTTAAACTACACATAACCTGAGCATTATCATATCTCTCAAATTGTAGGTCGAATTTTGATGAAATTGGTATCGTTGGAATTATCTTAGAGAGTACTTTACATTAAGCTAGGGATAACTTTGCTTTAGTGAACCTAAAAATCATAAAATTAGAAAAAGTAAATGTTAGCTTTTAAAAAAAATAAACGTTAGCTTTTTAAAAAAAATGAATGTTAACTTTATCAAATTTTTTATTAACTGCCTCTTTACTTCTACTAAGATTTTTATGGTTGTATTATAAATATGAGAACAAAAAAAGGCTTTTTCCATTAGAACTAAATATCAAAAGGATCCTATCAGTATAGAAGCTGAAGATTTTTTACCATCAAAGGATTTTAGGCATGTTCATCATGTCTCCCAAGTGTCAAGCTTCACTTGTATCTTAAAATCCTTCAAGTAGCTCTCAATCGACCATTATTATTTTACATCAAAATAATATACTCTTTACTTCCAATTGTGTTCGTAGCTTACTTGGGAAGGAGGGGTTTTAGTACCTTACAACTTCGAGGTTATCTGATTTACTTATCTTCCCCATTTTTAAACTTTCCCATTGTAAAGGTGTTCTCATGAAATGGTGTGAATAGTATAATAGTAAAAAATGTTCTACTTCAAAGTTAGTTTTTAGAGCAATAACAATCTTTCCTTTTGATATTTGAATAGCCTTGGATTTTCAGCAAGGAGAGGATCTTTTAATTCCATCAACATTCTCCCCACAATTTAAATCATTTTGTGAAAAGAAATTATTTGATTGTGTTATTAATTCTACTCTTGGAAAAAGCCAATTTGTTCATGGAGATTTCATTAATGAGGTTCACTTTGATTTATGTTTACTCATTTATAACAAGGTTTTATGGTATAAATATTAATCCAATGTTAAATTTATTCTATTTATATTCTTCATAGTGTTATGACTAGTAGAATTTATGATTAGTCATTGTCTTATTTCTATGCCTAATATAATGCCATGATTGGAATTATTATTGTCTAGCAAAATCCTACCAAATTTTATACCCTACATTGTATACCCTTGTTTATGTGTTTAATCCTAAGTCATGATTTAATCATTACAATCCTTGATTATGCCCTCAATTTCATGAAGATGAGAGAATTATAAGGAGTAAGATTATAGATGTCAAGAAAGGTTAGCTAACTTTACATCATGCTTAGAATTAGGAGGAAATCAACGAGGTATTTTTATGTATTTATTATTTCCTTATTGTTAATTATGTTTTTGTTTTATGTATTCAACAATGCAATCTAGGATATAGAATGAACCAATTCATAGTGCCCAAGTTGAAACTGCATAGGTTGAAGAAGTTTAAGGTACTTTGACCTTTGGTATAGTTCAACTACAAACATAGATCATACTTTCTACTCCTAAGGTACACACACACACACAATAACTAAGTTTAATGTCTTTTTTGTTTTTCAAATAAATTTCTTTTTACAAAAGCAATATACTGGGCAAAGTTCTAATGGTCCAGTAGTTATAAGACAATAGGCTTAACAATAATCCTCTTTTTTTCTTTCTTTTGTATGATGTCTATGGATTGGCAATAATTTATCTTAGAGATGAATAGAGATGATGCAGGTGCCACTTCCAAAAAAACTCCCTTTCCTCCATCTAGATCACCAAACATGTTTTTTTTTCTTTGCAACACCTGTAAGAGGTTCTTTTCCATAGGTAGCACCGACACCACTTCCTGAGTCTATTCTAGTGGTTCTTTCTTTTTCTATCTCAGGTTCTTCTTATTCAATGGGACACATAATGATGAATGCTAAAGAAGAACTCATGCTTCTTCCTTATATTAGTCAGAAAATTTCTAATAATAAACTTTATTTTGTTCATGAGGATGTCTACCACTTACGATAGTCTCAGTTATGTAACTTCAAGGTAGACTATGATTTAGCATAGACTAGAGTTTCATCATTTTTGCATCCAATTCTTGAGGATTCTCCAAATGCTATCAAAGATTTGAAGTAACTCTTAGGAGAATTGGATTGTGCAATATTCTTTGCATGCTATCTAAAACTCATGAACAATTTCTCCAAGTTGACAATAACCAGTTTCAGGTAAATACTTATTTTTTTACTCTTTACTCTTCTATTTTTCTTGATTTGTCATAACTCATAATTTTAGTCTTTTTTATGTAAAGAAAAAAGAAGGAATGACAAAAAGACATGGATGATTATTCGATTTAGATAGATATGCTGAAGACCAAACTTAAAAGAAAGGAAGAATCAGCAACTACAGCAAGACATGCAACCGAGTATATCAAACAATTGTTTGACAGATTGGATGGATGTAAGGTAGTGCTTAGCAAAAAGGATGACACTAATGAAGAAAAAGAAGTATAATTGAAGATAGTCATAGATCTCCTCAACTCATTTGGTCACAATAAATGATCATAGTTGTTTTACATATTTTCCATTCTTGTGTTCTGCTTCTTTCCCCATTCTTCCTTTTTTTATATTCTTCTTGGATGCACTTCCTCTTACCTTGCTACATAATAAAATAAAATAAAATAATAATTTTCTTCCATTTTAGTATTTTGCATAGATATACTTTGTGTTTTACAATAATAATAAAAATAAAATGATGTCCTTCTTCCACTTTGGCTCTTGAATTGTGATTTGCTTTGATAACAAATGTGACATCCTATTCCTGAATGTTGTAAAAATACGATCACTTAATTTACTGCATTCATCATTTTCTTAGATAATATAATGGAAATATCATAAATACTTAATAAATGAATTAATTAGTAACTAAATAATTGGTACTTTGAAATAAAAAGAGGAAAATGAAAAAAAAATTATTAATAAAAGAGAGTAATGTAATGCCCTTTGGGTTATATTCCTATGCCACTTAAGCCTTAGAGGCAATATGGCACTACCACCATGATTAGGCTATTTTGCCAAAGGGGTGATCAGTTCCTTCTTTTCCCACTTCACCTAACTCTTGTCACTTGCCTATTCTAGCTTTGCAACTCTATGCCAACACAACTTCTAAACCTGGCCTTAAATGACATAGGTCAATCCCTTTCTTGAGGGATACATGAATAATCGTAACTCCTCATAATGAGGTGCCCCTTCATTTGAAGGTTAATTACATTGTTTACAATTGTTTCCACCCTTAATAAAGGATGAGACATTACACAAATAATCATGGTAGACTTGCTTAAAAGGATGTTTTTACCATACGGTCATTTTTATCATTCATAGGTAAATGTTAAACTGGTTTATTTTGTGTAATTTCTACTAACTTACTAAAAGTAAACCTCTATTTTTTATTTTTTATTTTATTTGAATGATAGAACCTTCTTGCTCATGAACAAAACCATTAAGAATGTCCATAAGATGGCTGTTGTCCAGACGAAATTATAGTTTAGAACTTCAGCATATAAAAATTTTATCCAAGAATCTGCAGGAGAAATACCTGAAACTTATTAGAAATGGAGATAAAATTGATGGAAAAGATGTTCTACTGGTCTAAAGCATTTTATATTTAAATTGAAATGATGGAATGATTTCGGGACTAGAAAAAGATAGCAAAATGAAGTGCAGATATAAAGACAAGTTAGATAAATGCCTACGAGGAGCTTGGGTTGCAAAAAGACATGAATCATTTGTGATTATATTTTGTGTTCAAAGAGTGGTCTGCATTGTTTTTCCATAAGACGTGACATATTTGGACTTAACATTGATATTTAAATTCCAAAATATAAATGGCATATGACACATTTTATTAACACTTTATTCACTATATTTTGTGGTGGTTTTAGTTTTCTTTGTTTGAAACGCAGAGACATTTTTTGTTGAATTTAGAATAATCATTATTTTCTTTAACATTGATTTGAATACAAGTAATATAATTCGGTTAAAAAAGAATTTTAGAAAACTTTTTAGGAGACAATGGATACGTAATAGCAGGGTACATTAATAGGAATTTTAATAAAAAATTTGTTACCAAAGTTATTAAATTTATAGCCAAGGAAAACTAGTAACTATAATATTGATATTGCTGATGGTGCTGCTATTTCTAATTAAAATGAAATATTAAACAATCATCCTAAAGCCTCTAAACTACTTATGAGACATTTCGTTATTTGGGGGTTGGGATTTTTGTGTATGCTTCTTGTAAAATTCTAATCCTATGCTTAGGTTTTAGGGTGTACAATTTATTTATTTGTCCTTTGTTTGAGTGATAACAATAAGTACACAACAATATTTAGTATTAATATTATAGTAACTAGAATGGATGTAGGATAAACAATCAAATTTGCAATCAAATTACATCTGAGAGGATATAACTCAAAATTGATGACCCCATAACCATTGATTGAAAAATCACATGACATTGACAAAGCCACAATCCTTTTCATAAATGGGATCAGAAAAATCTGAATAAATCAGTATAAGAATCAAATTAAAATCACCAGTATTAGCAAATAGAATAGTTATATCCACCCATGTTGATAGTTGAAATTTTCAATTTTTTTTCATCCAATAACTCAATTAAAGTGGAAGATCAAATATAGAAATTTCAGCTTTCTATTTGACATCAGAATTAGTAATAACCAATATAATAAACTTAAAAATCAATAAAATTAGAACACTATTTACTAGATGAAGTGTTCCATCTAATTTTGAATTGCCTTTAATGTTGCATTAAGAGTTATGGCAAATCTTAGGATTTCAAAAACTATGCCATGAACAAGGTTCCTATGTCTAGTTCAAAGAAAATAATGCACAAAGATTATCCTGGAAAAAGATGCTAGGGAAACCATTTATAAATGATGATCTAGATTAGTTGTATAATGTATAGATACTTTTTAATGGTTTTATTTTTGTGCCAAGGTTTCAGCATTAACTAAGAAAGATCCGAATAAAGATCAAGTTTTGTGCAAACTATGTGATCACAGTTGCAAAGCCAAATTTGGCCAACCACTTCATTGCATCATTCTCAACATTGTTACAATTGGGATGCCCTTATTTTGATTCTTCAGATCAAGTGTTTCCTTATTTTTTAGATCATAGTTATGGATGTTGCTATGTTTTACTCAATTTTCTTTTTTTTCTTCTTTTTCCTCTCTACTTTCCATTTTCATTTTTCTTCACAATAGCGTAAATATGCTACTCCTCTATACGTTTCAATAGTAATCAATAAGAAGAATTCTCTTTTCTCCCAATTTTATATGGTATTAGAGTAGGGATTGACTATTCACAGACAAGCCAATCATCATGGTAGTCTAGAGGAAGAAGCCATTACACTACATTCTCAATAACTCATATAGGCTAGAAGACTAGTTAGTCACACAGTTACTCAAGGGGACTAACTATTCTACATGGAAACATGTAGTTACCAATGATTTGGTTTCAAAGCACAAAATTATCTTTGTGAATGGCACACTTCCAAAACTAGTTGAAGGAGACTCGGATGAAGAAAGCTGGATCACTTGTAACTCTATTTTAATGTCCTAGATCCTCAATTCACTCAATGGAGAGCTACATTATAGCATTGTTTATCATGATATGGCAAGAGGAATGTGGGTGGAAGTAGACGAGAGATACTCCCAAGGAAGTTGACCAAGAATTTAGGAAATCAAATGTGAGATTTTTAATACACAATAAGGTGAAATGAAAATTTCAATGCACTATGCAAACATGAAGGCTTTATGGGAACAATTAAATGATTTTTCAAAGCCTCACAATGCATCTTGCAAAGGGTGCACTTGTGGTGTAGTTTCCAGAGAAAAAGAAGAGGAGAGACTACATCAATTTCTCATGGGATTGAATGAATTCTTTATCATTATGAGATCAAATATTCTTTGCAGGAAGCCATTACCCAATCTATCAAATGCTTATTCCATGTTGACCTCAAAGGAAGTCATGAATGGAAACCACTAAATTAGTGAACTAGTAGCCTTCAAAGATGTCTTTCCTACAAGCTACTAAAACTTAGAAAGATGTCTCGTAGGCCTCAAAAATGTCTTTTACATGAGAGAAACTTTCTAAGGTGGCACGTTCAAGATGGAAAACAATCAAGAATATCCAATGTAAGCATGGGAAATGTTTCCCAAAAGGTGTAGCTATGTGTTAGCTTCGTTTAATGATAAATATTAGTCATGTTGCATGTTTTTGTATGGGAGTTGGATGGTCAACCTTGTGTGTATGATTTTGGCCATTATGTATGGATCATGGTCCTATGTTTGTTGGAAGAGATTCATAATCAATTGTGCCTTGCATTAGGATTGATTGTGTGTAATTTTAAAGCCTCATGCTTTGCAATGTTGTGGAGTGTGTGAGTGTTTTGGTGTAATGTTCTGTAGGTTTGTGGATCCACTATATTTATAAGCCTCTTTTAGTTTTAATAGAGGATAGCTAGTTTTCTTATTTTCTAGAAATTAGNTTTTAATAGAGGATAGCTAGTTTTCTTATTTTCTAGAAATTAATTTTTCTTGCATACATTTTTGATTTAGTGTGTTTTAAAGGGTTAAAGTACATTAGAGTGACACTGCACCATTTCTCTATCCTTCAAAATTTTGTTAAATAATTGTGTCAAAACTCCTATATCTTCCAATCCTTTTAAAGCTTCTATAGAATATTGTCTAGTCTAATAGCTTTTCCATTTTTCATCATTGATAACTCTATCTTCACTTGAAATAAGGAAAGTTCATTGACCAAAGAAAAATATGGTTCTTATTCTTCGATATCTTCTATTGGAAAATTTTCATTTAATAATTTGTAAAAATATTTTTTCATTGATCCAAAATTTTATTCTCTTTTACCAAAATTCTTTTATCTCTATAATGCATTTCACATGATCAATGTTCTTACATTTCTTGTTTATGATTTTTGCCGATTTATAAATAAATTTTTCTTTCTTTAATCCTTATGTTTGTCTTTGACTACTACTATTGTTGCCTCCTTTTTTATCATTTTGTATAATAGCCTATTTTCTTAGTTTTTCCTTTATTTCTATTCCTTGAAGCATCTTTTTTTATTTTAAATAGAACATTTCTCTTTAGCACACTACTACCATGTCTCCTTTGGGATGTGTTTTTTGCCTTTTTTTTCTTACCCAAAATGTTCTTTCTTATTTTATGAATTCAACTTTTCATTTGGCCTTGAATTTAATTTGGAGAGTAATTCTAATTGCAAGTGCCTCCTTCTTGAAGTAATTCTTTTTTGAATAAGGTGATGTTGTCTTTCTTCAATTTTCACTATTTTATGCATTTAGTCCCTTTTTGAATGCTATCTTTGAAGCTTTAAATAGCTAAGTCCATAACCATAAGTCAATGCTAAGTTGCAAAACCCTCTCTATGTATAGCCTTAAAGTCTTTGTACATAATCCAATCTCGTTTGCATAGTAAGAAATAATCAATTTGTGTTTTATCCATATCACTTTTATATGCACTTAAATGTTTTTTTCTCTTTTGAAAATAGGTATTTGCCATTGCAAGGTTATAAGCACTTGCAAATTTGCAAATTACAATAGTAATCATTACACTCTCCAAATCGATGTCCTCCATGAATTATGTCATATCCCATTTTCATAAATCCAACATGACCATTAGAATCTCCTTTAATAAATATGCTTTCTTGTTGGGACTTGATCCATAGAATCTCAAAAATCTTGCTTGATGGAGTTCTCTAAGCTAATTTATGAAGCATAAACATTGATGATGTTGATGATCTCATTTCCAAGTACATGTTTAATGTCAATAATTTAATTGTCATGATATTATACTCGCATCACCTTGTCTTTGACAAATTGTTTAGTTATGATGCCCATTCTATTTTTATGATTTTCTTTTCCCAAGTAGAAGAGTTTGTAAACCTTAGTTAAATATTTAGTTTTATCTCATTTCCATCTTGTTTCTTGGAGGTGATTCTTCATCTATTCATGGCATTGATAAATTTAGAGGTTTTTTTATCAGGAGTGTTAATGTTCTAGGTTACCATATGAAATTTTTGCTATTGAACTTATTTTTTACCTTCATCAATCCTTGAGTGAGAACCTACTTACTTCTTTACTCATGCTTGTTCCTATCCTTGGAAAGGTTTTTTTATCAAGAGTGTTAATGTTCCAAGTTACCATATGAAATTTTTGTCATTGAACTTGTTTATTGTAATTTTCCATATGAAATTTTTGTTGTTGACCTTATATTTTTTACCCACACTTGTCATTGATGTGGGAACTACTTACTTCTTTACTAATACTTATCCCTAGGAATGACTATCCAATTTCCACAATATTTAGACAACAGTTGATTTGATAAAAATGAGGCAAATTTCCTAAGTAATTATTGAATCTTTAGTCATGCCAAAAAATTTATTAATATAAATTGATTTAAGATAAGAGATGTAAAAATCCTTTAGGGTGAATTTGGTTGCTTATATTCCCACTACCAATTTTTCCTTTTAAGTTAAAAAAAGGGTTTGGTTTGGTTGCATTAAATTTGAAGAATTAATGGTGATTTTGTTAGATGCAATCCTTTTTGAAATTGTTTTTGATTTCTAAAGATTTTAATTCATAAGGTGTACTCTGCCTAGATTTGTAAATTCAAACCCTAGGGAACAAACCACACCTTGTAACTTAACATCCTTAAAAATAAAGACATTGATTATGCTTATAAATTCTATAATCAAAAGAATATTTCAATTTTAAGTCTTTCATTGAAGTGTTATTTTGATTTGGAAGCCCTCATAGCACGCCACATATATTGACCACATAACCACAATGAGGCTTTTCTTTTACACGCTATTATATTATACCTATAAAGGTTCATTGCCAAAACATGAATGCTTATTTCGATAATCACCAAGAGCATCATTAAAGAGTGGAAAAAATTACATAAAAAGACAAACATGAAGCAAAATAAAACATAACACTCCATCTCCACATTGGACGTGGTTAGGTAAGAGGTGCCACTAAAAGGCACCCATCCATAGCCACAACCACAGACGCAGACACACTGACCTTCACTTTCTCCTTTGCTTCACAATTCGTAGACCTACCTTGCCCAACAACAACAAAGCTTTGCTGACTCCCAACCTTCACAAGAGCAAAAAATGAAGAAGGATCAGTCAACAGCAAAGCAAAACTTGCTTGCCCATCCAACACAAATGCAACAATGTAGCCACCCACGAAGCACCTTGGTGGGCCAGGTGAAGGACCCGATTTGCAAAGACTTGCAGCTAAGCAACCCTTTATGTTGGGTAGCTTGTCATCAAGCACATCCATATGATCGTGTTGGTGTCAACGTCACCTATGCTAAGCACAAGGTCATGTTTAAATATGTTCAAATGCCATGAAAATTAAAAAGTCCTATTAATCTACTGTCTTCACCAATACGCATTTATTTTATTCATCAATTGTGATAAAGTCAAAATCAAACATTTAAGGTTAGTTAGGCAATACTTTGTTATTTAGAGTATGTAGCTTACAATTTGTGATTAAAGAAAACACCCTCCTTTTTCTTCCCATTCCAAAATAAAATAAAATGTTCTTCATCATGAAGGATAGGGTTAATGATGAATCTCTTTGTTGGGATAATTCACAAAAATCCTTGTAGCCCCCATCTGGGCATTTGAAATTTCAAAAGCAAATAGTGATTAAAAGTTTAAAAAGGCTATTGAAATTGATCCGTCAGAGCTTGTTAAAACCACGTTAGACACAGAAACAAAGGTAGCAAATGTCGATGTTAAATATATTTAAGTCTTATATGTATGTGTTCTTCGTAGAAACATTGCACTTACGTAGTGAAACAGAGATTAAGTCTAAAAAATATTTTGGAGGTAAAACAATGTGTACATTATATAAGCTTTAAATATCTGTCAACATATACTTTATGCACTGTTGTAGAATTTGAGGTCCAAAAGTCAAACACATATGTATGTGTATGTGGGCCAAACCAAACTCTTACGATCAAGTTTAACGATACTTCTTCACATCACATTTTGAAGAAATTTTGTGGAAAGCTTTAAAAGCATAGCCCACTTTACTCAGTGTTTGTCCAGTTATCATGGACTGTAATCGGTGTTGTCTAAACAACAAGGCCTGATCTTTTCTTGTTTTTTTAAAATAAGTGGACCTGATAAAAAATGAAATCCATTAAGACATTTAAACAAGGATAGAGCTTAATTCCAATCATTTGTTTATCCCAATTCACAACTAAAATTTTTACAATCATTCCAATAAAATTGTACCCCTTTTAACAAATACATTAATTTCTTTCTTAAAAATTCTTTTATTGAATACTTTTTTTATCCTTTTTCTAATTACTTAGTTCAATTATATTGTTGTTACAAAAATAATCTATTATATTTAGAAGAGAAGATGCAATGTTATATTTCAAAGGATGGATTATTCTAATAAATGTTTGCTCACCAGGTTGGAGAAGTTGCAGATCTGTTGCCTCATTCATTTCCAACTCACATCTTAAGCATCAAAGTTTAATCTGGATAATCATCAATTGGTTCATCTTTTGCAGCTGTTGAAAAGTCGTGAGCATTCCAGTAACACTCATCATTTGTAATATCTGCAAGGAACTCTCTCTATCCTTGATTGAGAGCTCTTTGCCTCATCTAAATCTATGTCATTCTATCTGGTAACCAGTCAATTTGTGTGGAAGTTTGATAGTGCCCCTACTCGGGTTTCCTCCTTAAATACTTGTTCATTTTTATGGTTGTTCCCGAGTCTCATTTCCAGTGCTCCCAGCTTTCCCTTCCCCTCATCCCTATGACTTATTCAGGTTCTTGTAATTGATACACTTTTAATATCAATAGATCTTCTTTTGGGGTCCGACACCCCCCAATAATCTATTTTCTATTTCTAGTTTCTTTGTTTTCTTCATTGTTATCTCTGATTTCACTGTTCGTGAAATCCCGATGTCTCTTCAGTTTCAAAATCTTTTCATTTTTAATCATTCAGCAACATCACACATGTATGGTGGTAGCAGTTGCATAAATGGTGGCAATTACTGTGGTGCCCTGCAAATATGACTAATGGCAATAGAACGCGGGTCATAACTGATGCAGGTGATGGCTGAAACTGATGGCATTCAATGCAGCATAATGCACAGAACATGGCAGTGGTGAAGGTAATTGCCCAAGAAGGTGGAGAACACAGCAGGTCGGTGTTGGTGGTGGTTACATTAAAAATCCTTGTAGTCCCTGTTCTGTTTTCATTTCTTAAAAATTTCATTTTCTTTGTTTCAAACTTGTTTTATTTTTTATCTCCAAATCATTTATTTACTGCCATTTTTTTGTGTTTCCCATTTTCTGAAAATTGTTGTTACTAAAACCTTTTTTTTTTTTTTAACAAAACCCTCATTTCCTAGTGCTTTTTTCATATTTATGTTTTGGTAGTCCTTACTTGAGTAAGGTGATGTTATTACTCATTAAATTTTATTTTTATTTTTCTAAAATTTTTCATTTTACTATTTACTCTTTTAAAAAAAATTATAAATTTTGCAATTTCATGCATTTATTTTTTCTCTTAAAAAAATATTTTTTAAACAATAGCATATTTTAGAGTTTTTTTTCTTTGTGAAGAAAAATTATTTCAATATTTTCTTTTCTTTTTACTTAATCTCATAATTTTATTTTAACAAACATATTTTATAGTTTTTGTTTTAAGAGCAAACTCTCCTCTACCCCTAACCGACTAGTCACATGTCACTTTACATTAAGGAAACAAAAAGCTTCATGTTTCTTAAACTTTATTCCTAAGAGAACTCAAACTAGGATGGCAACCCATCAACCTCTAACTCCCTTGGTGAGCAATCCCTTTAACTTTACTAACTACCACATTATTCCAAAATCACACCAAAATATAAATTTCTTGTTCAATCCCACAAACCCTACTAGTAATGCTCACCAACACATACAATGTTTTGAAACCATACTAGGGATCCACAACATTAACCAAAATGATGTGGTATGTACAGTATTTGTAACAACTTTCAGGACTAAGGCCACCTAATAGATTTTGATGCTCCCTGATGCCTCCATTGACTCATGGTAGGAGTTCAAAACTATGTTTTTGATTCAATTGGACAAATTCACGAGCCTTGCAATCACATCAAGCAACTTCATGAACTTAGAAAAGCTTCTTGAGAAAAAATGTCCAAGATTACAACCTAATATTCATTTGTCAACTAGCCTATGTACCAAGTGAGATGTGTCCACAACCCAATGGAATCCTCAACTTTTACCTCTCTACCATCGATCCATTCTTTGCCTATCATATCGAATTTGATTCAAACATTACAAAAATATAGGGAGAAATTGCAAAAGTAGTGGAGTTAGAACAAATAACCCTTATGAACAACATCCAAGCCTAATTTGGGATATTGAGTATTGGTAATGCTATGCCTCAGACTCCTTCCTCCTTTCAACTAGCTCAACCTTAAAATAATTACTTTCAAAGTCCCACATATTCTTCATTTCTATGATCTAACACTGGTTTAAATGATGAACAGTCGAAGGCCTTAATCTAATCAATTGTAAACCCAAATGGGATATCAAACCTTGTTGGGCCTACAACTCAAACTCAAGATCGAATAACCTAGATATTAACTTCACTTCAAAAGCTTTCTAATGAAGTAATTAAATTAAAGCAAAACAACAAGGTTCCTATACAACCAGAAAAGCCAAGTTCATCAGCCAATGATGATTATTGCTATGTCCATAACATGATGACTATTAGTGACTCCCAACTAATAGCAGAGCAAGTCAATTGAACCTTTGACGATAAATATGTGACCATGAAAGTGTATAAAGCTTACATTCTTGAACTATTTAAAGAGTTTGAATGTGTAACCATCGCACATGTACTAAGAGAAGAAAATTTTATTCCTAATGCACTAGCCCAACTGGCCACCACTTTGGATGTCCCATTCAAACATAATGCTTGGGATTCAGAAATTATTATTGAAAAGGTGAAATCTTATTCTATCCTTGATAATGTCTTTTCTTTTCAAGTGTTTGATGACAATGACCATGTTTGTAAATTTCTATTTTCTAAAGGAGAATTTAGTGATCAAGGAGATATATCAAAGGATGTTCTATTTTTAAACAAAATGTCTACTAAAGTAATAGTTAGGAAAGCGTTATTTGATGACTTGCACACTTGGACCATAGAATTGTCAAAAAATACTAATTGGTAAACGTTAGCTAAGACTGAAATAATTTATATTCAAAAGAAAGGAAGATAATATCTTGTTAAAATAAGATTTTGTTTACATTCAGATGAAAGACAAAGCCTGGTTGAATTACTACATAAGTTTAATGATGTTCTAGCTTGGACTTACAAAGAGCTTAAAACTTTCAATCCATTACTGATGACACATACAATTTTCCTTAGGCCACAAACAAAACCATTTAGATAAAAACTTAGATTTGTAAATCAAAAGATTGAAGCCCTCATGAAAGCAGAAATTGACAGGCTCGTAGAATCTAAAATTATTTACCCGATGAGACACTCTAGTTGGATATCAAACTTAGTGCCTATTAGGAAACATACTAGTGAATTAAGGTTATGTATTGATTTCTCTAACTTTAATACATCTTGCATTAAGGATAATTATCCACTCCCCCTTATGGAGGAGTTTTGCAAATTGTGAATGGTACCTAAATGTATTTCTTTTTAGATGGGTATTTAGGATATAATCAAATTTTAATGAATAAGAAAGACCAATACAAAATAGCTTTCATGACAAAATGGAGAACTTTTTAGTTTGCTAAAATGCCCTTTGGCCTCATACATGCTAGCTCTATCTTTCAAAGAGCTATGGACAAAACTTTTAAGGGGCTGATTAGAAAATGCATTATTATCTACCTAGATGACTTAACCATTTTCTCGAAAGATCAAGGTATGCACCTTAGAGACCTTAGGAACATTTTTATAAGATGTAGATAATTTGGTATTGCCCTGAATGCAAAGAAATCTGTCTTTGGAGTTCAAAGTGGTAAATTCTTGCATCATATAGTGACTAAGGAAGAGATTGCAATTGATCTGAGAAAGTGAATGCAATGTTATAAGTACCTTATCCTTTGTCCAAGACTGATCTAAGGGCATTCTTTAGGAAAATCAATATCGTTAGATGATTTATCCTCATCTATGTTGAATTAGTTAGACCACTAAATGAGAAGCTTAAAAAAGAAAGTAATATGCATTGGATAGATGAAAGAAAGAATGCTTTCCTTGCTATCAAAGAGGCTATTATAGATGTCCCTATCCTGGCTTCTCCTTGGTATGAAAATGACTTCCACTTATATGCTTTTTCTAGCGACATGACTACTACTACTATCTTGACCCAAGACATAGTAAATCAAGGTGAGAGGCCTATAAATTTCATGTCTACATCTTTAAGGAATGTATATTTAAAATACTCATCCATAGAGAAGCAATTGTATCCTGTAATAAAAGCCTTAAAGAAATTTTGCTGCTACCTATTGAACATAAAGGTTTATGTCATTGTCCCTGACCTAGCCACCATTTCTTTAGCTAAATTACAAGATCCTAGTGAAAAATACACTAAATGGATTATGAACTTGAAAGAATATGATATTCAATGGAGGGTAACAAAGTTAGTTAAAGGAATAGGCCTGGCTAAGCTAATTGCTAAAGCCTCAACCTCGAAAAGTTGTGATGCCTGAAGATAAAGAATCAATTCCTCTTCACATATTATCCATTTATGAGGGAAATGATATCCCATTTTCTCCTAATTGATTGTATGATCCATGGTATGGTGATATCAAATTTTATTTAGCCTTCCATCATTATCCCTCAGATTTACCTAGATATCAAAGAAAGCTTTTAATATCAAAATGTTTGAAATTCACTTTAATAAGTGGTGAACTATTTATAAAGAACTTGAAAGGGATATACCTTGAGTTCTTAGACCAAGAATAGCCTAACAATGCTATGAAACAACTTCACAAGGAAGGACATATACGATATTGCTCATTGGTTCAAAATATCATGATGGCTAGTTATTATTAACCTACAATGATAAATGATGCTTACAACTTGGTTAGAACTTGTGTCCAATGTCAAATATTTAACGGTAATGACCCCAAGAGTTTAGCCCCTTTATAGCCTAAAATAGAAACTAGACCATTTGCACAATGGGCTTTACATTTTAGTAGAGTAACCAATCCTTTGTCTCCTACCCTACAAAAATTTATTTTGACAGCCACTAATTATTACACACATTGGTTAGAAGTGAAAGCAACTAAAACCGTGTCATCTCGTGAGGTCATTCACTTCTTAGAAAATAATATAATCTCGAGGTATGAATATCCTTATGCTTTAGTAGTCAACAATAAAACTACCTTTATATCCATAGAGATTACAAATTGGGCTAGAGAACATAACATCATATCAAGGTGGTAACCAAATATTATCCACAGGGTAATGGTTTGGTTGAGTCCTCCAACAAAGTCATATTAGATGGAATTAAGAAAATGATAGACCAAAACCCATGAACTTGGCATGAACAACTAAAATGGGTATTTTTGACAAATAGGGTTCGTGATAAAGAATCAATCAAGACTACAACATACGATTTAGTGTATGGCCAAGAACCAATATTACCAATTAATTTGTAAATTCCAACATATCAATTCTTCTTGGACTATTTACTAGCTAACGAGTATCCAATATCATGTACATGTGACATTTAAAATCTAGAGCTGAAAAGGGTTAAAATGATAAAAAACATGTTTAGTCATCAACAAATTGCCAAAATGGTTTGATAAAAAATATGTGGCTAAAGTATTTCAAATAGGTAACCTAGTCCTTAAGAGGGATAGAGCATTTGGTCAGACTAGCCCTCAAACTAAGTTTTCTCTTATGTGGTTTGGTCCATTCCAAATTGCAGACATCGTTAACCCTAATGTATACAAAATTGTCGATTTGTAAGGACATAGGTTACATAGGAATTTTAATGCATTCCATTTGAATCATTTCTACTCAGGTGCCCCACATGAACACTTGGTAGATTCTTAGTTACATGTTTTCTTCTCCTTCACCATGAATCTCATTTGTATATAGTTGCATTTGCATATTTTCTTTGCATTTCCATCATTTCTTTCTTAGCATATTGTTTTGATTTTGTTTTTCATATGATTTTAATAATCATTATGGTCTTTTGAGTTACTAGGTGTTGGTTCATTGAAGCACCATTGGAAAATAGTGTTAGTAATGCTTTATATAATATTTCTTATTACTATTACATTAAATCTCTTTTATACTATATGTTTTAATAATGCTATAATTCTCCCTAGTTGTTTTCAAGGTTTTCGTTTCTTTGGTTATGTTGGATTATGGAGCATGAGATTTGTGCTAACTTATCATGTAATCATCATGATCATGTGAGTGTAGGATAGGTGATGTTGGAGAATGGTTAGCTATAATCACTAGGTAACCTTGGAAAACTCTATTTTCCCTCTCCTAAGCCCTAGCCCTCAAGTGTGATGATCCATGGCTATCTTGTGAATAATGGGGTGAAGTATGTTCATCTTCACTTGAGAACCCTTATCCACCCAAGAGACCTACTATAATGCTATCAAATTGTAATTAAAGTCACATACACAAGGGTTGAACTACATTAGGAGCAATGTTTTGAAAGGACCATGTTCTTTGGTAGTGCAACTAATTGGCTAGACTCATGTTAGAATTCTTATCTTAAGAATGAAGTACACAATGAGCAAAGTTTACTCAAAAAATAAAAAATAAAAAATAAAAGAATGAGGACCATGTTCATTGATAGTGTAATAAGTTCTTAAGTATGATGACGTTTGGCAACTATCCTCACCTTAGCCTCCATTTCCTGTTTGGAACCTATTTTTCCAAAATTCAAAAAAAAATAAATAGAAAGAATCCCAAGGAAAAATTTGAAAGTTGCAGTTAGCCACAATCTACTCAAGTCTATCCTTCTCATTAAGTTTGGCATAGGCCTTGTGCTCAAAGTAGTCCACATTCTTTTGACTTTTACCTTGTGAGAAGATTGGAAATATGATCTTATATATAGTTAAAATAATGAATTATATATTTGAATTTTAATGAAATAAGATAGTGTGGTGAGGGTGGCCCACATCTAGTTCTCTATTGATTTTATGGTTATTTTAATCATGTTTAGATCAATATAGTTTTCTTTTAAGTTTTAATTTGTCTATGTTTTATAATGTTTTTAATTTTCTATTTGTTGCATCATCTTAAAATTTATGTGGTCTTGTTCCTTGCACTTGCATGCAATTAAAGTTTGGGGGCTAAGTGTTGATATCAACCTTGCCCATGCTAAGCACAGGTCCATGTTTAAATATGTTCAAATACCATAAAAATTAAAAAGTCCTATTAATCTGCTATCTTCACGAATAGGCATTTATTCATCAATAGTGATAAAGTTGAAATCAAACATTTAAGATTAGTTAGACAATACATTGTTATTTTGAGTGTGTAGCTTACAATTTGCGATTAAACAAAACTCCCTCCTTTTCCTCCCCATTCCAAAATAAAATAAAACTTTCTTCATCACGAAGGATAGGGTTAATGATGGATGTCTTTGTTGGGACAATTCACAAAAATCCTTGAAGCCCCCACCTAGGCATTTGAAATTTCAAAAACAAATAGCAGTTAAAAGTTTAAAAAAGCTGTTGAAATTGATTCTTCAGAGTTTGTTAAAACCACATCAGACATAGAAACAAATGCAGCAAATGTCAATGTTGTTAAATTCGTTTGTGTCTTGTACATGTGTGCTTCGTAGAAACATTGGAGGTTACATAGTGAAACATAGATTAAGTCTAAAAAAATATTTTAGAGGTAAAACAATGTGTACATTACATAAGCTTTAAATATCCATCAACATATACTTTACGCATTGTCACAAAATTTGAGGTCCAAAAAGTCAAACACATATGTATGCGGGCCAAACCACACTCTTACCATCAAGTTTAACCATACTTCTTCACATCACGTTTTGCAGAAATTTTGTGGAAAGCTTTAAAAGCATAGCCCACTTTCCTCGATGGTTGTCTAGTTACTATGGACTCTAATCGATGCCACCTAAATAGCAATGACTAGCCTTTTCTTATTTTTTTAAAATAAGTGAACTTGATAAAAGATGAAAGCTGTTAAGACATCTAAACAAGTAAGGATAGAGCTCAATTCTAATCATTTGTTTATCCCAGTTCACAACTAAAATTTTTACAATCATTCTAATAAAATTATAACCCTTTTAACAAATACTTTAATTTCTTTCTTTAAAATTCTTTTATTGAATACTTTTTTGGTCCTTTTTCTAATTACCTCGTGCAATTATATTGTTGTTACAAAAATAATCCATTTTCTATTTCTAGTTTCTTTGTTTTTTTCATTGTTGTGTTTGATTTCGCTGTTCGTGACATCTTGGTGTCTACTTCAGTTTCAAAATCTTTTCATTTGTTGGTGAAACTAAAATTTTTAAATCGTTCTAGTTTCTTTGTTTTTTTCATTGTTGTGTTTGATTTCGCTGTTCGTGACATCTTGGTGTCTACTTCAGTTTCAAAATCTTTTCATTTGTTGGTGAAACTAAAATTTTTAAATCGTTCAGGAAGATCAGATATGGATGGTGGCAGTGGTTACGTCAATGGTGACATTTTTGTAACTGACGTAGGTGATAGCTGAAACGAACGGTGTTCAATGCAGCATAATGTCCAGAACATGGCGGTGGTGGAGGTAACAACCCAAGAAGGTGGAGAATGTGGTGGGCTGGTGTTGGTGGCAGTTACGGTTGAACGTGGGCATCATTATTGAGGGGTGGTGTTTGGTGAGCTTTAATTTTTTTGGGGGACACAGCATCGGGCCTCCTAGCATCTCGGGCTGGATTGGCCTTTGGGAGCGTCAAAGGTTCCGCCATGGCTCACACATTCACGCATGTTATTTAGTGTTCCTTCTTGTTTTTTGCCCTTTTTCTCATCTCTGTGCTGAAAAAAGAAAAAGCAAAACAGGGTCACCATCATGGGTCATCAGTCATGAACATGATGATGGATGGATGCTTCTTCAACATTTTTTTAAAAATCTGTCTGCTTATGAGACAACCAAGCCCAGCAGCACATGGCTAAGGGCCATATACATGCTCATGACACTGTTTTTACTTTTCCCCTTCATCATGACTAGTGCGGATTCCCTGCATTCAAAAGGTTTTCAATAACCGTAGGTGAGGTGAGGTGAGTTACTCGGCTGTTGTACCTAGTTTAGTTAAGGTGTGTCTTCTTATAATGTGGTTGTCAGAATCACAAATCCTCCATTCCTCACTTCCATGAATCAGATTCTTTTGATGCATAAGTTTAAAATGCCTGCACTTAAGTTCCATTGATTTTGGTCATATTCATAATCTGTTCCATTTTTGAGATGTTTCCATTTGCATAAATTTTGTGCAATTGTCCAAACCATTCACGTGAATATTTTCCATAAGTGTTGCAGCTCTACTTTCCCTCAAGATTAAACCTTAATTTGTACTGTTCTATAAAAAAGGTTGAAATCATTAACATATTTAAAAATATAGGATTTTATAGAGATTTAACTATAATAAACATTATATTTTGTAGTTTAATATCAATTAAGTTTTTTTAGCTGATTCGTCCAAGTCACCCAGTTTTTCCAACTCATTTTTGTACCAAGCAAGGTTTTTTCTATGAATTTTTAATCATTAGCCATAACAATTTCCGAATGGGCCATTGGCCAAGCTATCTAAGCATCATCTGAATCTAAGATTTTGAAATGAAGAAACAATCTGTAGTGTGTTGTGATAAGGAATGTAGTCCTTATAACTTTAATAATACAAATCTTTCATGTGTCAAACTGGTATAGCTGTGTGCATATTCTTGGCATCTCTATTAATTGATCTGTGAATTTACATTTTCTTCCGTTTCATGAAGTCTCCTCCCCTATTCTTGATGTTTTCTTTGTCATAGCAGCTATCGTTGGTGTCTGTTTCTGCCTTTATCTGGGCTTCAACTGAAATGAAAATGAGGTGGGAATTTGAGTTTTTTAAAAAGTCTTTAAAATATTCATCAAGTAGTTATTACCCTAAATGATGATGAAAGCACCGTGATGCAAATCTATGATAGATTTGCATGGCAATTGACATGAGAGGGGCTAAAATATCTAAGCAATGCATATAGTAATGGTCTGGTCTAGGTGTTTGAAGGCAACTAGCATGATAGGGATAAATCTATAACACATGTGATGAAGCCTAATATTGGGACCGTGATATCGCATCCGTGATATCGGATCCAACCATGCAAGGTCGAATACCCGATATCGGGGCCTATCTCCTCGCCTATAAATAAGAGGTGGCATCCTTGGTTTTCACATTGCATAGTTAGTCCCTTAGCCAAACTCTTGCTATTTTCCCCCCTAGAGTTAAAATTATTTCTGCATGCCCGCAATAGGAGTCATAGAGCGAACAGATCTTTATTCGAGCATTGTGTACTTGAGCACACTTTGTGTACGGCAATAAAGATGAACTTTATGATAAACCTTGTAGCATTCATAATAGATTAATTAGCGTTAATTATTATTTAATGCTTTCATAGTTTAATGATTTCTCTCACTCTACAACTCTCTTAGTTAAATACACTCAGTACAATTGCTTTGAGCATGTGTGTAGTGCTTGGTAACCCAATAAAGATTAGTGTTTGGTAATCCTAGCAGCATTGCACTGGTTCAGGATGTGTATAGCAAGTGAGAACGGATACTAGTGTTAGGAGTAATTAGAACTTAGTTAATGAGTAGTTAATTAGATTAGTTACTTAGTTATCTCTCTCCCTCTCCTTATTAGCATAGGATATAAAACATAGAAAAGTTATAAAAATCATATGCCTTAGGCTTACTTAACCATACAACTGTGACCTACAAGTAAGTTTGGGAAGACAAAGATTAACCAACCTGTTATTGTTCCACAAGGACGCATAGGCACTTAGTTCTTGGAATTCAATCAAATCATGTGTGAAATGCTCGTATTCGTATGGTTGAGCGTAAGGGTACCTCACTACTCATCATTGACATCGTTGTCGGGGACTTTGTTGTTTGTGTGCTAAGTAGAACTTAGGAAATCATTCACATCGTTGGAAAAAACCCTTAGGGTTGGTTAAGGAAAATATAATAGTACATTGCACACTGAACAAGATAAAATGTCTTCTTCTTTGCACAAAAGCACTTCATTGCCTAGGACTAACACAAGAAGCAATCGGTGGCATAATACACATGACATTGATCCGCCAATCCCTCAATAGTTTCATGTGGTATATATTCATCTTGATGAATATGTACTCGACTTCACGTTTATTCTCCATCAAGATGAACAACTGTGTTGGTGTGACTTGGAAGATAACATAGTGTTACTTCCTGATCGTTTAGTCCCAAGCATGCTTCTTCATGCTCTCACATGAATAGGCATGCAACACTTACACATAGAATACATTGCACAAGACTATGATTCGAGAGACTATCATCCCACAGAGGCGCAATGTCAAAGGGATTTGCAACAGGAGAGACACCATAAGTTTTTGAAGGGAAAATGATCCAAGGATGCCCCCCACATTTTAAGAAAAATTAAGGGTGATGAACCTACCTCGGGTAGTCACCCACATAACGATCATCATAGACGCCACGAACGCAATGATCATGATGAACCCCTACTCGCTACTTGAAGCATGCTAAATATAACTGAGGCTGTGAGAGTTCCAACAAGGCACCAAAGCGATAGTAGGATCAAGAGGTTAGATATGAATAACATCCCATGATTTGAAGAGGGATATAATGCTAATCCTTAAAATTATTTACAAGCATTTCATGATGTGTGTGCCTTGCAAAACATAGAGAACGAGTGGAAAAAAGTTAAGTTGTTCCACAAACACTAATAAAAGAAGCTAAAAGCTTGTACCGGTCCTTAGAACTAGAATCCATTCATAGGTGGAGTACTATGTTAGAATTATTCAATGATAAGTACCAAATGTACTCCTAGGTGTCTAACCTGTGAAAGAAAATATAAGGATGAAAACAAGGAAGTCATGAACCCTTGAATGCTGCCATGGGCCACTATTATGCACTATTACATCATTGTCGTAGCCATGGTTATTCACAGCGGGATCAACTACACCATCTCATAGATGGGCTTAGGCATGAAACGAAAAGAACCCTTGGGACTTATGTCCAAGAAAGGTTATCCAAGCTTAGGTTCCATCAAATTCACAGACTACTAGAGCAAGTTGCTAAGGAAGAAGGTGAGCTACGAAAGAGAGAGAGAGTGCAAAATAATATAACCAAGATCCTTCCCTTTGGAAGAAGGAAGTAAGATTTTGTGACGATGAGGAAGAGTCACCACTCGAAGAGATGGTGAATAGGAAAACCTTACCTATCCAAAAGTTAACATCAAAAGTATTAGCAAAGGTAGAACAAATGTGGGACTCCTTGAATAGTAGGTTTCAAACTATTCTTAAAATAGTAGAGAAGTCTAGAGAGTGAGGTAGTGATTGCGACAAAAGAAAAAAGAGAAAAGTAGAAAATGCACGTAACAAGGGTAAGGGAAAAGTTGCCATTATTGAAGAGGTTGTGGACTTAGATATAGACGATGATAGTGGATGCGAGATATGTCAATATGACCATCCTAAGGGATGCTTCTCTATGATCTCACATCTACCGGAGTCTGGGGTATATGCACTTAATCCACGATTAAAGAAACGGAAAACATCCTGATGGTTACCTTATCCCCAGGGTAACCCAAGGTAGTTCCACCAACCTTTAATGTATTATCCAAGTGGTACTCCACAACAACCAATTGAGCAACATCAACAGTGGTAGGACCCACAATCATGGGGAATGCCACTACCAAGGCAACAATATCCTTACCAGTAACTTGACCTATATCGATATTGTGTGTAACATCCAATCTCTCCACGTGACTCTGTTGATCATGTTACTCCTCAATATCACTACCAATCCCGTGAGTACTTAGGAATCCCTCTCCTAGGGGTGATATTCCACAAGTGTACCATCCTTCAAATCCAGCTACATATCTCCCACCAATAGCTCCATTACCACCTACTCTAGCAATGCAAGGTGAACTCCCTACTTAGCCACAGCAACGCAATGTCGCAAGGGTTGTTAATCTTTAACCTACTTTTGGTTTTGAAAACCGTATGAAGAAAAGACCTTTCTTCAGATCCAATAGTCCAACTAAGCCTTTACAACCACAAGTGGCTGAGTCTTTGGATGTCTCCATATCAAATAAAGCTTCAGAGCCCCCTTCAAGCCTAACACTGCATTCAACGCATACGATCATGTTAACACATGCCGTTACTAATTGGATCAAAGTTGGCCACCTTCCCAAGAAAGTCTTTGATCTTGGGAGTCCCCTAATATATCTACAAATCACTAGGAATGAGCCATGCAAAGCTCTTTTGGATTCAGGTTCTAGTGTCAACCTAATATCCCAAGAAATGTACAAGGCCTGGAACCTGCCTCCATAAAAAAAGAGCAACATCCATTTAGAGTTGGACAACATGTCCATTACTATTCCCTTGGGATCAGTGGAGGACATTCTTACCACTATTTGTGGATGGCCATAGCCACCTGACTTCCTAGTGATTCAAGTGAACAACACTAAGGGGGATTTCCCAATCATAATGGGAAGGACATGGCTAAGAACTATTGATGCATGCTTAGGAATCTTTGATCTTTCCTTAGAAATATCTAAGGAAAATACTTTCAAAAAGATCGAAAAGAAGAAAGTTCCATGCATCGCATATAGTGATACAAGGTGTAATTGTGTGCAGAGCTCATGGGTTGTGCAAAGTTTAACATTGTCTGCATGCAATCAGTGTGCATAAGTGATCACTATACAAAGGTTCCTGTATGTAGCAGCCACATGAGAAGAAGACACCCAGTGGCTAATAGCTAATCAAGAAAGTAACTCACTTATATCCATGGAACTAATTGAGGGTTTGACTTGCGCTTACATAGATAGCATAGATGCATTAGAGAAAGTCCACTGCCAACTTCCAAGTCATAACCTCGAAAACATCAACTCGGGGAAGTTGGAAGTTCCCAAGAAATTAAAATAGGAGCCCCTAGAGCTAAAATGATTGCCCACCGATATGGAGTACATGTTTCTTAAGAATGGAAAACTAGTAATCATCAACGTAAAACTTGCTCTGCAACAAAAAGAGAGTCTGCTAAAGGTAATAAACAAGTGGTCAAAATCCTTCACCTGGTCATATCCAAAATTAACTAGAATATATCGTAGGATATGCCAGCATAGGATTTACACTAACTCCTCCATGAAGCCTTAAAAACAACCACAGAGACGATTGAACCCAAAGTTTTAGCAAGTAGTAAAGGAAGAAATTGAATAGCTTCTAAAGGTTGGGTTCATATACCCCATTGTTGATAGCGAATGGGTTATCCCCTTAGTAATTGTGCCTTAAAAGGAAGGCAAATGGAGGGTGTGCATAGATTTTAGGCTACTAAACATGGAAACATTTAAGGATTACTTTCTATTTCCATTTTTTGACCAAGTCTTAGACACAATTGTAGGGCATTGCTATTATAGTTTTCTGGATGGCTATAGAAGATACAACTAAATATAAATAGCCCCAGAAGACCAAGCCAAAACTACATTCACTAGTCCTTGGGGAATGTTTGCATACAAACAAATGCCATTTGGCATGTGCAATGCCCCTACAATGTTTCAACGCTTAGTTCTAAGAATATTCCAGTAGCAGATAGGAAATGGTATGGAAGTCTTTATGGATGAATTTTCCACTTATGAAGAAAACTTTGATCAAGCCTTGGACCAGTTGGAGCAAGTGATGAAAAGATGTATAGAAACTAATTTGAGGCTCAACTATAAAAAGAGCCATTTGATGATCCAAGAAGGTGTAGTACTTGGGCATAAAATCTCACATACAAGGATAGAGTAGACCCTGAGAAAATCAAGTTCATCCAAGGAATTACCCATCAACTAGAAACTGTCAAAGACATTCGATCATTCCTTGGACACACTAGCTACTATAGGAGATTCATAAAGAACTTTTCAAAGATTGCCAAACCATTGGTAGAGTTAACAAAAAAGGACGTACCCTTCAAGTGGACCAAGGAATGTGAACTAGCTTTCCAAAATTTCAAATAGAAGCTGGTAGAAACACCCATTCTACAAGCTCCTAACTAGTCCAAACCATTTCATGTCATGACTGATGCATCCAACTATGCCTTAGGAGCCATACTTATGCAGAATGACCAAAAACATACTTATTACATCCACTGTGCAAGTAAAAGTATCACTTGTGCACAACTTAGCTACACTACTACAGAAAAAGAATTAATGACTATAGTGTTTACACTAAAAACGTTTAGACACTATGTATTAGGATACAAAGTATTCGTACACACAGATCATAGTGCAATCCTATTCCTCATGAATAAGCCAATGGTAAGCCCCTATATTATATGATGGTTTGTAATCCTACAAGAGTTAAATTTAATAATGATCGATCGCAAAGGCATCGAGAATCTAGTTGCCAATCATTTATCTCGATTGCACTGGGACAACAAAGAGGATGAGTATCCAATTTCTAATCATTTCCTTGATGAATTCCTCTTTGCTGGTGTAGTGAATAACTAATCACCCATGGAGAAAAATTGGTACAGTAGCATTCTTACCTATCTCCTTACCCAACAAACACCATAAGAACTAGACCTTAAGAAGAAAAAACAGTTTTCTTAGAGAGCCAAGTACTTTATGGAGATCAATGGAAAAATTTACGAAGTATGTCTCGATGGATTGGTTCGATAGTATGTTCCTGATAGAGATCAACTGAGAGTTCTCCAAGATGCTCATGAGGGCCCTTGTGGGGGTCATTATGTTGGGAGATGAACAACCATCAAGATCTTGCTTGCAAGGTATTATTGGCCTACCTTGTTCTGGGACATCCATTAATTCATCCAATCTTATGAGCATTGTCAACGTGATGGGAGAATGACTACTATAATGGAGGATTTGCAACAATGGATTCAACAGTTAGAACCCTTCAACATTTGGAGAATTGATTTCATAGGGCCCATTACACCAATGTCCAATGGAAAATCTTACATCATAGTTGTTGTAGACTACTTAAAAAAATGGACTGAAGCAGCTACTATTAAAGATTTCACATCATCTACAACTGTATAATTTGTTCAATAACAAGTCATCAATAGGTTTGGTGTGTCACATGTACTTATTTCAGACAATGGTACACACTTCATAGGTGCAAATTTTTGAAAGTTAATGCAATTCTTAGGGGTTGAGCATAAATTAACTACACCATACCACCCCCAAGAGAATGGTCAAGCTGAGGTCACCAATAGGTAGATTACTAAGATACTGACCAAAACCATTAGCAAGTATAGGCAAGATAGGAGCACTAAACTAAACGATGCTCTTTGGCATACCGCCCCACATGGAAACTCCCTATAGGCTACTCTCCCTATGAGTTAGTGTATGGAAAAATTCCAATGCTCCCTATCCAAACTGAGCTCTATACACTATCCACGGCATGTGACCTCACAAAAACAAAGGTTGATGACTCTTAACTTGCTAGATGAGAACTGACTAGCTCCCCTATCATCTAATAAATTGCACAAGGCATTTAATAAACAACATCATGACCTAAAAATTAGGAAAGTTGAGTATTAGCTAGGAGATAAGGTTCTCTATTAGAACCCCACACATGTGTCACAATGTACCAAACTTCAAACACTATGGGAAGCACCTTACATCATCTATGCAATTTCTCCTTCAAGGGCCATGACCATATATAAACCTGAGAGCCTAGATAAGATACTGTTAGTCAACATGCAACAAAAAAAACCTTTCCATGAGTTTAGGATAGCCAGAACACATGCTACATCTGTAGGTGGGCAGCCTTACTCATTATTTCGGATCTCCTCCTTCCAACTCAGCCATGGGGGAGAAGGCCATCTCTGCTAACCATTGAAGGCCCTCAGTTCTTTCTAAATTTTTTTTCACACATTTTTGTTTTACATATTTTTGTTTTGCACATTACTTTAATCTTTCTTGTTTTTTTTTACACCATCATTCATATTTTTACCATTTCTTTGTGTGATTACTTTATTTTGTTAGTCATCCAATAAGTGTTCATGATGGTGGCATGGTTAATACCATATTGATTGCTAATTTTTGGGTTTTACCTTTGAAATATGATGTTGATATTAAGGTATGGTTCTTTTGATTAAACGGGCAATGAGTCCACGTCATTCATGCATCCATAAAATCCTATGGTCTTCCTTGGCTTGGAACTATACAATCCCTTTCTCTAATAAAATTGTTAATGAATTGGTGGCTGGGTATTTCTCAAAATAAGGAAAAACTCAAAGGATGAAAAGGGTGTGACTTTAAGGAGATTCAATGTAGTTATGATGGCTATTCTCTTGAGTGCTTGGATGCTTTTTCCTTGGGTTTTCTTCCATTCTGACCATTCATCAAATCTTCAGAAGTTGAGTACATAAAAATAAGTCTTTGCATGATGTGGTTCTCAGGCAAAACAAAAAAAAAAAGAGAAAAGAAAAAAGTGAAAATTTAAAGCACACCCCTTAGACACAATAATGACCTTGGGCTACATGCACTGGTTATGACACTAAAAATACATGTTACCCATGCCTGAAGGTTCCCTCTAACTAAGGCCTTTTTTTGCTTCCTGATTCCCCATCTCACCCTTCTCAGAATGGTGGTGACTTTTTGTAGAGGCATTCTTGTTGCTTCAAGTGGATAGGTTTGTCAAATATGTCGATGCAAGGTCACTGAATGTGATTTGTTGAGCCTAGATTTGGAATGAGTTCTACTTGGTTACATTACCCATAAAACACACACAAGGGACTTTACACAACCTTGTTCTTGGGTTCCCATTCCATTCTCTCCTCTCCACCTTTCTTTTCCATTTTTCATCTCACTGCTAGTTTTATCATTAGTCTATATCTTGGTTGATGCATTGTTTTTCCTTGGTTAATTANTAGTCTATATCTTGGTTGATGCATTGTTTTTCCTTGGTTAATTATTTTGGGTTAGTTTTTAACTCTTGCTTCCAAATGACATTCCTAGAGCCTACGGACACTTTGGTTTGTGGGTCTATAAAGGCATCATGGGCATGAGCCTACTTTGGGAAGGACCCACTGGCATTCCTTTTTGGTGCATTTGTGAAATTCTTTTCTTTAAATGTTTCTTGGAATCAAAATATTTTTGTTTCATCCCCATCCATGAAATCCATTTTATTGGTGTTGTCACTGTTTCTTTTTCTCCATCTTTCTTATTCCTTATCCTTTTCCATCCTATCGCTACTGAAGGTTCACTCTTAGTCATGGGGGCCTTGGCGCAATTTTTTTGATTTTTCCTAACCCCTACACCTTAGGTAGTCACCAATGTTAAATCTCTAGAATCAGTATCTGCCATAACCACAACTTAGCCAATGCACTTTACATCGAGGCAAGGTATCAACTACATTGTGATTTATCTACCCTTGCTTATTTGTGACTATGTTGTGTGTGTAGATGGCAATCATAAAACAATGGATTGCGCTTGGAGGAAACACTTAGGATGGACCAGAACTGGAGTGTTTATGAAAGGGGCAAGATTGATGGCGTGGCTATGGATAAACAATGGAAGGTGCAATCTTAGCATCGGCAGCAACATGCCTTATTTTTTTTCTCTCTTCTTCTCTGCTAGCTGCCAAATAAAGGCTGGATGTCATTTATGTACAGTGTTCAACTTGGTGGTCATAAACACTAATGTTGTCATGTATTGTATTATTGATTCGTTCACCAGGTACGTGGAGTCTATCACCCCATTCCACCATCAATGGTCATTTAGTCAATAATCCCATACCTTCCCAATATTTTGTAAGAAAATCAAGGATGAGTTTTCATTCATTCATGGGGGTATGATGAACCACTATATTCGGATTGTGATATTGCGTCTATGATATTAGGTCTGTGATATCGGATCCAACCATGCGATGTCGGAAACCCAATATCAGGGCTTGTCTCCTCGCCTATAAATAAGAGGTGGTGCCCTTGGTTTTCACATTAAATAGTTAGTCCCTTAGCCTAACTCTTGCCATTTTCCCCCAGAGTTAGAATTATTTCTACATGCCCACAGTAGGAGTCATAAAGCAAACGGATCTTTATTTGATCATTGTGTACTTGAGCACACTTTGTGTATGATAATAAAGACAAACTTTATGATAAACCTTGCAGCATTCAGAATAGATTATTTAGCATGAATTATTATTTAATGTTTTCCTAGTTGATTAATGATTTCTCTTACCCTACAACTCTCTTAGTTAAATACACATAGTATGATCGCTTCAAGCATCTGTGTAGTGCTTGGTAACCTAGTAATGATTAGCATTTTGTAATCCCAGTAGTGCTGCACTGGTTTAGGATGTGTACGGCAAGTGGGAACAGATACTGGTGTTAGGAGTAATTAGAACTTAGTTAATGAATAGTTAATTAGATTAGTTACTTAGTTATCTCTCTCCTCCTCCTTACTAGCATAGGATATAAAACACAGAAAAGCTATAAAAATCATATGCCTCAAGCTTACTTAACCATACAATTGTAACATGCAAGCAAGTTTTGGAAGACAATAATTAACCAACCTGTTATTGTTCCACAAAGGTGCATAGGCACTTAGTACTTGGAATTCGACCGGATAGTGCATGAAATGCTTGTATTCGTATGGTTGAGCATAGGGGTACCTTGCTACTCATCAGCATGCATGCATACATGGTTGTTGATGCATAAATTTTGTATGCACCAACACCTGGAAAGAAAACTCATTTTAGGAAACTATTGCCTAAGGCACCTCTTTTATGGGTATAGAAACCTAGGAATAGTCATAGTTGGAGAGGGCTACGTGGCCTTTTACAAATAATTAACTAAAAAAAAGAAATCTAGAATTTAAATTAAATAATTCTTTCAAATAAAATAAGTAACTAAAAGAAATGAATTTTTCCTAGTCTTGCTCGCTGGTGCTACTGGTCCGTGACTACCTGCCGATGGTATCCATTGCTAGGCAGGAAGACCGTAATTACCATGAAAGAGAGAGAGAGAGAGAGAGAAATAGAAAGAGTACCAATGGAAGGTACTGGCACTGCTACCATAGTTGGTACAATGTGGGAGGGAAAGACCGCCCATGTGCCAGGGAGCTAAAAGTGAAATTTGTAAGATCGTTCGTTGTCCCACCAACCACGTGCACCACTTGGAATTCCATTGTTGTAGAAAGAAATAGGGAGTGAGTAGGAGAAGAAAGAGAGAAAAAAATACTTCCTACCACAATTCACATGGAGTAACAACCACGGTTTCTCAAAGCCTACCATCCTCTACCACCTTTAGTGCACTGCCGTAGAGAGAGAGAGACTGTCCACCCATGTCTACATCACTAAGATAAGCTACTAACCAAAAGAAAAACACACATCTTATGTCCTACACATGATTTTCATTGCTTGCATTGCTACAAAAGGAAAGAGGAAAAAAATTTGAATCACACTTGTCTTGCATGTCCATGGTTGCGGTTACTGTGGTTGTTGCTCCTTACAGATCCCATGCTTTCTTGCTTGCTAGAGGTTGCTTGCCACTATGCACACTATCTAAATTACTCAGGTATAGCATCAACCATCGTGGGTTTTATCCTACCACAGTATGAACCTACACATTAATGCACTATTGACAAATAGCGGTGCGTAGCCAAAGAGATGCCGCGACTATCTGCTACTTGTGTGTTATTATCTATTTCATGATAGCCTACCTCTAGATCCAATTTTGAGCCACTAGCTCCTCCCAGGATCCTCCCAGAAGACCCCCCTCCTATCACACTACCTTTGTTATTGTTTATAGTTAATGTAGCTATTCATAATGGCACCCACGTTCTACCACCTCACCATAACTTTTGAAACATTCGCCACTAATGACCACAACCATCGCCATGAATGGCCACCACCCATGTAACTGTAGCAATGCTATTTCTTGTTAGTTCATTCTCCTACCACTAATGATGAGTGGCAAGGTACCCCTACACTGAACCATACGAATATGAGCATTTCAAGCATGATCTAGTCAAACTCTATAGATAGGCTAGCTGTGGTATCTAGATAGTTACTCATTGATCGTAGTTCGTTGTCTTCCCACCTAGACTAGTATTTTCTTGTCACATATGGTTTAGTCTAGAGTCAGGTGTATGATGTGTTCCTAAACTAATGCTACTTCTAGAGGTGATGGAAAATAATCTTAGCTAAGCTAGGAGCAAAAAGGGAGAGAGAGAGAGCTATACTAAGAAGAGATAGGAAGAGAGAATCTAAACTAGCCTAAGTCTGATGAGCATCCATTCCTTAATCATCCATACACATCTTGGACCTCATGCATGACTACTACTAGGATTACCAAGCGTAGATTCTAGGTATGGTACTAGGTTACTAAGTAGTCACACTTAAATGCTCATGATTAAGTCGTACTCATTCCACGTTTAAGGAGTTAGGGTGAAGAGATATTAACTATGAAAGCAATAAATAACAATAATAATTAAATAATTAAACTAAGTGAATGTTGCAATGAATGAAGTAATCTTGATCTTTATTTCTAGTCATGTGCGTGTCCAAGTACCTCACACTCGAATTAAGGATGTTGTACAATTACAATCATCACACTACGGGCATGCACAAGGAGAGAGGGTTGAGAGGAAAAATTGACAAAAAGATCCTACACTAAAATAACTATTAAAACTTACTGAAAAATTGATAAAATACTCTCTTCCTCATGCACCTACATGTCTATTTATAGGCTCATGTAAGAGTCACGATATCGTGTATCCGATATCATTGTTGGGTGCAATATCGCATACCTGATATTGCGTACCTAATATCGTGGGTCCGATATCGCAACCAAATGAATCAAGATTCATCAACTAATGTCTACCACATTCTACCTTTAGCATGTGTCACATCTAGCACCACCATTGGCACTATCAATGCCCATGATGCCTTCTGGTTCTATGATATTACTCAGGTTGTCTCTGTTTATTTGTACTATAATATTGGATGCATGCAGCACCCAAAATACTAGTTCAGAGCTGTAGCTAAGAAATTACCTATAATCAAACTAGTATCCAATATGAATGTTAGAGTGAGTATGCAATGTTTTACAACTAAATGTATTTCAAGCCAATGAAACATATTAGTTTCTTCTTTTTATTTAGAAATGAAATTCCATTTTAGTTCTTCATCCTATTCACAAATAAAATTTTTTAATAGCATTCTAGGTATGTTTCGTCTGTCTGCTTCATTTCCATCCCTGATAATTCAAATAAAATGAGAATGAGCAACTTCATAAATTTGTATAGTTATAATTATTAATGATTTATCTAAAAGCATAAACCAATACATGGCTTTTATGAGCTTTATCATAGATCATTCAAAAATCTATTTGATCATTCACAAAATGAGCAGACATGTCCAACTTATCCTAAAAGGCCATCTGCATGCATAATGAGGAGGGCACTAAAGTTAAGCTTTAGTTTCTTCATCATTACAAGAATCTCTTGTTTTTACAAATTAATCTTTGAATATACTCTTTCTTTTAAAATTAGTTCTTAGAGACTTACCATTTTTGATCATCAGTAATAAATGGACACTACTGAAAAGTGTCTCAATCATGGCTATCATTAGCTATCTATTATATTTTAGAATGTTCTCACAAAATTTATAAAGAAAAATACAAATGAGCTAGCTAAGTATAACCAAGCATGCAATCCAGAATAGACTTTACCGATGTTTAAAGACAATGGGATTGGTACAAAGGAGCTTTTTAGACTAAATATACATCCAAGATGATAATGTTGAAATTAATAATTTTTTACTTTATTTTAATTTTCCGCATGGTTGGGGACCTTGGTTGCATATATTTTTCTTTTTTTGCATAAAATCAGTATAGCATTAGTTGAATTTCTATGAATTAGATCTATGCATTTTGACTATTTCGCAACTATAATGGCCTATGTCTGCATTGATCGTGGCCTTGTGCTTAGAATTGATGAGGTTGACATCAACACTTAGCCCCAAAAATTTAATTGCATGCAAGTGCAAAGATAACAAAAACCATGAAATTTTAAAAAGAAAATGAAATAGATAGAGAAATGAAAATATCACAAAATGGAAAAATTGAAATTTGAAAGCAAACAATACTAATCTAAGCATGATTAAAATAGCCGCATAATGAAAAAAGTACCAAACATGGGCCATCTAAACCACACCATCTTATTTAATTAAAATCCAAATATATAATTTATTATTTTTACTACATAGATATATATATATATATATAATAAAAATGTAACTAAGAATGCATTCTCAATCCTCTCACAAAGTAAAAGTCAAAAGTATGAGGACTACTTTGAGCACAAGACCTATACTAAACTTAATGAGGAGGACAAGCTCACATTAGATTGTGGCTAGCCACAACTTTTAGATTTTTTCTTCAAACTTTTTTTCTTCTTTTTTACATTGAGAAACAAAATGAATGAAAAAGGATTATTTGCCCTTTTTTTTGGGGGGGTGTGCGGGTGCACGCGGGGAATAAGTTCTAAAGGGGAAACAAAGTTTAGGGTGAGGATAGCTTCTAGAACCCATCATAATCAAGAACTTATTACACTACCAATGAACATGGTCCTCATTCCTTATTTTTACGAGGATACTTTGCCCATGGTGCAGTTCAACCCTGGTGTATGTGCCTTTAGTTCCAATTTGATAACATCATAGCAGCTCTCCTGGGTGGCTAAGGATTCTCAAGTGAAGATGTAGACACCTCACCCTATTGTTCAAAGGGTAGCCATGGATCACACTTGAGGGTTAGGGCTTATGAGAGGAAAAATGGGATTTTCCAAGGTCACCTAGTGATTATGGCTAACCACTCTCCAACATCACATATCCTACAATCACATGATCATGATGATTACATGATAAGTCAACATAAATCCCTTCCTTCATAATCCAAAATAACTAATAAACTAAAACCTTGAAAAAGACTGGGAAGAATCATAGCATTTTTGAAATATATAGTATAAAAGAGGTTTTAGGTAATAGTAATACAAAATATTATATAAATAATTATACTCATATTATTTTTAGATGGTGTTCTGATGAACTAATGCCTAGTAACTCAAAGGACCATAATGATTATTAAAATAATATGCAAAGCAAAAATCAAAAGAATATGCCAAGAAATAAATGATGAAAATGCAAAGAAAATATGCAAATGCAACTATATATAAATGAAATGCATGGCAAGGAGAAAGAAAGCATGCAACTAAGACTCTACTAGGTGTCCACATGGGGCACTTAAGTAAAAATGCTTCAAATGAAATGCATTAAAATTTCTATGTAACCTACGTCCATGCAATCAGTAATTTTTTATACATTGGGGCCAATGATGTTTGCAATTTAGAATGGACCAGACCACATAGGAGAAAACTTAGTTTGAGGGAAATCTGACCAGATGCTCTATCCCTTTTAAGAACCAAGTCACCTACTTGAAATACTTTTGTTGCATATTTCTTATCAACCCATTTCTTGACAATTTGTTGATGACTATGTTGATTTTCAATTACTTTAAACCTTTTAAGCTCTAGATTCCAAATGTCACATGTACATGATATTAGATGCCCATCAGCCGATAAATAGTCCAAGAAGAATTGATATGTTGGAATTTGCAAATTAATTGGCAATATTGATTCTTTTACGTACACTAAATTGTATGGTGTAGTCTTGATTGATTCTTTATAACGAATCCTATCTACCCAAACTGCTCATTTTAGTTATTTGTGTCAAGTTTGTGGGTTTTGGGTTGTCATTTCTTAATTCCATCTAATATGATTTTGTTAGAGGACTTAGCCAAACTATTACCTTGTGGATAATATTTGGTTACTGCCTTGATAATGATGTTATGTTCTCTACCACAATTTGTAAACTCTATGGAGATGAAGGTGGCTCTATTGTCAACTACTAAAGCATAAGGATACCCATACCTCAAGATTATATCATTTTCTAAGAAGCGAATGACCTCACGAGATGATGCAGTTTTGTTGCTTTTACTTCTAACTAATGTGTGTAATAATCAGTGGATGTTAAGATAAACTTGTGTAGGGTAGTAGATAAAGGATTAATTACTATGATAAAATCTGTAGTCCATTGTGCAAATGGTCTAGTTTCTATTATAGGTTGTAAAGGGATTGAACTCTTGGGATCTTTAACTATAAATATTTGACATTGGACATACGTTATAACCAAATTGTGAGTATCATTTATCATACTATGCCAATAATAACTAGCCCTCACAATTTTATGAACTAATGAGCAGTATCCTATATGTCCTTTCTCATGAAGCTATTTTAGAGCATTGTTAGCTTGTTCTTGGTCCAAGCACTTATGGTATATCCCTTGGAAGTTCTTTCTAGATAGTTCACCACTTTTTAAAGTGAATTTCAAATATTTTGATATTAACAGCTTCCTCTTATGTCTAGGTAAATCTGAGGGACAATTATGAAATGTTAAATAAAATTTGATATCACCATACCATGGATCATACAATTGATTAGGAGCAAATGGAATATCATTTTCCTCATCGATGGATAATATGTGAAAAGGAATTGATTCTCTATCTTTAGGTGCATCACAACTTTCTGAAGTTGAGGCTTTGGTAATTAGCTTGGCAAGGCCAGTCCCTCTAACTAACTTGGATACCTTTCATTGAATATTATATTCTTGCATCTTCATAACCCATTTAGAACATTTTTCACTAGGATCTTGTAATTTAGCTAAAGCAATGGTGGCTAGGTCAGGGACAATGACAAAGACTTTTGCATTTAACAAGTAGTGGCAGAATTTCTTCAAGGCTTTTATTACAGCATATAATTTCTTCTGTATAGGTGAGTATCTTAATTTTTCATCCTTTAAAGGTGCATACATGAAAGCTATGGGTCTCTCACCTTGATCGTTTATGTCTTAGGTCAAGATAGCAATGGTAGTAACGTCGCTAGAAGAAGCATATAAGTGGAATTCATTTTTATATTGAGGAGAAGCCAAGATAGGAGCATCTATAATGACATCTTTGATAATGAGAAAAACATTCTTTCTTTCTTTTTTCCAATGCATATTACTATTTTTTTTAAGCATCTCATTCAATGCTCTAACTAATTCAACATAGATGGGAATAAATCATCTAATGAAGCTCGATTTTCCCAAAGAATGCCCTTAGATTAGTTTTGGACAGAGGGTAAGGTACTTAGAAAATTAGATTTACCTTCTTGGGATCAATTGCAATCCCCTCCTTCTCACCTAGGAATTTACCACTTTGAACCTCGAAGATGGATTTCTTTGCATTCAGGGTAATACCGAATTGTCTACATCTTATAAAAATGTTCCTAAGGTTTCTAAGGTGTGTAACCCAATCTTTGGAGAAAATGATTAAGTCATCTAAGTAGATCATAATGCACTTTCTAATTAACCCTTCAAAATTTTTGTCCATAGCTCTTTAAAATGTAGAGCCAACATTTATAAGGCCAAAGGGCATTTTAGCAAACTAAAAGGTTTCCCATTTTGCCATGAAAACTATTTTGTACTAGTCTTTCTTATTTACTGAAATTTGATTATATCTTGAATACCCATCTAAAAAGAAATACATTTGAGCCCCATTCACAATTTGCAATAGCTCCTCCATAAGGAGGAGTGGATAATTATCCTTAATGCAAGAAGCATTAAGGTTACAGAGATCAATACATATCCTTAATTCACTAGTATGTTTCCTAATAGGTACTAAGCTTGATATCCAATTAGAGTGTCTCACTGGGTAAATAATTTTGGATTCTAAGCACTTGTTGATTTTTTCTTTCATGAGGGCTTCAATCTTTTGATTTATAGGTCCAAGTTTTTTCCTAAACGGTTTTATTTCTAGCCTAAGGGGAATTGTATGTGTCATCACTAATGGATTGAAAGTTTAAGGTCTTCATAAGTCCAAGCCATAACATCATTAAACTCATGTAGTAATTTGACCAGCTTTGTCTTTCATTTGAATGTAAACAAACTCCAATTTTAACAAGATATTGTTTTCCTTTCTTTTGAATCTAGATTGTTTCAGTTTCAACTAACGTTTTCCAATTAGTATTTTTGAATAAGTCTATGGTCTTGGTGTGTAAGTCATTAAATAATTCTTTCATAAGTATTACTTCAAGAGATATTTTGTTTAAAAACACAACATCCTTTGATATATCCCCTTGATCACTAAATTCTCCTTTTGAAAATAGAAATTTACAAACATGGTTATCATCGTCAAACACTTGAAAAGAAAACACATTATTAGGATAAGAATAAGATTTCACCTTTTCAATAGTAATTTCTGAATCCCAAGCATTGTGTTTGAACGGGACATCTAAAGTGGTGGCCATTTGGGCTAGTGCATCAAAAATGTAATTTTCCTCTTTTGGTACTTGTTCGATGGTTACACATTCAAAATCTTTAAATAGTTCAAGAATGTAAGCTTTATATGATTTCATTGTGACATCTTTATTGTCAAAGGTTCCCTTGACTTGGTTTACTATTAGTTGGGAGTCACTATAAATTTTAAGCTTGGACAAGTCATAATATTTAGCTAACTTATCCCATGTATGAGTGCTTCATATTCAACCATGTTGTTAGTCATAGGTTGCAAAAAATTGATAGCTTTAAGGATAGGAATTTCACTAGGAGGTATAACCATTATTCCTACTCCACACCCTTTCTTGGAAGAGGTACCATCCACTCTTAGTATCCAAGTGTTTAAATTCATGAAATTGGAAAAATTAGTCCTCTAGTCAAGGTAATAATGATTATCATTAAAATTCAGTTCATCCTCTAATATTTCATTAATTAGAAACTCACTTACATCCTTATCATTTCTTAATAGTGGTGGGTCATCGAAAAGAAAGTTCTTCTGTCATGATGGTGGTATGGCAAAGTATCTTCATACACCTTTTCACATTTACTAAAAGCTTGATAATATTGGATAGAATACATGTATGTAAAATGGTTTATGCCTGGTGATGAGCGGCTAGGTACCCCTATGCCCAACCATGCGAATCACGAGCATTCACACACGACTCGGTCGAATTTCGTAGACTGTAAGCACTTAACATACACCAGACCTTTAACCAGCAAAATCCTTTGTTAGAATGGTCATTGTCTTCCCAATCTCACTTGTGATGTACTAGTGGCGATGGTTAATTGAGATTGAGGTAATTTATTTTTATGGTTTTTTACTTTATCTTTTGGCGTCTATTTAAGATATGGAAAGTAAGGAATGAAATATTATCTAATCTATAATTATCCTAATCTGTATCTTAACTATTCCTAGCATAAGTATCTGATCCCATCTTCTGGGGATATCTTAAGCATCCCCTAACCACTACTAGGTTACCAGACATTAAGCATCACTAGGTTGCTAAGCGTTGGGTTTACATTCGAGATGGTCGTACTTATGGTTTCTACAAACTATGAAAGAGCGATAGAGATAGAAATAACAACAATGGAAACTTAAGTAACTATCAAAGCATAAAGATATTAAACTATTAAATGCATTAAATAACTAAGTCCAAATGTTGCAAGGAATGCTTAAAAAGCTCATCTTTATTGCCATTCATGCCAATGGGCTCAGATACATCAGCGCTCGAATAAAGAGTTGGACACCTTTCTTACACCTACTGTAGGCACTTGAAAAATATTCTAACTCTTGTGGGGAAAAACTGCAAGAGCTTTACAAAAATTGACAAAAAGGTACCTAAGAGAGGTGGAAGAACTCTTATTTATAGGATAAAACAGATGATGCATAAATGGGGCCATGTCGACGCATGGAAGGATGCATCGACGGGGCCACGTATACAGGGTCCCATATATGTAGCCTAGTAAATGCATCGACATAATGAAACTTCATCATACCCCCACGACTGAGTAAAAACTCATCCTCAAGTTACTCTAAAATTTGGAAGGTATGGACTTTTATTTAAAACACACATGATTTGACACATATGACACACATACACACATACATGACACAACATTAATTTTACCAAGTGCCTGAGTGTATAGAGAAGGAAAAATTACAAAAATGATGGTGTTCGGAGACAAAATTAAACACCCTACTTGGCCTGGAGTCTCTACCATGTAGAAGGATGAAAAAATTACTGGAGAAGATCACACTATCCCTGGTGGTGGTGGTTCTGATGGACCTTCACCAGCCTCTGGTCCATGTGGCAGTGGTGGCATGAATGATGGTTGTTCCGTAGCAGCTGTAGCTTCTTAAGGCAACTAGAAAGCCTCCAGAATGACCCTCATTTTCCCCTATTTGCTTTTGGGATTGTTCACTCTCTAGGCAGCTTCACCAATGTGTGCTAAAACTGGAACCTTCCAAGGGCATGGCAACATCAGGAAGAGTTCTTTCAAGTTGAGGAACTAGGCTACAAACTATTTTCATTCAATATCAAACACTTGAATTGATGTCTGCAACTACTGGTAGTTAGTTATTCGATAGGTGAAGTTCTCCATGACCGTACGTTGTCCTCCAAATCATGTGCGGAGAACCTTAAGTTTCGCGTTTGCTATTTCCAATTTTTGCTTTGTTGCATTATGCACTTAGAACTCACCCTCGTATAGAGAATACGAGGTGGCCACTTACTTCTCCAATTCAAGCCATGGTCTCCCATCTATGAGCATAGCCATGTTTGCATAACGAAGGTTGGCAAGCTCCATATATTCTATCATTTCCTCAATCTACAACTCTTTGAGGTGGATTTCAACTTGATTGTAGGCATTCAACCCATCAAAGATATGTTGCCATACCTCACCTCCCTCTTGGAGTTGCTAGAGTGCTTGGTTTATTTTAGCCTTTGTGACTTGAATTTATTTTTCATTTACCTCCTTTTGCAATCCCACTTGGTCCTTGTAATGATTCTTGACTTTTTCAAATTTTAGGGCCTGTTTCTTCCAAGTGGTAATTTTGATGGCATATTTCTATCATAGAGTTTGAACCTCCTCCATGGATAAATTTCAATTCTCAGCGGCCAACCTTCTCACATCAGCATTCACCCTAGCTAGCTCTTCCTGCTGTTGGTGGATAAAAGTTTTCATGTGCTCATTTTCAGCACCAACATTACATAGGTGATGGACCTCTTCAGTCAACTCGACATTCTCCTGGTGAACCTCTACCAAGTCCTTGTCTAAATGATATGTCTATGCATTTTCCAATGCCTTATCAAAGATCATTGACTCTCGCTCATCCTCAACTATCTAAAGTTTAACTTGAAATTGTTGAAAAGCTTCATTTTTGGGGAGCTCACAGTTGAGGAGAGCTGGATTGGCAAGTTGGATTCTTAACTGGGCGACTTATGTTGCCAAGTGTTGACAAGTGGATTGAGAAGCTTCAAGTTTCCCTTCCAAAATGAGGCTCTTCCCCCTTGCTAAAAGCAGCTCCGACTAGGTTGTAGTGATGTTATCTAGGAGATCAACGATATTTGGAAGTGGTTGCCCAGTTCCCACCAGTCGGTCCAACAATTCTTCATGTTGTGGTGCATCAATCCTGCTACGTAAAGTTTTGGCAGATGCATGTACATCTTGAAGCCCATGTACATCTAGTATAGGAACCAATGGTGTGTTGAGAACTATAGCAATTGTATCAGTAACCACTTCAGCCACAATCTCCTATCCTTGGTCCTACATCACCAGGATTGTCGCCCCTTCACCATCTTCCAAGCGTACTGAGAAGGGAGCAGCATTTCTTAAAGTTTTGGAAAATAGCTATGGAGTTGATACTATTACCTCTCAGATGCTAGGATCTGTTCTTGCTGGCACTTGTGTTTAAGCGGTGAAGAACATCGGCCCTGCTCTTTCTAGCAAATTAACTGATTGAGCCACTTGCTCCAAGTGGCTCATTGCAAGGCAATAGACCTTCCCCTCCACCGGTCCTTCCAGATTGCTCTTGCTGGCTCAAGAGTGATTGTTAGATTTCGTGGATGTATTCTGCAATAGTTTTCAAACCTAACCTTGTTTTTTATGTAGGTGGTGGAGGTGGTTGTTGCTCTTCCTCCATCTGTGTAGTGGCAAGAGTCCTATCCTTCATCATTTTGCACCATGAGGCAATCAGGGCATGCTGGAGTGTATCATTGGCATACCGTGATATCCTTGCCCATTTGCACAACTTTCTAATTAGGTAGGGGAAGGGGAGAGCTTATCTTCCACATTGCTTTCAGTGAAACGCTTTTCAATTTCCAAGAATATCAACTATGGAAGACTCATTGGAAATTTCCCACTTAGGAAAAAACATGCATGAGTGGAGAAGGCCATGATTTTACTGGGTCTCATCATTGGGTTTAGGTGGTAAGATGTGATCTTTAAATAAACCCTCTCCGCAGTGGTTAGAGTGCTGAACTCCTTGCGATCTACCCCATAGCACTGCCTAATCCACTCCCCTTTTACCTTAATTTCTGCTTGTTTCGGGATCTCTACCACATTTGCTCCAGTCTCACACTATTGCCTCTGCAGAGTAAGATACATAGGTGTCTTTGATTCTTATCCTAGACCCCAGTTTCCAATTTTTCTAGAAAAGATAGGTCTCTCCTATTTACCGTTCACCATTGATTGTAATAATTGGCCACATAGGAGAGTTTTGTAGGTGGAGCCTCACATCTTCTGGTGCATTTTTGAGAAATGGTCCAAAATTTAGCTCTTGTAGGACCATCTGTTGCACTTCTCGTGGCTTGATAGCATCGAGACATGTTTGGGTTAGGGTGACCTCAAGCCATTGTGCTATCCTCGGTGTTTCATCCCCTTGCGATTGCTCATCAGCAATCTCCTCTTCAAGAATTTGATGGACAGTTTTCACGTTAGGTCCTTTGTAAAGAGGACTAGTTGCATGAGAGCCCTCTGCATGCTCTAGTTGCTACATGCCTTGTCCTCTTCCTATTCGTGGATGCTTTTCCCTCGGTTGTGATGGTCCTTCGCCTCTTGGATGCCTTTGTTTGGGTGCCATTTGCAATCAAACATAACCACCCATTAGACTATGCATAAGTAGCTCAAAATGGTCCTTATACACCTTCTCAGTTTGACTAAGTTATGTTGTTGGCACGAGCATTCCATTAAATCCCTTAGAGTGTTAATTCATGGGTTAGAGCCAAAAACAACAAGGGATGAGTTGGAGTTTAAGCTATTGTTTTTGTTTCTTCCCTTTAGAGGTGCAAAGTCTGAATTAACTAACTAATTAATTATACATAGGCTTCACACCCCCATGACTGAGAGCATACCTCCAGGTACTTAAGAGGGTAAGGATCAGTTGATGTAGACACACGATAGAACGTAGATGCTAGAGAAGAAGTTAGGAAAAAAAATTACAAAATCTCCCCCTAATTTGTGTGCCAAATGATGAAAAATTGTAAGGCACAACAAGTATATATAGAGGTTGGATGTTGCATCAACAGGGCCGTGTATATGTGGCCGCATATATGTAGGGGGCTATTTATATGGGGCCCCATATATGTAGGGGGTCCCACCCATTGACTACCATTGACTAGCCTGAAAAAAGCTCGAAAAGATGAATTAAAAATGCCAAATTGGGGCGGTTGAAGAGCATGAGAGGCCTGGAACATGACTAAGGACAAGAGGAAGGAAAGTTGAGTGAGAAAATGAGTGAAAAGTAGGAAAATGTGGTGAGAAAGAACTCTGCAGAGAGGAAATCAAGCAATGGGACCCTTAAAACAATCAACCACGAAATCAAAAGGATGGGAGACTAACAAGAGGGACCAGGAATATGTAAGTGGGTACTCCCCATAGTAGGCGGTAGCCTTAGTAGCCCTTGCATATCCCCAACACTAGAGTCCATGGGCCCCGAAGTCAAGAAATAGTGCTCGCAAATTAATACTCCTACCTAGGAGATCTCATCAAGGCATTAGTAGTACATGGAAATCATGATGAACTTTCAAAACATAAGATCGTTAGTGAGGTGAGTTCGAGAGAGAAATGAGTTCGAGAGAGATGAGAGGAGTGGAATTCCAATCATTGGTCATGTGAAACCCCATGTGAAGTTGTGGTTAAGTGACTCGGTAGGACCTTTCCTGAGGTCAGACCCAAAACCAACCTCATACAGTGACATCGTAGCAACATGTGAAGCCTCATTCGTCCCCCAAGGATTAAAGTGCACCCATAGGAAACCACCACTCCAATAAGCATGAGGGGAAGGATGTGAAACAGGACTAAGTTAGAGGGGATGGAGTGAGTCCCATAACTCATTTTCGTGGCCCATGAGAGGTGGTCTAAGGGGTGTGCTTTGAATTCCCATATAGTTATGATTTTATTTTTTTCATTTTCTTGTTATTTCATGGGAGCCACAACATGCAAACATCCATGCTTGTTTGCATGCATTAGACCATGGTGTGTGCTTTGAATCCTCATTTTTATTTGTTTTTTTTTCTAAATTTTTGAATTTTTTTGGTAAGGACCACACCATGCAAGGTCGAATTTCCCAGTAACTTCCTTGTAGAGAAGGACGTGGAGTTGTAAGAAATTCGTAAGGACACACCGAAAACCCAAGGGATAGAAGAGAGTGACGAATGTTGCATTCCCCTTAAAGTCACACTCGATTCAAACCATTGGATCATCCCCAAGTCTGGGAACTACACAAGTCACACATTAATTACAATGTGTATAAGTGAAGGGGTTGCAGGTTTCCAAAGGAAGGAAAACCATAGAATGGGTGGATGGGTGGATGACATGGACTCATTGCTGATGTTATGAGATGAAAAATAGATGTAAAGTCAAAGAACAACAAGTGCAAGGGCGAGAGCGAGATAACTAGGTGGACTATTTCACGTGACCCATTGTAACAAAAACCATCCGCGCCAGACACCTAACGACAATAAGATAACTCATTATCAAACAATTGAAAATTAAACACACATATATCCATAGATAAGCAAAAAAGAAATGGAAAAGTAATTAAAGAAAGGAAAAATTAAGAATTGGCAAACGTATGAACGATGTTGAAAAACAAAAAAGTGAAACAAAAAATTCCAAAAAGAGTGAGGAGCGTAGTGGAATGGATCAACATGGAAGACGATCTCCCCCACAACTGGGTGGGAAAGAGGAGATGTGAAAGATGGAACGAGGTTGTCCTAGTTATGATGAGGTGGTATCCTTGGTTAGGTGGAGCCCACGAAAAGGTTTGAGTTCCAAGGGCTCTTGCTTGAAGCTTTTAGGGATTTGCAACTTTCCCCAATCACCATGGTCATCAACAATGGACACTTGTTGATGAAATTCTTCAAAATGGTCCATGCTTTCTATGTGGGTGCTTACAAGCTCCTTAGATGGTTCCATGCACATGGTGCTGCTAGTAGGATTAGTGGTCAGCCACTGGGTACCTTCTTGAGTCATGGCTACTACTTATGGGCATTGCTAGACTTACAATTCTTCGGTACACTGACTGCATGCTTGAATGGATGCTGACTTGGCAAAAAATAGCTATTGCACATAGTTGTACCCGGAGTCACTGTATGCGATGCATGGAACGTGCTTCTTCTTGATTTTTCCAAAAGGATTTTCCTTTGGAATTTCAAGGGAAGGATCTTGGAGTCCTAGTCTTGCATCCACCGTGCTCAACCAGGCCCTTCCCATTATGATTGGGAAGTTCCCCTTGCAATTTTTAACACTAATGACAAGGAAATCAGCAGGATAGGACCACCCAAAAATGATGGTCACAATGTCCTCCACCACTCCCAAGGGAACAATGATGGACTGGTTTGCCAGTTCGAGCCTAATGTTGCTCTTCTTTAACAGGGGCATGTTCCAATTCTTGTACATGTCATGTAAGATCAAATTAACTCCTAACCTAAAATCTAGAAGGGATTTACATGGCTCATTTCCTTCCACTTGAAGATAGATGAGGGGGCTTCTCAAATCAGTCAATTTCTGGCGAAGGTGACCTATCTTTATCCAGTTGGTTACTGCGTGTATCAGCATGACCGTTTGTACGTTGGAGGGCATTTGGCTTGACTTCTCAAGAGGTGGAACAGTGGAGGTGGTTTGAGGTTCAAAGGCACCAGTCACAGGTGGGTGTGATGGTGTGTGTACATTATTGGGCAAGAAGAAGGGACATTTTCATGGCTTCACTTTTGGTCCACTCAACTAAGGAGCTGGTTGTAGGTTGACAACCCTTGTAGCATTGCGTTGCTGTGGCTATGGTGGGATTTTCCCCTACATAGGTGGAGCAAGTTATAGCTGAGTGGGATGTTGTGGAGGAGTGGCAGGAGAAGGTGATGCAGCATAGTAGAGATGCGGGCTTTCCCCCTGGGTGATGGAGATTGTGGTCAAAAATATTCTGGGAGATGGTAATAATTCTAAAATGTGGCATGATTGGAAGAGTCCCGTGGAGAGACTGGTTGCTGAACATAGTACCCATAGGGATCTGGTTGTCGGTAAGGGTACTAATACCTTGGAGGTGGCATTCCCCACACTTGTGGTTGCTGCCACTACTGGAAGTATTCATAAGGCTATGGTGGTGCTCCACTTGGGTAATACCCTTGCTGCTGGTGGAACTACCTTGGGTTGCCTTGTGGGTAAGGCAACCTTCAGGGTGTTTTCCTCCTTGCCAAGCAAGGATTCAATGGGTACACCCTAGACTCTTGAAGATGTGAAACCATAGAAAAACACCCCATAGGATGTTCATATTGACATATGCCACATTCATTATCTTCCTCTGTGTCAGAGTCTACAACCTATTCTGCTACAACAACTTTCCCCTTACCCTTATGTTGGGCACGTTTAGCTTCCTTCTTCCTATGCAGATCATGATCATTACCTTGCTCTCTAGACTCTTCTGCAATTTTCAGCACACTTTGGAATTTTTCATCCAAAGAGTCCCACATCTTATCAACCTTTGCTAATATTTTAGATGCAAACTTTTGTAAAGGCAAGGTTTTTCAATTCACCGCTGCTTCTAGTGGTGATTCCTCGTCATCTTCACAAAATTGGACTTTCCTCTTTTTGATGGAAGGATCCTAGTTAAACTCCTCTACATTCTCCTTCTTTCTGAGCTCCCCCTCTTCTTTGGCCACTTGCTCAATTAGGTACTACAGTTGATGGATCCTTAGTTCTGACAATTGTCCCTAGGCATACATGCCAAGGTTCTTTCTTATTTCAAATTAGAGCCCATCAATGATATGGTGAAGTTGTGCTCACTGAGAGTAGCCATGACTGGGGCATTGATGTAACAATAAATAGTACCTACTCATGGTTGCATCCAAGGGTTCATGATTACCTTGCTTCCACCCTTGGATCTGACGTCTCAGGTTCACCACTCTAGAGTAGGTCTGATACTTGTCATTGAAGAGTTCAAGCATCGTACTCCATCTTCTAATTGATTTTGGTTCCAAAGACTAGTACCAACTTTCGACTTCCTTGATGAGTGTGCAAGGGAACAACTTAAGCTTCTGCTAGTCATTATCAATGTTTTGCAGGGTGCAAGCATCATGGAATGCTTGCAAGTAAGTTTTCGGATCACAATTGTATCCCCCTTCAAATCGGGGAATGTTGTTCATATCAATGCATTTGATATGGCTATCCTTCACATGCTTACTAGGGATCTAAAATGCCTTGGTGATATGGAGCATGCTCCGAGTAGCCAGTAATGGTTCATCCGAGTCATAGTTCTACTAAGTACCACGGTGTCTATGATGATTCCAGCTGCCCTTCGTTTCATGATGGTGAGGCTCGTGTGATTGCTCACATGCTTCCTCACGTCATTCCATTTAGTCCTTCTGACCACCATCACCTTGCTCCTTTCTACCATGGTTGTGATCAAAGTCTTAACTGGATGAAAGTAGTGGGGAGTGAGAGGATGGAGAAGAGGGAGAGGGATTGTCACCACCCTAGTGACGATCTTCCCCTCTACTCTAGCGATGGCCACGATCTTCCTATTCATCCTTGCTTATGCTATGGCCTTTTCCACATGATCCTCCATTATCCTGGGGGTCTCAGTCACTTGCTTGCTTATTCTGGATGATGGACTAGATGACTTGGTGTCCCAGAGGAAGTTTAGTCGAATGAGAATCATGAAAGATAGGCTCCCCATCGTCCTGCAGCCCTTGTAAGAATAAGGGGTTACTAAATTATTTCCCCTTCATGTGTTCATACTGTTCTTCCTACTGCTAATCTCGTACCCATTGGGCCTTAGTGGGATGATAGTCTTGGTAGTCATGATCCTTCATAACGTACTCCATACCACAGCCCTGGATGCCCAGTTTGACAAGATTATGGAATAACATTCTAGGAGTTGATCAGTCAGGCGGTAGTATGATGTTGCCTTTCATGTTCTACAATCACAAATGTTCATCCTAATGTAGGATGAAGGTGAATTTAGGGACATATTCATCTAAATTATTGTATACCACCTAACATTCTTGTGGCACCGATGGGTTGGATTCATCTCGCGTGTGAGAAGAAGACTTATTGGATATTAGGTTATCCATTTAGTCAGTGTACTTTACCTTTTACTTAGTCTTCCTAGTGTGTGTAAATTTTTCTATCCTGGGTCCTTCCAACGACATGAATAATAAGTTTGCTAAGGTTAATTGGCACATGTAAGACTAACAGTCCCCAGCAACGGCACCAATGATGAGCGACTAGGTACCCCTACACCTAACCATGCGAATCACAGGCGTTCACACATGACTTGGTCGAATTTTGTAGACTGTAAGCACATAACATACACTAGACCTTTAACCTACAAAATCCTTTGTTAGAATAGTTGTTGTCTTCCCAACCTCACTTGTGATGTACTAGTGGCAATGGTTAAGTGAGATTAAGGAAACTAATTTTTATGGATTTTATCTTTTGACGTCTAATTAAGGTATGGAAAGTAAAGAATGAAATATTATCTAATCTATAATTATCCTAATCTATATCTGAACTATTCCTAGCATAAGTATTTGATCCCATCTTCTAGGCATGTCCTGAGCATCCCTTAACCACTACTTGGTTATTAGACATTAAGCGTCACTGGGTTGCCAAGCGTTGGGTTTATGTTTAAGATGATCGCACTTATGGTTTCTATGAACTATGAAATAGCGATAGTGATAGAAATAACAACAATGGAAACTTAAGTAACTATCAAAGCATAAAGATATTAAACTATTAAATGCTTAAATAACTAAGTCCAAATGTTGTAAGGAATTCTTGAAAAGCTCATCTTTATTGCCATTCACGCCAATGGGCTCAGATACATCAGCACTCGAATAAAGAGCTAGACACCTTTCTTACACCTACTGTGGGCACTTGGAAAATATTCTAGCTCTCGCAGGGACAAACTACATGAGCTTCGCTACAATTGACAAAAAGGTACCTAAGAGAGATGGAAGCCCTCTTATTTATAGGCCGAAACAGACGCCATGTAAACGGGGCCACATCGATGCATGGAAGGATACGTCGACGGGGCCACATTGACGCGGACATGTATATAGGGTCTTGTATACTCAGCCTAGTAAATGCATCGACATAATGGCACTTCATCACCTGGGGTTTCACCCACATCATCATTCATCAAATATTCACCAATCCCTAGCTTAACCACTCCAACAAAGAGGTTGGTGTGTTGATTTCCTAGAGGTTTACTCAATTGGTCGAAGCTTGTTACCACATGTTTATAAAAGGGTTCTCTAGGTATAGTCATATATTCATATTTTCCTTTGATAGGAATTAAAAATTTTGAAAAATCCAACCTAAAGAAGGCCTCAAACTTGGCTCTAAAAGTTCAATAAAATAGCACACCATAGATGGGAAGCATGTCAACTACTAGCATATTAGTGTAACATGTAAATGTAGGATATTATTTAAGTTGCACCTTCACTCCTTTCAATGATCCTACTGTAGGTATGTCAGATCCATTGAGTTGAATTACACTTTTTGTTTGTGGTATCATTTGTGCTCCTAAAGCCTTACATACCTCAAAAGGCATGACACTAATAGTTGCACCAGAATCCATCAAAAAATTGTGGAAATTCTTTCCTAAAATGATCAAGGTTGTTAGGAAAGGGGGTTGATCTTTCTTACTTAGCATAGAATTATTTGCATTTTGTATTGATAATGTGTTAGGACTTTCCACAAAGTGAACTTACCTTTTAGGGATTGGGGACTTTTCTTTTTCAATCATAGATGTGAACTATATCTCAAATTGCCTCTTTCATTTCATTAAAATGTAAAAGTTCATAAATTAAAATGTTAGCTTTAACTTTCTTCAAATCCTCAACTAGATCATAAGTCTTAGGCCTGTCTTTGGCTTCTAATTGAGGTGGGCCTCTTCTAGGTAGAGGAGAGTTTGCTTGTTATGCAACATTTACTTGTGATTGCCCAGTTTGGTTGTTTATATTATTTTGACTAGGATTTCTGCTATTTGGGGGTGTATAAGGATTATTCCTAGTTTGTTGTTGTGTAGTGTTCATAATGTTGCTAAGTTTATGATAGTGAGTGTTGTGTGGGTTGGAGTCACTTACCATGACTTGTTCAAACGAAGGCACTTCCTCATTCACTATTTCATAGGGTATATTAAGGACCATAATAGGGGTTTTCTAATTTTTTTGACCTTGGGTATGATCACCATATAATGCCAAGAATTGAGAACAAGTCCTCTCATAATGTTGCCTCATGTTATGGAGGCAGCAATAATCATCATTAGTTGATGAACTTGATTTTTCTAGTTGTATAGGATCCTTTTTGTTGTTTCTCTTTAATTCAACTACATCATTGGAAAGCTTTTGAAGTGAAGTTAATATCTAGGTCATTTGATCTTAAGTTTGAGTCGTAGGTTCAATAGGATTAGATACCCTATTTGGGTTTATGATGGATTAAATTAAGTCCTTTGATTGATCATCATTCAAATCAATGTTAGATGGTAGGAATGAAGAAGATATGGGACCTTGAAAAAACCTGTTCGTAGGTTGAGTCATTTGGAGGGGAATGGGAGTTTGGAACATAGTATTGGCCATTGGAAAAATTGGTAGAGGTAGAGAATTAGATTGCATGGGATTACTAATGCTCATAATTCTAAATTGTGTTTGAATGCTGTTCATAAAGGTGATTTGTTCTAACTCCATGACTTTAACCATTACTCCCTATATTTCTATTATGTTTGAATTAGATTTGATGGCATAGGCAAAGAATGGATTACTGGTAGAAAGGTGAAAGTTGAGGATGCCATCGGGTTGTGGATGCATCTCACTTGGCACATAGGCTAGCTGGTGAAGAAATCTAAGGTTATAATCCCTAACATTTTTCCTAGGTAGCTTTCTTAAGCATGTGAAGTTACTTGATGCGATTGCAGGGCTTGTGAATTTGTCAAATTGAATCAAAAACTTATTTTTGAACTCCTACCATGAGTCAATGGAGGGATCAGGGAGCATAAAAAATCATTTAATGGCCTTACTCTTGAAAGTTGTCACAAATACCCTACATGCCACATTATTTTTAACAATGTTATGGATCCCTAGTAAGGTTTCAAAACATTGTATGTGTTGGCAAGCATCACTAGTAGGGTTTGTGGGATCGAAAAATAAATTTATATTTTGGATTGATTTTGGGATATCATGATAATTAGTGAAGTTGAAGGAGTTGCTAATCAAGGGAGCTAGAGGTTGATTGGCTGCCATCCTAGTCCAGGTTCTCCTTGGAATAATACTTGGAAAACATGAGGCTTATTATTTTCTTAATGC
>MNCI01006638.1:6245-17770 GCA_015680685.1 Gnetum montanum | reverse complement strand
GAGAGAGAGAGAGAGAGAGAGAGAGAGAGAGAGAGAGAAACTAATAATGGAAGGTATTACCTCTTTGGCACTACTTCCGTAGTTGGTACAATGTGGAAGGGGAAGACCGCCTATATGCCAGGAAACCAAAAGGAAAATTAGAGAGATCGTTTGCCATTGTTTGCCAGAGAGAGAAAGAGGGAGTGAGTAGGAGGAGAAAGAGAGGAAGAAAGACTTTCTGCCACAATTCACATAGGTCAATAACCATAGTTGCTCAAAGCCTACCACTGTCTGCCACATCTGGTGCACCATCGTAGAGAGAGAGACCATCCACCCATGTTTGCATTACTGAGACAAGCTACCAACCCCAAGAAAATCACATGTCTCACATCCTATGCATGGGTTGCGTTGCTTGTGTTTCTGCAAATAAAAGAAAGAGAGAAAAATGAATTACACATGTCCCACAGGTCCATGGCTACGGTTACTATGAACATTTCTCCTTACATATTCCATGCCTACTTGCTTGCTAGAGGTTGCCTACCACTATGTGCACTATCTACACTACTCAGGTGTGGTAGCAACTATTGTGGATTTTAGCCTATTGCTACCTAGACTTGCATGTTGACACGTTGCTGACAAATGGTGGTGCATAGCTAGAGAGATGTCTCTATTGTCCGCTACTCATGCGTTACTATCTATTTCATGAANTTTATAGATGCTGCAACCATCCATAATGGCATCCATGTTCTACCACCTCATCATAACTTTTGAAATTTTTGCCACTAATGCCCACACCTATCACCATGAATGGCTGTAGCCATGTTCTTGCATGTCAATTTGTTTCCCTACCACTAATGTCCACCACATTTTTCCTATAACGTGTGCCACGTCTAGCACCACCATTAGCACTATGAATTCCCATGATCCTTTTTGGTTCTATCATATTAATTGGGCCATCTTTGTTTATTTTTACTATAATGTTGGATGCATGCAGCACCCAAAATACTAGTTTAGAGCTCCAACCAAGAAATTATTTGTAATCAACCTATTATCCAATATGAATGTTAGAGTGAGTATGCAATGTTTTACAACTAAATGTATTTCAAGCCAATGAAACATATTAGTTTCTTTATTTTATTTATAAATGAAATTCCATTTCAGTTCTTCATCCTATTCAGGAATAAAATTTTTGAATAGCATTCTAGGTATGTTTCACCTATCCATTTCATTTCCATCCATGATAATTTCGATAAAATGAGAATAAGAGACTTCATAAATTTTTATAGTTATAATTATTAATGATTTATCTAAAAGTACAAACAAATACGTGGCTTTTATGAGCTTTATCATAGATCATTCAAAAATTTGTTTAACCATTCACAAAATGAGCTGACATGTCCAACTTGTCCTGAAAGGCTGTCTGCATATTGAGGAGGGCACTAAAGTTAAGCTTTAGTTTATTCATCATTACAAGAAGCTCTCATTTTTACAAATTAATCTTTGAAGATCATCTTTCTTTCAAACTTTGTTCTTAGAAACTTACCATGTTTTATCATCAACGATAAATGGACACTACTGAAAAGTGTCTCAATCATGGCTATCATTAGCTATCTATTATATTTTAGAATATTCTCACAACATTTATTAGGAAAAATTGATATGAGTTAGCTAAGTATAACCAAGCATGCAATTCACAACAGACTTTACCCATGTTTAAAGAAAATGGGATTGGTACAAAGGAGCTTTTGAGAGTAAATATACATCTAGGATGATGATGTTGAAATTAATAATTTTTTATTTTATTTTACTTCTATGCATGGTTGGGGACCTTGGTTGCATATATTTTGATTTTTTTGCATAAAATTAGTCTAGCATTAGTTGAATTTCTATGAATTAGATCTATGCATTTTGACTATTTCGCAACTATAATGGCCTCTATGTGCATTGATCATGGCCCTATGCTTGGCATGGGTGAGGTTGAAATCAACAATGGTTTGTTTACATTAATTTTCATCATGGAAAGTGCACACAAGCCAAGACTTTTATGGTTGTAGTCACACGCCTTTCCTTGTCCAAGATTTTTGGCCTGGAAATTTTGTGCAACTTGTTTGAACTGTTTCACCTAAAAATTTTGTCCCATATTGTAGCCCACTTGGAAAGAATTCTAAATCTAATTATATATGAATTTGTAGCATGGGAATTGCAATAGATAATTAAAATCATAATTTTCTAAGTTTGTAATAAATCATCAATTTAACAATTACTCATTGAGTTAAAAAACTATGATTTGCATCATAAAAATTACATACAAGCAAAGAAAATATGGATTAGGATTACTGACCTTTTATGGTTGTATTCATAGATTGAAAAATTGGATTAAATGGAAAAATCAGTAGTCATTTTTATAAATTGGATTGGAAAAATATGAATAAATCAACATAAGAATCAAATTAAAATTATCAATATTAGCAAAATAGAGCAATTATATCCATCCATGTTGGCAATAGCATTTTCCAACTTTTTTCATCTAAGAATTCAATTAGAGTGGAAAATTAAATATAGAAATTCTATTTATCTTTTGGCATCAAAATTAGTAATAAACAATACAATAAATATAAAAAATCAATAAAAATATATCCTTAAATGTCCAATCTAATTTTGAGTTGGCTTCAATGTTATTGCAATGCATGTCAAATGTCATCATTAGTCACAAATTTCTCGTTGTATTCATAGGCCTTTCCTTATCTAAGACTTTTGTCCTAGAACAACCTATTCAAATAGTCTCATGTGAAAATTTTTTCCCATATTGTGGCCTACATGGAATGCATTTAACAGATTAATGTGGACCAATATTTTGTTTGCCATTGTCAATAGCTCCATGGTTTCTCCCTTTATCTAAGCCAACAACAAGGCATTCGTTAATCAAAACTAGCTTAGAAGTAGAACCTAGAGCAATTAAAAATGGCATCCTTGTAGTAGTAGTAAAAGATAAAGATGCTCATGATGATAATCATGAACACACTTTTTTTTGTTGTTAATGTTGGCAATGGCAACTGCACGGTCCATTGAATACTTAGATGTAAGTTATGAATCAATGACTTAAACATGCATGCAATTGGATAGTTAGTTTATCTTCCATTATGTTTGATTCAATGAGATGAGAAGAAATGCTAGCACCTTAAATTCTATTGATGCATAAATTTTGGATGCATCAACACCTGGGAAAAGAAACTCGTTTGAGAAGACTATTGCCTAGGGTCCCTCTAGAATGGGTATGGAAACTTAGAAATAGTCTCAGCTAGAGAGGGCCATGTGATATTTCAAAATAAAATAAAATAAACTAAAAAGTTGAAAGAATTCAAATTGAATAAGTGTCTGGAAATTCAAGGCTTTATGAAAATATAGTAGGTAGCAAGAAAATTTTAATAGGTAGAAGAGAGAGAAAGAGAGAGAGATTTGTCTAGTGTTCTATCATCATGAACCTTGTCGTCACCTACCACGCAACCTACCATTGGTGGTAGAAAACCTAGGGAAGCTACCTGTTGTAGCTTCACTATTGTTGAAGAGAGAGAGTAAAAAGAGAAAACCCTGCTATAGTCACTGGTTTGAATCTACAGAAAGAGGGAGTGAGAGAGATCTATTTTAGCACCAACTGCCATTCTGGTTCGCAATTCTATCCATTTTCATTTGCTAGGGAAGGGAGGAGAGAGAGAGATGCAACTATTGTCCACTCTATGTGTTGCAGACACATAATTCACAACCTCTATTTCCTAGTGTGCACATCATTTTGACTACAATGTGCATCATCAAAGAGAGGAGAGGTTGGACCTTAATGAGAGAGAGGCTAGCCTTCATGAGAGAAAGACTAGCCCTGATAAGAGAGAGGTTGGTCCCCAATGTGAGAGAGGAAGGTCATAGTGAGAGAGAGGATAGGCTCTAGGTGTTGCCCACTGTCTACCACCACATCACCATCGTTTTTGTTGCGATTGCCATTGTCATGTGCCCTACTAGGGAGGGGAGAGGCTGAACGATGACGATATGTCAAAGAAAAAGAACTTACCATTATGTAAGTTTTGTAACACCTAGGACCACCATGTCATCGGTTATGCCACCACTGCATGTAACTCCTGACACCACCCAAACATAACTCCCACCATGTTCTCCACCACCGTCGGTTATGCCACCTCTATGGCCATTATGTAATCCATGTTCTACATCACTTGAGCCATTACATCCATGCCATCATGGTGTGGCAACATAACCACCGCCACAAGCTTGTCATTATGAATCGAGCCCCATTATGCGCTTGTACAAATTAACTTTCTTTGTACTTGGTGCCATGGAATTTAGACTTGTTAATCATGGCCCCATGCCTAACATGAGTGATGTTAACATCAACACTTAGCCCCCAAACTAGAAATTACATGCAAGTGCAAGGAACAACACAACCATAAAAATCTTAAAAGGAGATAGATAAGAAAGAGGACAAAATCAAGACTCAAGTAAAGACCACTAAAACACAAATCTAAAAATGGAACTAGTAAAATGGGGATTTAGAAATTTAAAATAGGATTAAAGATGGATGATCCTACTTAGGTAATAAAAATTTTAGAAAACAGACTTTTGGGATTGGAAAATAAAAGGGCTTGAAAATTATTAGAAAATAAAGCAAAAGATTTTTCCAAAACAAGGGTTGAAAATAAAAATTTTAGTGAAAAAATAAACAAATTTTGAAATAGGATTAGGAAATGTGTCAGGCCCTCCTTCAAGCACCAAAAAGATGTTGATGCATAAATTTTGGATGCACCAACACCTAGGAAAAGAAACTCATTTGAGAAGACTATTTTCTATGCAACCTCCTATATGGCTACGGAAACCTGAGAATAGTCGCAGTTGGAGAGGGCCATGTGATGTTTCAAAACAAAATAAATTAAACTAAGAAGTTGAAAGAATTCAAATTGAACAATTATCTTGAAATTTAAGAGTTCATGAAAACATAGTAGGTAGCAAGAAAATTTACATTTTTCTCTGGTCCCTTGTTGCTACCACTAGTTCTTATAGTTTCATCATTGAAAACGTCACTACAGCCAATGCTGCTCATAGTGAACAAGAGAGGGAGAGAGATATCTGTCTAGTGTTTCACCACCATATGCCTTACTATCACCAACCACGAAACCTATCATAGGTGGCAAAAAACCCAGGGAGGTTGCCTGTTATAGTTTCACCATTACCAAAGAGAGAAGAAAAAAAAGAAAACCTTGTTGTAGTTGCCAACTTGGATTTGCAGAGAGAGGGGGAGAGAGAGAGATCTATTCCATTACCAGCCACCATTATGATTCATGATTCCATCTACCATTGTCTTCTAGGGAACAGATGACAGAGAGAGATGTTGTTGTTGTTCACTCTACATGTTGCAAATACATCATTCATAGCTTCTGTTTCCTAGTGAACATGTCGTTCTATCTGCCATGCACATCATCGAAGAAAGAATAGGCTAGACCTCGATGAAAGAAATGCTAGCCTCGATGAGAGAGAGATGGGCCTTAATGAGAGAGAGGCTAGCCCCAATGAGAGAGAGGTTGGCCCTGATGAGAGAGAGAAGAGGCTATAGGTACTGCCCACCATCTACCACCACATCACCATTGTTGTTTTCTTAATCACCACTGCCATGTGCCCTACTAGAGAGGGGAGAGGTTGGACAATGATGATAAACCAAAGAAAGAGAAACTACCATCTATGTCTGCCACTACTATCTCAAGAGCTCACCTACCTATCACATGCTGCACAGGGAGGTTACCAACTATAGTTTCCATGCATCACCATTGCCTTCACAATTGCCACCATCACATGTCTTACCAGAGAGGGGAGAGGCTAGATGATGATGATACACCAAGGAAAGAAAAACCACCATTTGCTCGTTTCCTCTTGAGAGGGAAGTCCTTGATAGATGATCCAACTACCACCTATTGCTTAGCCCTCCACTAGTGTTGAGAGTTCCTTGGTTCTCCCCGCAATCGTCTACAATGCACCCTGCTGCTGCAAGAGACAAAAAGAAGGCTACGGGTGCTGCCTACTATTTGGCACCAAGTCACTGTGCCAGAGAGAAAGGAGGCCATGCCCCTTCTTTCTCCACAACATCCACTTCTCCACTTTTATAGCTGCTCATTTAAGTGTTTAAATGCCCACGTTCTGCATTGGTTATGTCCATCACCCGAGCCATTACACAACTTTTATAATGCCTGGGACCACCACATCATTAGTTATGCCACAACTACACGTAACTCTCAACACCACATGAACATAACTCCCACCATGTTCTCCACCATCATCGGTTACCATCATCAATTACCACCAACATAACTCCTATAACACACGTAACTCTCAACACCACCACCATTGGTTACGCCACCTCTGCAGCTATTATGTAAACCATGTTTTACACCACTTGGGCCATTACATCTATGCCATCATGGCATGGCAACGTAACCATCACCACAAACTTGCCATTATGAATTGGACCCTAGGATGTGCTTGTACAAATTAACTTTCTTTGTGCTTGGTGTCAAGGGATTAGACTTGTTGATCATGGTCCCATGCCTAGCATGGGTGATGTTTGCATCAACCAATTTATTGGTTCATTGATTCTTTGTTGATGATTTCATGTCTTACATTTGCATTGGATTTTTGAGAATTGCATGTACACATTGTTCATGCAAAGATGGAAGGCCTTCATAGGAATAGGCTTGGGGATCAGCGTGATGCTGTCAAACAAGGAAGGCAATGACTTGGTGATTCTAAATTTGAAGAAAACTAGAGTGATGGGTCCCAATGGGATTTTCCAGATCGTAAATGTGGATCTCTTCAAGGGATGGAAGACATGCTTAGGATTTGGATTGGTGCTGCACAAGATCATTTTGAAATTAGAAGTGTTGATATAAAAATTTAGGATATAACAACACCCATAGAACTCATTTTGAGAGACTATAACCTAGGATGCCTCACATTCGGAACCCTTGAGAATAATTTTAACTAAAATAGTTTTAATTGAAAAGGGCAATGTGATATTCAACAAGGTAAATAGAACTGGAAAGTTGGTAAGGAAATTTAAATCGAATAACGGTCTTAAATTTTAAAACTTGATAAGAAAATATTAAAATAACTACTCATTAAACAACTAAATATAATTTAAAAAAAATCAAGCAAGTATAGAACCTCAAATACAAGTAGTATCTTATCAAAAATGTCTAAGAAACAGATATTTAGTTGGGACTAATGACTTTGAAGAAGAAACTTAAAATATAATGACCTTTTAGGATTTAGACTTGGCAAGAAAAGTAAACTATTTACTTCTAAAACAAGCCAACGTGCAAACTTCAAAATAATTTTAAATTTTAAAACCACTAGGAACTTTATTTAAAATGTTCTTTCAACCAAAGTTTAACAGCAAGTAATGTTTTCTATGATAGAGATACTAAAATTAAACTATGGCAGTAACCGAAGGCAAATGACATATCTCTAAATAGAGCGATCATGCAATGTGAAAATAGATGGATGCACTGTGACGTAGTCTGCCCATGCTCGTAAAAATACACCACCTTTGATAAGTCTGTCCCTTTGGTTCTCACCAACTTAACGATCTTCCTCCACAAGCACCTGCAAGGACCGTTCCAGTCTCTAATTTTCTCAGAGGTCTCTGGTCGTTTTTGGGAAGTTTCTCCTGCCAACCCCCTATTTCGAGAAAGAAAAAAAAAATCCAGTTCTTTTCTCTGCGTTCAGAATTTATCAAGTTATCCTTCGTTGATTAGACTCCTCGTCTCTTCCACTGCCAACAGGACAAGCCAACGTTGCAGCTTCACCGATGACAATGTCAACGATGGGCAACGCTAAAACAAACGCACAACAGAAACAGCAACAGCTTGGCATTAATGAATTTCAACCTTCTGCATTTTCCGCTCCTGCTTGAACCTGCACACACGAAAAAAAGAAAAAGAAAGAATGAAAGTGAAAGCCAAACCGTCATGGGAGAAAAGCAGAGAAAACTAAACGGTTTTTTTTTTGTTTGTTTGTTTGAGATCTATACAGAGTAGCATCAATGTTATGTTCATCTTCATCCTTGCAAAGGTATACATTTGTGCTAAGAGACATTGTACAAGTTTTAGCTTCTATCATGCCAAAATGCTTGAGCATCTCTAAACATACTCTATTTATGAAATGAAGGTTCCATGCTTGAGTTGTTGAATATGTAGGCCTAGAAAATGAGATAACTCTCCTATCATAAACATTTCAAACTTTGATTTCATAGCTTCAAGAAGTTCTTTTTCCAAACTTGAGCTTGTTCCTCCAAACATTATGTCATCAACATAAATATGAGTACCTAAAAACCATGTATTATCTTTTTTAATATAAAGGGTACTATCTAGAAGAGCTCTCAAATACCAATTTTCAACTAAATATGAATCAAGCTTAGCATGGCATGCCACATCCTAGGGACTTGTTTTGAACCAGATAAAGCTTTTTGTAGATGGTACACATGATTTGGATTTGTAGTGTCAATTAATCCTTCTGGTTGTTCTATATATAGTGTCTTTTTTATTTCTCCATTTAGGAATGTAGATTTCACATCCATTTTGTGGAGCTTAAACTCTTGATAATTCGCAGAAGCTAGCAACATTCTAATATATTCTAATGTTGCAACTAGAGCAAATGTATCTTGATAATCAATCCCTTCTATTTGTGCAAAGCCTTTTGCTGCTAATCCTACCTTATTTTGACTTACTTCACCATGCTTGTTTAGCTTGTTTACAAAGATCCACTTAGTGCCAATGACATTAACTTCTTTGGGCCATGGGACAGGCTCCCAATTATTATTTTTTATAGTTTTCTTCATCTCTTCATCCATGGTATTCTTCTAGCCCTTACTTACAAGAGCTTCCCTAACTATTAGAGGAATGGAAAATGCAAGACAACATACTAATAATCCATAATCTATTATTTTAACTCTATTCCTCCTTATTGTTTGTCTAATAGATGTCCTAAGAAGATATACGATGGATTTGAACCTCTGTATTCTTCTTGTTAGGCCAACATTAGGTGTAACCTCTTATTCATTTTCTACCTCATCCATTGAAATTGGCTATTCTTCATCTATCTTATTAGCTTGTTTAAATGAAAAAATGCCATCATCATTTTCTTGTTCATCTTCATTCATAGCTTTCTTAGTCATATTGTTAGTAACTTTTGATAATTCGTCCATCTTAACATGATGTGTTTCAACAATCTTTAATGTTTTTAAATTTAGGCAATGGTAAGATTTTAAATAACTAGAATATCCAATAAAAAAACCATCTTCACAATGACTATCAAGCTTGTGAATGTTATATTAATTATTAATATAGGAGTTGATGAGTGGCGAGGTACCCCTACACTCAACCATACGAAATGAGCGTAGCACGCGCGATTCGATCAAACTTCGCAGACTAAATGCCTAAACGCCCCATGGAACACTTGGGGTTAATCATTTGTTGTCTTCCCAGACTTACTTGTTGTTGTCACAGTGTATGGTTAAGTAAGTTTGAGGTATATGATTTTTATGGTCTTTTATGATTTTTCTCCTATGCTATCAAGGTGAAGGGTTGAGAGAGCTAACTAACTCTAACTAAGGACTAAGTCTACATTAACTAGCATCAGCATTCATTCCCACTTACCGTACACACCTTGAACTATGCAACTATGGCTACCAAATACTAATGATTACTGGGATCACCACATGTAACGCATGTGCTCGAAGTGGTCGTACTGAGGCATAACTAGGAGGAAAGGGTTGAGAGAACCTATCTAGCCTAAGTGTGATGAAGAACCAATTCCTTGACTAACCGTACACATCGGGGTGTTCGACTACCATTGGGATTACCAAACGTAGATCCTGGAATACGCCACTGGGTTACCAAGTAGTCACACTAGATGCTCGTAGTCAAGTCGTACTCATACTATATGCGACGAGCAGCCAATTCTTTGACTAACCGTACACATCCTTAGATGCTCGTAATCAGGTCGTACTCATACCGCATTCTAGGAAAGCAATAAATAGCAATTAAATAAAATCCTATTTCATGCATTGAAAGGTTTATCCAATCAAGTTCATCTTTATTGTTGTACACAACTTGTGTTCAGGTACAATGTTGCTCGAATAAAGATCCGTTCACTCTAGGAGTCCTACTGCGGGTGCATGGAAAATAATCTATCTCTAGAGTGATCAAACTACCAGAGCTTCGCTATTTCTAGACCAGGATGAGAAATGAGGAGAGTGCCACCTCTTATTTATAGATNCCTTCATGATATTATTGTAAGGAACTCGAGGACGAGTTTTCATTCAATCATGGGGTATGGTGAGACGTGATATCGCATGCACCGCGATATTGCGTACGTGATATCGCGGTCGTCACGATATCGCATCCGCCGTCCCCTGCAATATCGCATACGCGATATCACGGTCCACCACCAAATCTATAAATAAGAGGTGGCACTCTCCTCATTTCTNAACACAATCATATATTAGCAAGGGTAAATGAATCATCATGTAATTAATACCTTGCTTTGGTGTAGGTCCATTGGCTAGGTTGTGGTATGGCTTATATGGATCTAGGAATATATTAATGATGATTACTGAAGGTGTAGGGGTTAGGAAGAAAATCAAAAAATTTGGGGCTAGGAGAAAATCGAAAAAATCAGGCCCCATACCCCCATGACTAATCGCGAACCTCCGGTAGTGTTAGAATGGAGAAGGAAAAGGAGTAAGAAAGATAGATAAAAAGGGACAACTAAAAACATCAATGAAATGGATGTTAAGATGGTAATGAACAAAATAACATTAATTGCAAAATGTTAAGGGAAATAATTTAACTAATGCTCCAAATAGAAATGTTAGTGGGTCCTCCCCAAAGCTGGCTTATGCCCTTAATGCCCTAACAAACCCACATTCAAATAGTTCGTAGGCTCTGGGAATGTTAATTGGAACAAAGGTTAAAGTCTTAACTGCAAGAATTTAGCAAAAAGAAAACAATGCATCAACCAAAATATATACACTAATGATACAATCGGCAATAAGGTGAACAATGGAGAGAAGGATGGAGAGAAGAGAATGGAATGGAATCCCAAGAACAAGGAAAGGTGGTGTACAACCCCTTGTGTGTTTTAAGATTAATGTGACTTAGCAAAGCTCATTCCAACTCTAGCCTTAAACCAATCACATCCAGTGACTTAGCGTCAATGCATTTGGCCAAACCATCCACTTGGATAACAAGAATGCGTCCTTTAAGAGCCACCACCATTCCAACGAAACAAAGGAGAGAATGGGAAGTGAGAAGGGCCTTAGTTAGAGGGAACACTTTTGGTTCCATAACTAGTGCTTGTAGCCCAAATTTATTCTGTCTAAGGGGTGTGCTTTGAATTCTCACTTAGTTTTTTGTTTTTTATTGTTTTTTTTTTGTGTTTTTATGCTTGAGAACCACACCATGCAAAGACTTGATTATTTTTATTGTCTCAGCTTC
>MNCI01006635.1:144629-160115 GCA_015680685.1 Gnetum montanum | reverse complement strand
ACAAGCAAGCCTGGGAAGACAACGAACGATTAACCCCAAGTGTTTCTTGTGGCGTTAAGGCATTTAGTCTGCGGAGTTCGACCGGATCGCGCGTGTACGCTCGTATTCGTATGGTGGAGTGTAGGGGTACCTCGCCACTCATCATTAACGATCTGTCACTATCTTTAAGTTATTACTTAAAATGTATTTGAATAATTAATTGAAAAGAAATATTAAGTTTTATTTACTTATGTTAGGTTAAAATGTTATCATTTCTTATTGTTCTTACCCTTAATCATTCTTCTAGGCATTAGAAAAACTTAGTATAACTCACAAAAACTATGTGTAACACTCTTTCCCATGACTAATATGATTACTCTATGAGTAAAAGGAATCAAGAATGACTCAAATCAGGTATGTAGTGAGGAAGATATGGAGCTCTAAAGGTTTTTAGAAAACAAACCAACATCATCTCCCCTTACATGAAATGATGGAATGAAAAAAATTCTAATGGTCCACATGTCTGTATATATGTATATAGATTTTTATTAGAGTGACATCATAGATGCAACATCATTGATGTGATATCATAGTTTTTACAATATTGTATCTATGATATTACCTTTGAAATTTTTATGAGATTTGATGAAAAAAATTAATGGAATGGGTAAACTAGAAGGTGTGAAAATAATCCAAAGGATTCCTAATGATAGATGATGCTTAGAATATGAGAATTTAATATCATAATTATGTTAAAGGATTTTTATCAAGGTAAGTCAACTAAGGTTTAGGTGATTATTTTGATCAAAATTACTAAATTTATGGATGAGGATGAATATGTAGGGAAATAACGATGATTACTAAAGTAACCAAGAGGTACAAGATGATGTGGAATAGGTTATTAAGTATAAAACATAAGATTTATATCAGTGAGTTGTTACCAAAGTAGGCTCCTACCCTTAATGCACTTGTATAACTACACCTACAAGTGTCCATAAGTACTAAAGGAGTTGAATGTAAATGATACATGTCTTTCCAAATGTACATGTTAGTATTTTCCAAATAAGAAAATAACACTATGTCAAATGAAAGCATTAAATTATAAATACATATAACTGTAAAGGTGGCATGGTAGTAGTAAGGATTGTAGAAAATAAAATGTGAGGTATCTTACCATAATCATAATGAATTCTATGTATAATGCATGATCAAAATGATCATTAGCCTATCTGTCCAAGATCCAAACCAAGTCCATACCACTTACTAGTGACATCTCATTGTATCATCCCAAAATTGACAACCATAAGACTATCATAACTACAAGAAATATCATTACTTAGCACTAAAGTATAATGAAGTACTTTATTATCTACATAGTTTATTTGAAGAAGACTTAACCATTGGATAGAGGAGTGCCATCAGGCATGGGCAACATGTCTTTCTATCACCATAACTAATGTGAGTCCAAGAAAACTTGAAATTTTTGAGAAGTTACCTACCTTCAGGCATGAGTAACATGTCTTTCTAGAGGAACCCTAATAAATTTTTATTTTGTATATTTATTATGTTACTACTGTATCAATCTTACTAGAGGATCATCTCTAGGCATGGCTAACATCTCTTTCCAGTGGCATGACAATGCATCACTTATTTCAAAACATGCTTCCAAGTTTTATTAGAACTTAAGTAAATAATATAGCTTAATTGTGTAATAAGACACATAGTAGTAGCTTTAGAGAACCCAAAAATCCCCTTGATGTCACACCCTTTTCATTCCCTCTTGATTCATGGAAATTTGATTTTAATGTTAACAATCTAGCTTTAATATTATTTCCTATTATCTTGAACTACTGAATCTTTCCTTAATATTTTCTACTATGAAGAGGGATATAGTGCATACCTTAAATTATATTATTTTAGATCATGTAATTGAGGTTAATGGTATTCATTTCCATTGCTATTGTATTGAACTTGATATCTCACAAAGGAGGAACTTCTAAACCCTTACAACAGGTGACAAAGTTTTTACTAAAAAAGTACATTATTTTTATCTTCCTAATCCTTGTAGCTATTGTCATCGGATTGAGCATCATATTTCTACATGTCCCTTGTTAACTAAGGAAAAATGATTAGCTGAGGAAAAATGATTAGCTAAGTTTCAAAAAATACATTCATCATCTATTCCATAGTTCTAATCAACATCAAAAAATTTCAATCTTTGAACCTTTTTTGAAAATTTCTTTACACCTTATTCCTCTTCTAGTCCTTCTAAGTAGTTACAGGTACTACTATTTACTTCAACAATCAAGGTAGCTTCTAAAACATAAGCTACCTCTTCAAAATCATTTAAGGACTTAGTTAAAAATGATGGGTTTGTGGAAGTTAATGGGATGAACAAAGTTAAATCATCATCACCAAAAATTTAGCAATATACTTCTTCCCGAATGATTAATTCTGCTTCATTGATTACTACAAGCAACTATTTTACTATTTTCTCACATGCTATGAAAGTTGATACTTTGAATTTAGAATTTTCTAAAGGTCTTTCACAACACACTCCCTCTAATTTTCCATGTATATCTCATCTTCAAATGTTTGAGGCCTCACTAATTGAGTTCAACATAAATGTGCAAGCAATTTTCTCTCTAGTTTAAATATTTTCTTTGATTTTATTCCTTTTCAAAAAATTAATATTTTAGCTAAACATTTATCTTTTTCAGACCATTAGTTTCTTTCTCGCTCATCAATTATTGCTACTTTACATGAGAATGGAAAAGTTGATGCTGCCATTCTTTTTTTCTCTCCTTGAAAAGATAAAATTATATATAGTGGTTCTAATTTTAGTCATAGAGTTATTTGGATGATCTTCTCCTCCTCACATGGTTCTTTTGATATATGTTTAGTTTATGCTTCTAATAATTCTACAAAATGTGCTCTATTATGGCAAGAACTTGCAATTTCTATTTCCTTTATTCCTTAAGGTTTTGGACATCATTTTAATATGAGAGAAGTTTTTGACAATAAGCTAGGGGTGTGCCTTTTCTATTATCAATAAATGATGATGAGAGCAGTTACTCTAGCAGTTACTCTAATTATTAGAGTGGTTACTCTAGCGGTTACTCTAGCAGTTATTCTAATTATTAGAGTGGTTACTCTAGCGGTTACTTTAGCAATTATTCTAATTATTAGAGTGGTTACTCTAGCGGGTACTCTAGTAGTTATTCTAATTATTAGAGTGGTTACTCTAGCAGTTACTTTAGCAGTTATTCTAATTATTAGAGCAGTTACTCTAATTATTAGAGTAGTTGCTCCCAAGTCTATAAATACAATTCCCAAGCACACAATTGGGAGAAAAGGTCTTTTAGCAGTCAAGTAGTAAAACTCTTGTAGTCTTTTTGAAGGTTAGAGTATTTTCCAAGTGCTTGCAGCAGGAGTTCTAAGTGTGGATGGATCTTTATTCGATCATTGTGTACCTAAGCACACCTTGTGTACAGCAATAAAGATGAGCTCTTCGATTCATCCTTGTAGCACTTGAGATTTTTTTTCTTATGCATTTCTTCTATTTTATTTTCTTATGCATTGATTTTATTTTATTTTATTTTATGCACTTTACATTTTTGTTATTAGCACAGCAATTCATTTTGATCAACTAAGCAAATCATTAAATTACACAAGCACGACCACTTCGAGCATGCGTGTAACTCTTGGTAACCCAATAATGATTAGCGTTTGGTAATCCCAGTAGTGTTGCACTGGTTTAGGATGTGTACGGAAAGTGGAAACAGATGCTAGTATTAGGATTAGTTAGAACTTAGTTAATGAGTAGTTTAGTTAAATTAGTCACTTAGTTACCTCTCTCCTTCCCTACTAGCATAGGACATAAAAACATAAAAGCAATAAAAATCATATGCCTCAAGCTTACTTAACCATACAATTGTGGCATACATGTAAACTTGGGAAGACAACGGTCAACCAACCTATCCTTGTTCCACAAGGGTGCATAACCACTTAGTCCTTGGAATTCGACCAGATCATGCATGAAACACTCATATTCGTATGGTTGAGTGTAGGGGTACCTCGCCGCTCATCAAATGAGTATAAAAATGACCTCATTTTAGGGAAAATGTTTATCTTATAGATGTGGATGATGCTTCTACAAGTGATCTTCTTCATAGATATACTTGAAGTAATCTTCCTCTTCGGCAAGCTCACATTTACAACTAGTTGGACAAGTTTTATTTTTAAACTCTTTTATTCTAGTAGGCTATTCTTGCTACTATAATTTATTAACATGTAACCTTTTTATATCATTTTCCCATAACCATGTCAATTCAAATTAATGGAAGTTATCTTAAACATAATTTCCATCTTTTTTTAATACATAGTAACTATTTCTCATCTCCTACTATTCAACAAATTCTCTTAAGGCTTTGGAATCTTAAACCAAGGCCCTCAAGTCAAGCAGGTTGGATTCAATGATGACATCATGCTACTTGTAGAGAGTGGGATTTTTCTTGTTATTATGATAAGAAAGTGGCCTCTCATGCTAGACTAGATTACAACAACATTAAATTTATTATTTAATGACTTTTAGATCAATTATTTCAAGATCCTTTCAACTCATAACTTCAAGAGAATTTGGGTAGACCCTTATCACCTTTTCAATGTTGGGATGTTATTAGGGCACAAATTCAAGATAAACACTGTAAGGAATTTTTCAAATATCTAAATAGTTCATCTTCATTACATTCGTTAGACAAAATTTCAATTGATGGTATCATTATCACTAACCATAACATGCTCCTTTCCTACCTTAGAAATCATTTTGAAGCTTTATTTACTGCTACCCCTATGGATATTTCTTCCTTTCAAGTAGCTCCTATTAGTTATCTTAGTTTGGTTCATTCTACTATGTTGCAAATTTTAAATACTAATATTACTCATGCTTCACTTCAAGAGCCGTTTTAAAATGAACATTGGTAAGACTTCAAGCTATGATGGCTTTCTAGTTGATTTTTTTAGGAATCATTGGGATCTTGTTGATAATTATCTCTTCCACATTATTAGCAAGGTCATGCATGCTAATTCTTTAGAGCTAAAATTAAATCAGGGAATAATTTAACTTCTACCAAAGTTTGGGGATATTACTCACATCTCCAACTGGGAACTCATTACACTTCTTAACATCATGTATAAAATTTAGGCTAAATAGTAGGCATTACATTTGAAGAAGATTCTTGTCATATTATTTTTCCATAGTAAACAAGTTTCATTCCTAGTAGATATATATTAAATAATTTAGTTAGCGCTTGAGAAGATCTTTAATGGGTAGACAATGAATGTCAAGATATTTTCTTTATTAATCTTGATTATGCAAATACTTAGGTGATGAGTGGCAAGGTACACCTACACTAAATCATATGAATATGAGTGTTACATGCACGATCTGGTCAAACTCTATAGAAATCCTAGTTGTGGCATCTAGACAGTTAGCCTTAGATCGTAGCTCGCCGTCTTTCCACCTAGACTAGTATTATCTTTGTCATGTATGGTTTAGTCCAGAGTGAGGTGTATGATGTGGTTTCTAATATAATGCTACTCCTGAAGGCAATGGAAAGTAATAAAGATATTTTCTTTATTAAGCTTAATTATGCAAATACTTAGGTGATGGGTGGCAAGGTACCCCTACAATCAATCATACGAATACAAGCGTTACACGTGCAATCTAGTCGAACTTCGCAAACAAACTAGTTGTGGCATCTAGACAATTAGCCTTAGGTCGCAGCTCACTATCTTTCCACCTAGACTAGTATTATCTTTCTCACATATGGTTTAGTCCAGAGTGAGGTGTATGATGTGGTTTCTAATCTAATGCTACTCCTGAAGGCAATGGAAAGTAATATTATCTAAGCTAAGAGAGAAAGGGTAAGAGAATCCAAACTAGCCTAAGTGTGATGAGCATCCGTTCTTTGATTATCTGTACACATCTTGGACTTCTTGCATGACTACCACTAGGATTACCAAGCACAAATCCTAGGTACCCTACTGGGTTACCAAGTAGTCACACTTAAATGCTTGTAATCAAGTCGTACTCATTTCGTGGTTTAACATGAGATAAGGGTGAGAGGATATTAACTAGAAAATTAGTAAATAACAATTAATTAAACAATTAAACTAAGTGAATTCTACAATGATGAAGTAATCTTGATCTTTATTTCCGGTCATGTGTGTGTCCAAGTACGTCACACTCGAATAAAGGTTCCGTACAATTACACTCACCACACTATGGGCATACATTGGAAAATAATTCTATCTCTGGAGGAATAAAACTACTAGAGTTTAGCTAAGGGTCTAAATCTGAGTTGCAAAAGAAGGGAGAGTCGCCTCTTATTTATAGAACTGGCGATGGGCTGCGATATCACGTATGCAATATCGTAGCCCATGCGATAACACGGTTGTGATATCACAACAGCAATATCATAGCCACTGTGATATCAGAGCTGTGATATCACAACCAGCAAATTCATGACTCATCATACCCCCACGACTGAATGAAAACTCGTCCTCGAGTTACAGAGAGAACAAGATCCATTGATTACACAGTGGATCGATATGGGATTATTGACTAACTAGAATGGGTTCATGCTGTAGTGTGGAGTTAGAACAAAATTGAGACACAACACAAAAGAATATCCTATGATTACAAAATGGTGGAACTCATGTAGTTCCTAGTGGTGGTGGCTCCTCCATAGGTGTCTTTCCCTTTTCTTATGCTCCAGTTCTTGAGATTTGATGGTGTTGAAGTATGGCCTGGAGTTTCTCCTCTTGTAAGGCCTTGAGTTCCTTTGCACACATGTAAGTTTATGCTTATGCCATAGAGGCATCCCAGTCAGCCTTCTCTTTGTCTTCTATCACCCTTTTATTCTTTGTCAATAGTTTATTAAGTTGCTCATTCTGAAAGTGTCCAGCTAGTTCTGAGCAACCTTTGGCCATGTATTCGAAAGGTTTAATACTTTCGAAATGGCTTGAACAAAGAAATCCATAGTCACACCACAATTGTTAACCATGGTGCCTTCTTCTTTATTGTGCCAAAACTGGTACATTTTCTCTAAGTACCAGGCACTGCTTTCAAAGAGGGTAGGCCATAATGGGGATCCTTTGAGGTGATCCCTAACGGCCTCAAGAGCGAACTCTACAAATGATTTAAAGTTCAATTCCACAATCACTATAGTGAATGGACTTCTCTTGGATAGCCTGAACACAATCTTGGGACAATGTGAGTTGTTGTCCTGGTTCAGGTGTTGCTGCAGCTCCTCCTTCTGCCTGCCTAGACCGTCTGGTAGGAGGTTCATCTTGATGAATGCTAAATGATTGCTCCTCCTTTTCTACATGTTTTCTAGCAAGTCTTTATGTTCCACCTCTCGAAGATCGTTTGCTTCCACCCTGGGTAGGACCTTCCTGTTGTCCACATTTCGAGGCCATCTGTAATCACATGGGCCAAGAGTTAGTAAGGTTTTTTTTTGAAGTTAAATTATATCTTACTTCTTTCCTTAATTAATGATCTTATGTTATCACGTGTGATAGTGCCCAAAACTTTGTAATAATGAGTCCTCTGACTTAGGTGGTTTCCATTTTAGTTTTCCAGTATACCTAGGAATTAAATGATTTTTAGGCATAATTATTCTAAGTGTTATAGTTAATTATCCTAGATGATGTCCTTTGGGTGATGATAAGTTTCAAAAAATTTAGGCACTTTTCAGGAGATGTCCCTCCCCCACGACTAAGCTGAACACTCCAAGTTCAAGTAGGTTCAAACGAAATTAAAATCAGAGTACCAGTGAGCGAAATATAGTGAGAAAAGTAAGGGTCGCTCAATTGCAAGTCACAAAGAAAAATTTCAAAAACTCCCCCGTGTGAATGAAAAAATGATGCTAAGTGTTGTGGGGAGGTCACCTATTTATAGGTTTCAGCGACGCAATATCGCATACGATACATCACGTACGTGATATCACATCCCAAGTGACATGAGACACCATGAAAATACATAATTTTTAAAGGGATTTTTCGAAATTAACATTGTAAATTGAGGACATTGGCTATTATCAAGGGTTCTAGGGAAATTTCATTACATCCATAGGCACAATTAATGATGACAGTGTGAATTTTACCAATAAAACTTTGGATGGGAGAAAAAAATTATGTGATGGTACATAGGAATATTGAAATTCATAGGGATAATAGTAGGGAAATAAAATCATTTAAAAATATGTTGAGGGTAAGAAATGGTGTGTGTGAGCTATGTCATTAGTGAAGATTACAAAAAATTACACAAGTGGATCCTCCCCAAAGAAGGTTTCAACCTATAATGCCCTTATGTAACCACACTTAAAGTGTCTGTGGGCACTAGAAGGGTTAAATGTAATTCGCACCAACTCCACAAAGCACATACATGTAAATATCATCAGAATGAGGTAAGAATTCTATGTTACACATGACACGAGCTACAACTACACAAACAGTGAGATGAGATGAACTATAGAAAGGGATTATAGAGATTGGGATATGAGGTGACTGACCCAGAACACAGTGAATCCTACATGTAAAGCATGATTAAGGTGTCATTAACCCATCATTCCAAGATCAAGACCAAATCCATTCCTCTAATCAGTGACATCACATTGTTTCATCCCATGATGAGCAACTATGAGAGTACCATACCAACAAGGCATACGATCACTTGGTGCTTTGTTTAAGGGAGGAGTGATTTTTGTTTTGTGGCACTTTTCTTTTTATTTTCTTTTCTCTTTCTTCTCTTCTTCTTTTCTCTACTTTTTTTTTCTTGAATACTGAATCCAAAGAAGTTGCCAACCTTTAGGCATGGGTGCATGTCTTTCCAGTGGGACCCCCTAGCACAGCATTGGATTTTTTAGTGCCTTTTGATTACTCTTACTTCCATTTTTTTCGTTAGATCTACAAGGATCTTAGTACAACCACATTGCATGATAACTCCATAGATGTCACCAAAGAGAATCCACAAGTCCCCTTGACGTCACACCCTAATCATTCCCTCTTGGTCCATCCTTCTTCATTCTAGGTACAATGAACACAAAATTAATTTTAAGTTTTAAGAATGTTAAGAATATCACTGTACCCTCAAACAGAACCTCTTATTTGTAGAATGGATGAGTGGATGTAATGGGCTCACTATCCACATAATTGATCACTCGAGACTTAATAACATAGAACACACCTCAACCAACGATCCACATGAGTGTTTTATTCATAGACGAGATTACTTATAAGAAGACAAAAATACCAAAGGACAAAAAGATAAAACAAGAAGTTGAAGTATTCTGGCTTGGTCATATTTACCCCATTGGGTTTCACACACTTGATTATAATAAGCATAGTGGGGCAATTTGTGTGATGTAGTTCTCGGATAACGAGTTGACCCACTATGATGTTGGTGATCATTAGATGGTATGAAAGGATTGGGTTGTCACTCTCCGTTCATGCATTCATTGGGCCATATTGTTGTTGGAGTGTGAGTTGGTGGCCTTGATGAAGTTACATGAGGAGTTGGCTTCGAAGGTAAGGGTGCCCCATAGTGTGGCCCTTGTGCTAATTTGGAGGATGTAATGGCCTTGGAATTGTGTTGTCCCTTCTTATGGTTATGTTTAAAGAAGGGGTTCTTTGGATGTTGAGGAGGCTTTTCACTGCTGTTGGCAGTAGTAGCACAAGTGACGTTCGCAGTTTGTTACCATGGTGCAGGCACCTTAGGAACAATTGGTGGTGATGTAGGAGGGAAACAATGAGAATGTTGAAAGTGAGCAGTATAAGGTGCACAAGGTGGTGGTTGTGTTGAAGGTATGGGCTAATAGTATTGAGGAGAATGATACTGTGGTAAGATAAAGTGCATTGGCTCAATTGGAGAAACAAGATGTTGAAAATGATAAGTGTTTGGATTCGGATGATATGAAGGGTGTCTCCAATCTAGTGGTGGTGTCCCCCATGACTAGGATTGTTGCCACTATGATTGAACACAGTATCTCTGTACGAACTTTGGATGTAACATGTTTCCCCAATGCTCATATAAATGTAACAATATTAGGCATTAGCCCTTGGGGTGATCGTACAGGCATATGTTGCATTCATACGTATGATTGGCAGTTGAGCTCTTATTTTCTTTATCTCTTCTTTCCGATTGTCTAATGTTTTGTCCTGCTTCTTGGGTTGCCAAAACTCTATTTCCAATAATGTTGATAAATTCTCCACACTTTTGATACATCCAACATATTATTAATCTTTTCCTCGACTTCTTCTAACGATTGTTGTATTGGCAAAGATGATTCTTCCACTTGAGATTGGTTGATTTCTCATTTTTATGATCATGGACCTTTGTTAAGTTGAGATTTTAGTCCCGTTGATGTTTTTCAACACTCTCCCATATAGCTAATTCTCCTTCTTCTTTTGCTACTAGCTTGATAAGCTCCTATACTTGATGGGTTCGTAGTTTGTATAGTTGACCTTGGGCATACATTCCTAAGGTCTCTCTTGTTTCATTATGTAGCCCATCAATGATATGATACACTAGCCTTTCCTTGAAAAACCGATGGCCTGGACAGTTGTTTAATAGTACATAATATCTTTCTAAGGCCATGTCCAAGGATTCATGTTGTGCTTGTTTCCATCCTTGGATTTGTTTCCTCAAGGCTGACACTCTTGCGTAGGTTTGATATTTTTTGTTAAAGACTTCTACCATTGTTGACCAACATCGTATTAAATTTTGTTTTAACGATCTATACCATACTTTTTCTTGGTCAACAAGTTTCATAGGGAAGAGCTTAAGTTTTTACCACTCGTTTTCAATGTTTTTCCATGTGCAGGCATCATAGAAGGCTTGTAAATGTTGATGTGGATCTAACTCATAGCCTCCTAAAAATTTAGGAAAGTTGTTTAAATCGATCCTGGGTAGATGGCTCTCTTTACGATGCCTACGTGAGATTCGAACAACCTCTTATATTAGCGTTAGGCTTGTAGTGGCCAGTAGGGGTTCATCGTCATCGGGTAAGTTATGCGTTCATGTGTTGGGATGATCTTTCTTTTGTTCATGTTTATAAGAAACCCCCACTTTAGGTTGTGTACTCCAATCTTCATCGTCATATAGTTTGTTGGTTCTCCAATGAACTTCCTCACTATGTGTGGCATTATTATAGTCTTGTAGGAGAGGCATGGTTGTGAAGTTGTGTGTGAATTTACATGTGAATTTAATAATTATTATTTCTAAAATATATATTGTTAAGTCCTTATACAGTGACCTGGTATGATGTAACTAATCTAGATAACTAGCACCGTCCCTGACAACAGCGCCAATGATGAGTGGTGAGGTACCCCTACACTCAGCCATACGAATATGAGCGTTACACAAACGATCTGATCAAACTTCGCAGACAGACTAGTTGTGGCATCTAGATAGTTAGCCTTAGGTTGTAGTTCGCTATCTTCCCACCTAAACTAGTATTATCTTTGTCATGTATGGTTTAGTCCAGAGTGAGGTGTATGATGTGGTTTCTAATCTAATGCTACTCTTGAAGGTAATGAAAAGTAATATTATATAAGCTAAGAGAGAAAGGGTAAGAGAATCTAAACTAGCCTAAGTGTGAGGAGCATTTGTTCCTTGATTATCCATACACATCTTGGACTTCGTGCATGACTACCACTGGGATTACCAAGTGTAGATCCTAGGTACCCTACTAGTTTACCAAGCAGTCACACTTAAATGCTCGTAATCAAGTCATACTCATTCCGTAGTTTAACATGAGATAAGGGTAAGAGGATATTAACTAGAAAACCAGTAAATAAAAATTAATTAAACAATTAAACAATTAAACTAAGTGAATGCTACAATGATGAAGTAATCTCGATCTTTATTTCCGGTCATGTGTGTGTCCAAGTACGTCACACTCGAATGAAGGTTCTATACAATTACAATCACCACACTACAGGCATACACTGGAAAATAATTCCATCTATGGAGGGATAAAACTACCAGAGTTTAGCTAAGGGTCTAAATCTAAGTTGCAAAAGAAGGGAGAGCCACCTCTTATTTATAGAATTGGTGATGGGCTGCGATATTACATACGCGATATTGCAGGGAAGGACATGATATCTCGTACACGATATTGCAGCTGATGTGATATCACATCCCATGCGATAACATAGCTATGATATCATGGTAGCGATATCACAACTAGCAAATTCATGACTCATCATTAGGACAACATTAAGTGGAACTTCATTTTGTAGATCATGACTAAAGTTGGTTTTAGCCTCAATTTTTTGCATATGGTGAAATGTTTATTCTTGAATGCTACTACTAGAATAGCTACTACATTTGGTATTACTTCTCTCTTTTCTATTCAAAAGTTAGTAAGACAAAAGTTTGTCCTCTTACTTCTTACATGTTTATTATTACAACAGACCTTCTTTGTCATCAATTAAATTATGATATTTAAAATAAGACTATTATTAGAGTTCTTCTTTCTACTTCTCAACACTAACTTCTTAATATGCATTTCTCCAATGACTCCTTTTCTCCTATTTAAAATAAATCTACTAATCTACATTGCCTCTTATTTCAGGTTGATTATTATTACTCTCTTTCTGGCTTTACTATTAATTAGACTAAATCCTGAATTTATAGTTTCAAAAATAATTACTATTATTTAACTTTAAAAACTAGAAACTAATCCAGGACCAAGATATTATTAAGATTTTTGGAATTCCCTTTTATTTTAAAGGATCTACTTTAGCTCTCTAGGATCAATTGGTATCTCTGATTCAGAAGAAAATTAATAAGTGGAAGAAAAAACCCCTTTCTCTTATACATAAGTATTTAGTTTACAAATCTATTTGTGCTTCTACTCATGTATATTATTCTACATGTTTGGCTTCCTCTTAAGCTACTTATTACGAGTTAGAATGATTATTTCAAGATTTCATATATTCTAAACATTCTTAAAAAGGTTTTCACTCGGTTGCTTGGGATATTGTTACTCTTCCTTAAAAAAAGGATGATTTGGGTCTTTTAAATTCTTTTAAATAGAGGCTTACTTTGGTGGAAAAGTGGTTTTTTTAATACTTTGATGCTTCTAACATTATTGGAACTCTCCTTCAGCTAAGGCTACATTAAGCATTTTTCAAAAAAGTTATTTTGGAAAGGTATCCACTTTGTTAATTGGATTTTCTCTCCTCATGATTATCATTCCTAGATTTCATGTCTTCAAAAGTATTTGAAGGGCTTGGTAGGTATTACATCATTATATAGATTATACTAATGTCAAGATGAATTCCACTCTTCTTTCTAAGTTTTATCAATGGGGCTTTCACCTACTCTTCTTACTACTATGAATTCTCGAGTGGCTATTTCTTGGTTTTACAAGGGAGTGATTTCTCTTAACTATCTACATTTTCTAGACCAATAGATTTCTTAGGAAATGTTTGATAATTTTTATGAGGTATTTATAGCTATTCATCATCATGTTTATTGAATTTATAATTTTATTCACTAGTATTTACATTTGGATGCTTCAATGAAAAGTATTTTTCATAACCTTTGTTGGACTAATGAATTGAAACTTTTGTCTTATAAGCCATGTGTTTTATTTGAACTTCTGTACAACTCCTCAATTGCTATCAATCATTGCAATAGGTTTTAGCACAAACAAGAATCAAAAAAATATTTTATATACATCTTCACACATATAAGAAATCTTCCTAATCTACCTAAAATTTAATAGTTTCTTTAGTATTCTTCATCATGGTTCACCTATTAGTAAACACCTTCAATATCTTGGGGTTCATACTCCTATTTTCTTTTATTGTGGAGCTACAAGTGATTTTGTTCATGTCTTTTGAAAATGTTATTTTACTTAGCACACCTGGATTTGGGCATGCAAAGCCATTTGAAATTGTCAGCTATCTCAAGATGACGTTTTTCTTTTTGGCTTTTTGTCTATTACTTCCATGAATTTCAAATTTCTTTGGAATGTTATCATGCCTATTGTTCTCTTTTATATTTTAAAGCATATATGCAATATAATTTTTCAAAAAATAAAATATTCAAATATTTATCATCCAACTATTATGGAAAAATTGTCAATCTTCCATCTTGTCCATTTTTAAATTATATCCCCAACTCAAAAGGTTCAGTTAGAGATTAATTAGTTGATTCATCTTTCATAGCCTTGGTTTATATTTATAAGTGATAGAGGCTCTAGTGAAAATAATATTATTCAGCACAATTCTCTATAAGGAAGATCTTCGTTTTAATTTTGATTTTCATCTACTTCATTTGATTCTTTCTATATTTTACTTGTACTACTGATTACAATTAGTCTTTGGTGAGAAAAAAATTTCTGAAAGGATGCTACTTTATTTATGTTATTGGCCTAATTAAAAGGATAAATTCCTCACTAGGAATCCCCAAAACCATTTGATTTTTTCCTTTTGTGTTATTTCTATCTATTCTATTATATGCTACTTGTGTATTTTCTACCCTTTCTATCAGTCTGACAAATGCTACATGTGTAATTTCTATTCTATTTTGATTAATAAAAATTTTTTCAAGGTTCAATACCCTCCTTATAATTCATATTTTTGGGAAATCAAGAGAGAAAATTAATTATTAATAAAAAGGATGACCCCAATCAACATCACTTTTAACATTTGGGTTTGAACATAAAAGAATAAAATGATTTGAGGTAGTAATAGAAAGTTTTTTTTGTTTTTGTTGTTGCTAAGAAGGGTGGTTGGAATCATAATATAATTTTAACATAAGTATACTCTAAAATATATAGTCCAATTAGAACTTTATAACTTAACATTACCCCTGAAAATCAAACACACAAGTTAGAACTTTCAAATCAAGTCTTGCTACTAGGCTAATACCTCATTGTTAGTAATAGAAAGTTATGACAAATACCATCATATTTTTAATCCATAATAACTTAATAAAAAATTTATAGCAAGAATCTTTATCTTTAGCTATAACCTACTTACTAACATTATTTTTTTTCTTTAAGTTAACATTATTCTTATCAAATAAGGATAGATTTTCCTTAAGAATTATCTATCTAGATTGAATAATTCTTATTATAGTATAGGTAAAAACATTCCTAAAACCTTGTGTCTTCGTTGTGTTTTCTTAATATTTAATTATTCTATTCATTGAAATTAAACCAATTATTCATATCTACCACTTTAAACTATTTTTTTATCCTCAACTTTAACATAATTTACCTTGTTCTCAACATATTTTTTATTGAGCATAAAAGAAAAGAGAATGAAAAAATGTTCTCATCAAGGATAAAAGTTGCAAGAATTAGAAGGAGCATAATATGTAATTGGCTAAATGTTAGTCTTATTGACTACTTGAAATATGAGGTACTTATTATAATTAAGAAATTTGATTCCAGTAAAAAAATGTTTATAAGAATCAAATGGTGT
>MNCI01006635.1:125438-140488 GCA_015680685.1 Gnetum montanum | reverse complement strand
CCCCCCCACATCCTCAAAAAAAAACCCAACTTCCTTTTAAAAAAGCCTCAAGCTATGTTTCATACCGACAATAAAGAGAAAAAGATACTTTAGAAGAATTTGAGAAGAACATAACAATACAATATAAGTAGTAAGCTAATTTTTTTGATAAGTATTTACATGTAAGAAGTTAATAGCTATATTTCTCTCTAGTTCTTAGTAAGTATCATACCTTGGTTATAAGTCTCAAGATGTACTCTAAATTTTATTACTATTATAATTATGGGGTCTAACATCCCTCTCCTCCAACTCTCAGAATGTATTCTCATTGACCATCAAGCATAACTTAAGGTTGTAATGGTGTAAATAAACCAATAAAACCTTTTAGTACAAGTACGATTACTTTTATTTACAATTATGAATTAATGAATGTTTTAAATTTCTATTAGTAATAGAGTAGTTATCTCATTGTCTTGTTAAACAAGAGGTTGCCAACTCACATCATACTTGAAGCATTGTTATATTTTTCTCCAATTTTTTTGTTCTTTCATGTCAGCTATTGACCAAGCACCAATGGAAGCAACAAAAAAATTTATATAATTTTTTTGTTGTAACATTAAAACATTATCTTAAATGAGTAGTTGCAGCAAAAAAAAAAACATGCGCACACACAGATACACATATAGCTCATCCTTAAGGGCTCCTAACCCACAAAATCTACAAGTTAGTCCCTCTTAAGGGAGTTAAATCCATCTTTCACTTTCAATTTTAAAATATTATGAACTTTAACAAATCTTATTTATGACATTCTGATACTTGATTGGAATAGAAACTAAGAGATAGTGAGCTTTGTATATAATTATAAATAAAGGTATTTCTTTCCTTTTACATTAGACCATAACTCTACTATAACCTTCTACTTCACTAACGAGTGACTATATCTAGGATTTTATTGTACTTCATCCTAACACATTCCATTTTCTTGATCATTACATTTCCTAAAAATATCAACCATGGTCTCATGAATCCTCAAAAATTACCTTAGAATTTCTCTCGCATTGAGATATTCAAGCTATGAGCATATGCAATGAATTAGCATAAGGTTGTTACTTGTAAAGGTAATAAATCACATTCAAATAATAATACTGAGTAAGTTATTTACATATTTACCTTTAACTTATTGAGTAGAAATGCTTTTTGTACTCTTTCAACATCTTTCCAAATTTTAATATTGAATTCAGGTTCCTAAATAGCACATCTATACAGTAGAGTAGGAGATATAATAGTATGAAAAATTTATTTTCTGATATTCTAAGTCGAGAGTCTTAAATTCTTATACTTGTTTTGAAAACATATAAATCCTTGAAGCCTCTTGCTATTCTTTCTTTGACAAACATTCCCCACTCATAATTATTCATATAAATAAGATTCAAATATGTAAAATAATTTACTATATGTACTTTCATATCTCCAAAATGGAAATTATAATATGTATTTCTTATACCCTAGATCATTAATTTAGTTTTGCTTACATTCCTTTAAAGAATAGATTAGCAACAATAATTTTTAATAAATCCAAAAATTTTGAGGCAACGATATCATATCTACGACATCGTAGATACGTTATCGTATCTCAACATATGTTATCATATAAATGATATTGCAAAGTGCATGCCAGCCTCTATAAGCAGCACTTAGGCACATAGATCTATAGTAGATTTGATAGTTTAGTAATAGAACTCTTTTAGTCTGTTTTCTCGAATTCAATGCTTAGCAATGTGTGCTTGTAGTTTGATTCTTGGTAATTGAATGGAATCTTTATTCGAGTGTGATGTACTTGGATGCATTGCATGACCAATAATAAAGATTGAGATTACTCTACATCATTGTTCACTATTTTTATGGTTAATGTTTACCATTACTTGCAATTTACTTTTTAATGTTGTTAAGTGGAGTATGACTAATCTCAAGCACATAAGAAGAAGTACTTGGTAACCCAATAGTAGTTGCACAAAGTCCAGGGTGTAAATGGAAGATTAGGACCAGCTGCTTATTGCATAGGTTAGTTTAGATTTGTTTTACTATCACTAATTTAGAAACCCTTACTTTCACTTCATGTTTATTAGGAGCATAATGGCCAATTCAACATCAATTATCATATACCTTACCATGAGTTAAACCATAAAAATTAATTTTACTAACTCATGTGGGAAGACAACGATTATGAATGCTAACTACTTACTAGTATAATCACATTTCCTTATATGTGAAGTTCAATCGGGATTGTGCATGAACACTCGTATCTTGTATGATTAGGTGTTGGATACTCCACCACTCATCATTGGCACCATTGCCAAGGATAAGTCAATGTTATACTAAGTAATTAATTTTTCAAATTTTTTTGTATTAGAACCTAACTCTAATCTTCACAACCTTAATATAAAGCACACTTAACACAAACTGTCAAGAAAAAATAGCATAACTTCATATAATTATCAACTATCATCTACCAAGAAAACAAGAACAAGTAGTAACAGAATTGCTGATGAAGAAGATTGGGGAATGTCAATGCAAACACTTATTACTTATGCTCTCACTGATCCATACCATCTAGACTTTACCTTGATATTCCATCAGAACAAAAAAATGAGATGGAGAGATATGTAAGGCAACATAGTCCTACCTCCTGAACGTGTAGCACTAAACATGCTACAAACAGCTCTAAGGGGAATGCACTTGGACCAAATTCAAGAAGGGCATCATGTAACTCAACACATGACCAAACCCTACAAACCTAAAAGGGAGAAGATAAAGAGGGATGATGCTATGGAAATCAAACATGTTCATACCAAATGGAAGCAAGACAACCCATCTGTTATCATAAAATAGCTTGATGTTAATTAGTTCATTTCATAACAACTCCACCAAAACCATGAGGATCCATCAAAGACACTTACCATTAGACTAGAAGAACCTATCAAAGCCCAAATTCACTCTATCATGATAGAGCAACATAAGGGGAAGGCTACTATATCAAGATATAAGTAAGACTCTAGGCCAAGAGATCCTACTAAGTCCTACAAGGAAACTCACAAGAGTCATGAAAGGAGAACCAGTCAACACCATTCTCCTGCTATCTCCTCTACTTCATCACAATCATTAGAGGACTACGATAGGAGACAACACAAGTATCGAGACTTTGATAGGGAAAAGAGAAGAGCTCATGGTCATCATGATTGATACTCAAGGTATTCTAATTCAGAAGATGATGAGAATGAAAGAAGGAGATACAAAAAGAAAAGAGAGGATCAAGAGAGGCATGAGCATAAAAGGGGTCACCAGTACCACAAAGCTTATTAACTTGATCATGATGATGAACCCCTTATGAACACCCAAAACATGACCAACATTCAAGAAGCAATCTACATACCAACTAGGCACATGAGAGATAGCCAAATCAAATGGCTAGATATGAATAACATGCCCCGATTTGAAGGAGGTTACAACATTGATCCTCAGCATCACCTTCAAGCATTCCACAATGTTTGTGCCCTTCAAAACATAAAGAGTGATTGATAGAAATTGAAGCTATTTCCTAGAACCCATGTGAAGGAAGCAAAAAGCTAGTACAAGTCACTAGAACCTGAATACCAAATGTTAGAGTACCATGCTTAAAATTTTCAATGACAAATATCAAACATATTCATGAGTGTCAAACCTAAGAAAGCAAATCCAAAATTGTAAAAAAAGGGACTCACAAGACCAGGCCATGGATTTTCATCAAAGGAATAGTTAAGGGACACCATAGATGGGCTAAGAAGTAAAAAAAGAGAGACCCTTGGGGTTTATGCCCAAGGTAGACTATTAGGATTAATTGTCCATTGGATTCAAAGACTCATTGATCAAAGTGGTAGAAGAAGGAAGAGAACGTAGAAAAATTAAATCAACTAAAGAATACAACAAGGATCCATTAATCCAAAAAAGAGATGCATAGGTGTGTGATACCCAAGAGGAAGAAACCTTGGATCAAGTTATTAGGAAAGACATGCTACCAATTCAGAAATCTATTGCTGATGTAGCAGCATAGGTAATGAAAATGTGGAATTCAATAGATGAACGATGTATAACAACACTAAAGATTATGGAGGAGAAAGGAAAACAAGCACTCAATAGAGGTAGAGACAAAAATAAGAAGAAGAAATTTAGAAACCATCTCCATAGATTATGAAGGTTGCACTGTGTGCTAGTATGAGCATCCTAAGGGATGTTGTCCAGTCATGGTACATCTGCAAGAAACTAGGGCATACGTACTTAACCCACAATTTGTTCAAAAGAAAATGTTCAAACAATTACCTTATCCTTAAGATAACTATAGACAACAACCTCAACCAACGTACTATTCTAGTGAAGCATGGTCGTAGCTACAGGAGCACTACCATCAACAATGGCAGCAACCACAATCATGGGCTAGGCCACCGTCACGTCAACAATATCCATACCAACAACCTGATCCTTATGGATACTATGTCCAGTGTTCTATCTCACCAGTGAATGTCACTATTCAAAATCCACAATATCACCCACCATAATACTACCAATTGACACAACTAAGGACTAATTCAAACTTACATATGCATCCACAAGTAGCTAATCTCTTAAATCCCAATCCAAATCACTTATCACCAATGCCACCACCTGCAATGCAAGGTGAACTACCATCATAACCACAATAGAAGAAGGCTATAAGGGCAATAAATGTATGAATAGAAGATCACACTAGTAATGCTAAAAGCCAAATAAAAAAAGGCTAGCAGAATAGGAGCTTTATTAAGACCATCTTCTCCTAAAATAGGTCTTCTCACTCTTGAGAAGCTTCTGACTTCATTAGTGATGAGACGCGACTTGCACTGGGCCGTGATATCGCATCCCATGCGATATCGCATACGCGATATCGCATCTTCTCCTGTGATATCGTGTACGCGATAAAGCGTCCCACCGCCATATCTATAAATAAGAGGCGGCACTCCCTTCATTTCCCAATCCTGGCTAGTGTAGCGAAGCTCTAGCAGATTGATCACTCCAGAGTTAGAATTTTTCCCCATGTGCCCGCAGTAGGAGTCCTAGAGTGAACGGCTCTTTATTCGAGCCGCTTGTAACCTGAACCCAAGTTGTGTACGGCAATAAAGACGAACTTGTTTGGATAAACCTTGCAGCACGTGGTTTCATTTATTGCTTTCATTTACTGCTTTCCTAGTGTGTTCAAGTACGACTTGATTACGAGCGTCTACGGACGTGTACGGCTAGTCAAGGAATCGGCTGCTTGACGCAATGCATGAGTACGACTCAATTACGAGCATTGGCTGCTTGGTAACCCAGTAGCGTATTCCAGGATTCTGCGCTTGGTAACTCCCGGGTCTAATGTGTACGGCTAGTTGAGGAATCGGCTGCTCATTGCTAGGCTAGATCGTGTGATAAGTACGACTTAGTTACGAGCACCCACGGGTGTGTACGGCTGGCTAAGGAATCGGCTGCTTATCACACGTAGGCTAAATAGGTGCCTCAGTACGACCACTTCGAGCACTTGCGTTACGTGTGGCGATCCCAGTAACGATTAGCGTTTGGTAAGCTGCAGTTGCATAGTTCAGGGTGTGTCCGGTAAGTGGGAACGGATGCTGACGCTAGTTAATTTAGACTTAGATCTTAGTTAGAGTTAGTTTAGTTTTCTCAACCCTTTCTCCTGGTAGCATAGAAGATAAGCCGAAAATACCAAAAAAATCACATACCTCAGACTTGCTTAACCATACACCGTGACACATACAAGCAAGCCTGGGAAGACAACGAACGATTAACCCCAAGTGTTTCTTGTGGCGTTAAGGCATTTAGTCTGCGGAGTTCGACCGGATCGCGCGTGTACGCTCGTATTCGTATGGTGGAGTGTAGGGGTACCTCGCCACTCATCATTGGCGCCGTTGCCGGGGACTAAGTGTTTTTTCGCCAATTTAACATAAGGGATATCACTCACATCGTTGTGAGCTTAAAACGAACCTTAGGGTTAATCAGTTAATCAAGAACAATAAATAACGGTGAAATTAGCACACCAATAGAAATGGCTTCTTCTCACGAAATCAACTCACCTAAGGACAATACAGGAGAAAGTCAGCATCATACGCATAACCGAGATCAACCATGTCCTCAACAATCTAAGGTCACATATACTCATCCCGATGAGTATGTGCCGGATTTTACCTTTGTTTTCCATCAAGATGAGCAACTGCGGTGGAGAGACATGCAAGGTAACATCGTGTTACCCCCAGATCGATCTGCTCCCAACATGCTTTTCCGTGCCTTGGTACAGATTGGCATGCATGAGCTGTTCGCAGAATACGTTTTGGATGACCATGATACAAGGGATTATCATCCCACAAATGCCCAACGTATTCGGGATGCAAGGCAGGAGAGCCAACATTCACTACTGAAGGGCAAGGTTCCCCACGTCATTAGTGAAATAGGAGAAGAGGAACCCCTCACGATGGGTTTCTTAGAAAATGATGTTCCTCCTCCTCACTCTAGTGAAGAGGTTAGGCATCAGGGCCTTAGATCAACGATACATATTCCAGGCTCTGATCCCCGTGAGCACCAGCTGTTCACGGCAGGAACAACTACTCACACTAATGACGGACTCGTTGATCGTCACAACGATCGGGGCCGAAGCAGCCGAAGAGAAGGCAAGAAACATCACCATGGTGATGGATCCCCTTCTTCTTCTCCTTCATCTCATCATTCACCCTCTCCTTCCACATCTGGGCGCAGCCACCATGAGCATAACGCGGAGAGTAAAGGTAAAAGAGATGAAATGCCTCGACAGGAAGGTCGAGAGGAGTTAGGACAAGGGCAAGGACGTAGGGAGAATAGGGAACCACCACGTAGACATCACAGACGTCATGAAAGAGATGATCATGACGAACCCCTATTCGCAACCCGAAGTATGCTTGATATTAGAGAGGCAGTTAGGATTCCCACAAGGCATTTAAAAGACAGTAGGATCAAGCGTTTGGACATAAATAATATCCCACGTTTTGAAGGGGGATACAACGCTGATCCTCAACATCATTTACAGGCATTCCACGATGCCTGTGCCTTGCAGAACATAGACAATGAGTGGCAGAAACTCAAGTTGTTCCCAAGGACACTCACTAAAGAAGCAGAAAGCTGGTACCGGTCCTTAGAACCGGAAACCATCAGGAGGTGGAGTACGATGCTCGAATTATTCAACAACAAATATCAAACGTACTCCAGAGTGTCTAACTTGCGTAAGCAGATCCAAGGCTGGAAACAAGGAGCTCATGAATCCTTGGATGCTGCCATGGCCCGTTACTACACATTGCTACATCGTTGCCCGGGCCATGGGTACGCTAAGCGGGATCAACTTCGCCACCTCGTGGATGGGCTACGAAATGAAACGAGAAGAACTCTTGGGACTTACGCCCAAGGGAGACTCTCCCAACTAAGAGCCCATGAAGTTGAAGTATTGTTGGAACAAGTAGCGCAAGAAGAGGGTGAGCTACGGAAAAGAGAAAGTGCGGAGGAATACAACCGTGATCCCTCCCTTCGTAAGAAGGGAGTGAAATTCTGTGATGAGGAGGATGAGTCACCACTCGAAGAGTTGGTGAACAGGAAAACTGTGCCGATCCAAAAGTTAACAACGGAGGTATCGGCTAAGGTAGACCAAATGTGGGATTCCTTAGACTCACGAATAGAAACAGTCCTGAAAATTGTAGAAGAGTCTAAGGATGAGCAAAGTAGTGATAAAAGCAAAGACAAGCGGAGAAACTTTAACCCTGCACATAACAAGGGTAAGGGAAAAATCTCTAACTCCGATGAGGCTGAAAATTCTGATTCAGACAATGACGGTGGATGTGAGGTCTGCTATTATGACCATCCTAAGGGATGTTGTCCAATTATCTCACATCTGCAGGAGTCTGGGGTGTATGCATTAAATCCAAGACTTAATCAACGGCAAACACCCAGAAGGTTACCTTATCCACAAGGTAACCCGAGGCAGTTCCACCAACCCTTGACGTATTATCCAAGTGGAACACCTCCGCAGCCCATCGAGCAACATCAGCAGTGGCAATACCCACAGTCATGGGGGATGCCACAGCCAAAACATCGATACCCTTACCGGCAGCCTGATCCTTATGGTTATTATGTGCAGCAGCCAGTTTCTCCAGGTGACGCTATGAGTCACACTCCACGCCGTCACTACTACGCTCGGGAGTACTTCAGAAGGACTCCTTCTCCTCCGGGAGACATTCCACATTCTGTCCATCCTCTAACTCCACCCGCACCTTTTCCTCAAGTAGTTCCCATAACACCTCCTGCTCCAACAATGCAAGGGGAATTACCTACCCAACCGCAGCAACGTCACGCCGCGAGATCTGTAAATATTCAGAGTGTAAATATCCAACCGGACACTAGTTCTGGCGATAACTGTACAAAAAGGAGACCCTTTTTCAGAACTAGGAGCCCGGATAGGCTCTCGCAACAACAAGCGGACGGGTATATGTATAGGCCTCTAACTACTAACACTTCGGAGCACCCTTCAGTCCAAGGGAATGTAACGCATACGGTTATGCTAACACATACCGTAACTGACTGGATCAAGGTAGGCCACCTTCCCAGGAAACTAACTGACCCTGGGAGTCCCTTTATTCATTTGCAGATCGCTGGGAATGCGCCACATCGAGCTCTTCTTGACTCAGGTTCCGGAGTCAACTTAATTTCGCGAAAGATGTATCACGCCTGGAACCTGCCCCAACTTAAGAAGAGCAACATTCAACTGGAGCTGGCAGACCAGTCCATTGCCATCCCATTGGGTTTGGTGGAGGACGTTATCACCACTGTGTGTGGTTGGTCCTACCCAGCAGACTTCCTAGTGATCGATGTTAACAACAACGAAGGGGACTTCCCAATTATAATGGGAAGGGCATGGCTAAGCACAGTAGATGCATGCCTTAGGATCCGTGATCTTTCCTTGGAAATCTCCAAGATAAACATATGTGGAAAGATCGAGAAGAGGATAGTTCCATGCATCACATACAGTGATTCATCGGGTGATGACACGGAGGAAATGTCTCCATGTCACAGGTGTGCCCAGGAAACTCTGCAACAAAGATGCCTGTATGTAGCAACCACACAAGAAGTAGTAGACACCCCGTGGTTGACAGCTTCTCATAAGAGCAAACAAATATGCATGGAACGAACTGAGGAAACTCATGCCAACAACCGTGGCATAGATACACTGGAACGTGAGCGTCGCCAACTTCCAACCCTGAATTTAAGATCATCAATTTGGAGAAGTTGGGCACTGCTTAGAAATTCAAATAGGCGCTCACTACTTCGGATCTCTCCCTCACAACTCAGTCATGGGGGAGATGGCCACCTATGCTAATCATATGGGGCCCTCAGTTCTTTTTCAGTTTTTGTTTTACACATTTTTGTTTTACAACGTTTTTGTTTTTCACATTTTTGTTTTACAATTTCTTTAACTTTTCTAATTTTTGTTTTACAAATTTCTTTAACTTTTCTTGTTTTTGTTTTACAACATCGTTATATTTTTCTATCTTTTTGTGTGTGTGTGTGTGTGTGTGTGTCATCCATCATGTAAATTCGTCACCCAATAAGTGTTCGGGCCGATGGGATGAACTGTTTTTCATTAATTGCTAATGTTTGGTTTTTACCTTTAAGTTACATTGTTGATACTAAGGTATGTTCTTTTGATATGGCAGGCAATGAGATCACTTCATCCATCCATCCATCAAGTCTATGGTTTCCCTTGGCTTGGAAATGTACAGTTCCCTTCCAATAAGAACTTTAACGAACCAGTGACTGGGCATTTCTCAAACTAAGGAAGGACTCAAGGATTTGAAAAGGGTGTGACTTCAAGGGAACTTGGTGCTCTTGTGTTGGTCATTCACTTGGGTGCTTGGATGTTTTCTTCTTGGGTTTTCTTACCGTTCCGATGTAACCCAATAATCGGAAGCTGAGACAATAAAAATAAAGAAGTCTTTGCATGGTGTGGTCCCCACGCATAAAAACACAAAACAAAAAAAAAAAAAAAAAAAATGGAAAAACAGAAAAAAGAGAAGAAGAAAAAGCTAAAAAGCTAAAAGTGAGGATTCAAAGCACACCCCTTAGACGAAATAAAATTTGGGCTGCAAGCACTGGTTATGGAACCAAAGTGTTCCCTCTAACTAAGGCCCTTCTCGCTTCCCATTCTCTCTGTTGTTTCGTCGGAATGGTGGTGGCTTCTCGAAGTTGCATCCTTGTTACCCAAGTGGATGATTTAACCAACTGCATTGATGCGAAGTCACTGGAAGTGGTTGGTTTGAGGCCAGAGTTGGAATGAGATTCGCCAAGTCACATTAATCATGAAACACACAAGGGGCTGTACACCACCTTGTTCTTGGGATTCCATTCCACTTCTCTTCTTCCCATCCTTCTCTCCATTGTTCACCTCATTGCCGGTTGTATCATTGTATATACTTTGGTTGATGCTTTGTTTTCTTTTTGGTAAATTCTTCCGGTTAAGACTTTAACTCTTGTTTCCAAAGGACATTCCCCGAGCCTACGGACTCTTTGAATGTGGGATTGTCAGGGCATTAAGGGCATGAGCCTGCTTTGGGGAGGACCCACTGACATTCCTATTTGGAACATTAGTTAACTTCTTTTCCTTAACGTTTTGCAATTAATTAACATTTTTGTTCATTTCCATCATGACATCCTTTTTATCGATGCCATAGTTGTCCCTTTTTACCTATCATTCCTATTCCTTTTCTCTCTCCATTCTAACGCTACCGGAGGTTCGCGATTAGTCATGGGGGTACGGGGCCTGATTTTTCGATTTTTATCCTAAGCCCCGGATTTTTTCGTTTTTCTTCCTAACCCCTATACCTTCGGTAGTCATCATCTACATTTTCCCAGATCCATATCAGCCATACCACAACTTAGCCAGTGAACCTAAACCGAAGCAAGGTATGCTTTACTTAATGATTCAATTACCCTTGCTAATATATGATGGTGTTGTGTGTGCAGATGGCAATCATACAACAACGGAATGGATCTGGAGCAGACACTTGGAATGGAGCAGCGCTGAAGCAGCATGCAAGGAATGGAGTTGATAATGCGCTTACAGATGAACAACGAAAGGCGCAATCTAGGCATTGGCAGCAACAAGACTCTTCTCTCTTCTTCTCTTCTATTCTCTCTCCTCTTTTCTCTCAGCTGCCAACTGTGGCCTGATGTCATTGTAATAAGGTGTTCACCCATGTTGTCATGAACACCAGTTTTTGTCAAGTCTTGTAATAAAGACCGTTCACATGTCATCCCATTAGTTCCATTTCCCCTAATAATCCCATACCTACCTGATATCATTGTAAGGAACTCGAGGACGAGTTTTCATTCAGTCATGGGGGTATGATGAGACGCGACTTGCACTAGGCCGCGATATCGCGTCCCATGCGATATCGCATACGCGATATCGCGTCTATCCCTGCGATATCGCGTACGCGATATCGCAGCCAGCCGCCATATCTATAAATAAGAGGCGGCACTCCCTTCATTTCCCAATCCTGGCTAGTGTAGCGAAGCTCTGGCAGATTGATCACTCCAGAGTTAGAATTTTTCCCCATGTGCCCGCAGTAGGAGTCCTAGAGTGAACGGCTCTTTATTCGAGCAGCTTGTAACCTGAACCCAAGTTGTGTACGGCAATAAAGACGAACTTGTTTGGATAAACCTTGCAGCACGTGGTTTCATTTATTGCTTTCTTTCCTGCTTTCCTAGTGCGTTCAAGTACGACTTGATTACGAGCGTCTACGGACGTGTACGGCTAGTCAAGGAATCGGCTGCTTGACGCAATGCATGAGTACGACTCAATTACGAGCATTGGATGCTTGGTAACCCAGTAGCGTATTCCAGGATTCTGCGCTTGGTAACTCCCGGGTCTAATGTGTACGGCTAGTTGAGGAATCGGCTGCTCATTGCTAGGCTAGATCGTGTGATAAGTACGACTTAGTTACGAGCACCCACGGGTGTGTACGGCTGGCTAAGGAATCGGCTGCTTATCACACGTAGGCTAAATAGGTGCCTCAGTACGACCACTTCGAGCACTTGCGTTACATGTCGCGATCCCAGCAACGATTAGCGTTTAGTAAGCTGCAGTTGCATAGTTCAGGGTGTGTCCGGTAAGTGGGAACAGATGCTGACGCTAGTTAATTTAGACTTAGATCTTAGTTAGAGTTAGTTTAGTTTCTCAACTCTTTCCTCCTGGTAGCATAGAAGATAAGCCGAAAATACCAAAAAAATCACATACCTCAGACTTGCTTAACCATACACCGTGACACATACAAGCAAGCCTGGGAAGACAACGAACGATTAACCCCAAGTGTTTCTTGTGGCATTAAGGCATTTAGTCTGCAGAGTTCGATCGGATCGCGCATGCACGCTCGTATTCGTATGGTGGAGTGTAGGGGTACCTCGCCACTCATCAATTAGGTCCAAATGTCTCAACTATCATTGTCACATCTCCATTTTCAAATGATGCTATTACTTAATGAAGATGGTATCTCTTCATAACAAGTGTTATTTTCATCTTAACAAGACTTGAAAGGGTAGTTGTGATTAAGATCCAAAAGGGCATGTTGTAATAATGGACATGTCTCTTTAGGTAACCTTTGAGGAGTTGACCTAAGGTAGTTATACCTGGGGTTAGAGGTTGTGTCAACATGGAATGGTAGAGCTAGTAAAGGCAAGTCATGGAGTAGTAGAGCTAGTACAAGAAAGTCATGGGAGCTAGATGAAGTGGGATAGGAAGTGGACTAGCCATTCCTTTTGGCCAGGTTATAGGCCTAACCATGGTAGTAGTGTTGGATTGCCTCTAAGGGATAGATGCCAAAGGAAGAAAATCCTAATGAACACTCTTAAAGCATGATCTAGATACGCTATTCCATATCAATAAAGAAATTCCTTTCTCTTTCTGCATTCTTTATTATTTTCTTTATACATAATGTTGAATATCACTTATATTTCACATTTGGTATATTTTCTTTGTACGCATAATGTCTAATATATCGTATATTTCACATTTTCCATGACATTTGGGAATAGGATGTCGCAATTGGTATTAAAGAAAAGCATGATCCAAGGGCCATTCAGAACCATGGGCCAACTACAACATGAATCTGATGATGAACCTTAAAGCCACAACACATGGAAAGCCATTGATCATTACTGGATGTACCATATATTGTGATGCAAGTTAGAAGATACCTCTCCATTAACTTCATGAACCCTCACCCTATCATCAACTAAACCACCATGTCAACTGCCAAGGCAAGGTAGAATAAAATAACAATAAAAAATATATATANGGGAAAAATAATAATATAATATAATTTAAAAAATATTTCAAAGGTCGCATCAGCCTGCAAAGGGTACATAGGCCCTACAAATTGTGCCAGCCTTGTAAGGGTCGTGCAGGCCCTTAAGGTAGCATAGCCCCTATTGAGGGCTACCAAAACCCTCGGTTACTTTGCTCTTCACCAGGGCCACCATTCCACCATATGCATCCATTGTCTGTCATGCATCTCTGTAGCTCCCTTATCACTTGCCATCCTCTACTGCACTACCATGCATCTCTACAACTTCATCACCATCATGCATCATTTATGTCAAAATTCACAGGTTGTTGTTGCCAATTTCTTAGCATCGACTCTACTGTGGTCACATTAGCCCATTCTACAGGTCACACAAGTCCTAAAGTGGGCCACATGAACCCTGTGCAAGGTGTGCAAGCTTCGTTTAGAGTGCCATGATGTCTTTGGCTATTGCGATATAGCGACTATTATTACCATCATGCTTGCACAGAAACCCTCACTCACCTGCTGCTTGCCCTCACGTCGCCCTACAACTACCACTTCTGAAACCTGCACCATTTTCCTACTTGCCACTACTATTTTCAGCACTAATAATCACCTCTATCACCATTGATAACTACCTTTATCACCACTAATAACTACCTCTAGCATCATCAATAACCACCTCCAGCATTACCAATAACCACCTCTTCAAACACCATAAAAAACTACCTCTCTATCAAAAGTCAAGTGGACCTCAAGACAGGCCATGCTGGCCTAGAGGAGGGTTGCACAAACCCCAAAATGAGCCACGCTAGCCCAAAGGAGGGTTGCATTGACCTTGAAATGTTTTTTACCTACATAGTAAAAATTTTTCAATAATTGATGGAAATTTCAGAATTTCTGTCAGCTGATAGAAAAAGTTTAAAATTTTTTCATCATTAATTGTTAATTTAAATTAACAACATGCATAAATATTTTCAAAAATTTGAATTAACACCTTGGTAACAAGGGGGATAAAAACTTCATAATTAAGTGTGCTTGTTCTGGACTGAAATTGGGATGGGTGACCTCTTAAGAAGTCTTATTTTTCATGCCAAAGATCTTAGAATCTAGAAGCCATAACTTTTGATTTTAGAAATCTTTTTCAGTGAACAAAGAGTAATTTCCTATAGATTTCAACCTTTTGAACTTAATGGTAAGTCAAATCCATCCCAAGGAACCCCAAAAATTATTTTTTACTCCTTACCCAATATGGTGCCTCAAAATCCTCAAAAGTTTAATTTTGGCACCACTCGAGCATACGATGCCCATTTTCAACATATGAATAGTCATTTCTAAGATTTTTCACCCTTCTAAACTCAATGGTAAAGTTAGGTTTATCATATGATCACCCAATAATTTGATGATATCATAAATTCAATCTTTTAGGCTTTAAGATTTAGTGCATACTTNATTTTAAAGGAGGTCATGGGTTCAAACCCAAGCCCCCTCCTCCTTAGTTTTATAAATATCTATATATATGTTTATATTTATATTTATATTTTAAAAGAGGTAAGAGGTCAAGGGTTCTAACCCAAGACCCCATCATTCAGTTTCCATTCTAATATATATATATATATATATAGAGGGAAAATAAAAATATAATATAATTTATTT
>MNCI01006635.1:112767-124192 GCA_015680685.1 Gnetum montanum | reverse complement strand
CCGAAGTCAGTGTTCTTAAGGGGGGTAGAAAGGCCATTAAGAATTGGATAATATAGTTACATATTACTAAAATTATATGATGTCATTAAATATTACTAAGATTAGATAATGTATTTATAAAATTAGATAATGTAGTTAAATTAGTTGGAGAATCAATTGTTGTATCAATATCAGTCGATTATTAGTTAATGAATCAGTCAATGCATTAGTTAAAGATCAGTTGATGTATTAGTTGGAGAATTAGTTAAAGAAATAGAATAATCTTCAACCGTCAAGAAAAAGGTATATTAATCCATCTTGTAATCAAAACATAGGGGAAAAACAACATGGAGACTCAAAATCTCATTTTGACAAGGAGTATGATACTCATGAAGAGAAATGATCCAAACAAAAATCCAAGAGTAGAAATGAAAGTTACAACATACAACATGCTTGCAAGATCCCTAGTCAGCGAGAAACAATATCCACCATGTCCATCATGGGCCTTGGATTGGCATGAATATCAATACCCGTGCATTTTAGTAGAATTACAAGATTTGGATGTTGATGTATTATGATTATAAGAAGTCTTACCATGCAAATTTCTATATCAATTCCAACCATATTTGGAAAACATGGGATCTAGAGGTATTTATAAGCAAAAGGGTTCTTGTGGAAGTTCTTCTTTTAAGTCGTACAGATTAGCATATTGTAGAAATTACAACATGGATGGTTGTGAGATCTTTTATAAAGAAGCCAAGTTTGAATTGGTATAAAGATTTGAATGGAGTTTAGAAAATATAATTTTTGAAATCCCAAAACTTCAAGCAATGGGAAAAAAAGAACAATCAAGATTTTGGAAAAATCAAATAGCCCTAGCAGTGATTCTAAAAGTTTATCTATCAGGAAGATGTGTATGCATGGTTAACACACATTTAATGGCCAAACCAACACATTTAGATGTCAAACTATGTCAAGGAGCATATTTGATTAAGAAAATAGAAGTAATTTTGAAAAATAAGTTATAACTAATTTACACTGATCTAGTTCCATTTATTCTTTATGGAGGCTTCAATGCAAAATTTGAAAGTAATGTTTATCAATTCTTAAAATATGGATCTATAAAGAAATCTTTGGAAGATGAACCAGACTTGAAGAAGATGTTTTCATCAATTTAGCATGTAATTCCATTAGCCACTGCATATTCTGCTTACTTTGAATCTTCAGTAGATAGATCAAACTCTAGAATTTAGGAACAAATGATGTTGATGGATAGCACTCATCAAGAACCACAATTTCCAGATTACTTTGCATGATTAATGAAGATGGGTCAATAACATTATTCATTAAGACTTTGGATTATATTTGGTATGATGCCTTATTCTTTCAAGTTACCAAGTTACTAGAGTTAATTTCTAAAGAAGAAGTTGAGAAGAGACAAGATCAAGCCTTACCACCCCAAACAAGACCATCTAATCACATACCACTTATAGTAGAATTAGAATTACTCCCATTAGCTCATAAGGTTAATCAAGATGAAGAAGTATCTCACTCTTACTTTTATTTGATTAATCTTATTATTTTATTCATTGTTCAATTTATATTTCAATTCGATAAGTAAAATATCTATGATAATAAAAATTGGGGATAAAGAATTTGCTCTACCTTCACTTAGATAACCAAATCCAAGTTGCACTTTGTATGATCCTGGTAAGGATTGGTGATTAGTGGTGATGAATCTTTAATTCATCTTTTGTCATTATCTTAGAAAATAGAGTAAGCATCAAGAAAGTAATATTTAATTTTTCATATATTTTTTTCACATATATTTTGTTTACAAAATAAGCAAGAAATAACATCAAGTTCAAAGAAGAAATCAAATTATTAGAGCACAAGATCATGAAAGAAAGCATTGGAGCTGGAAAACGATAGAGAATGTGGACTCATTTGAGGATGAACAAAACCTAACGGGGGTAAATTGTCACATCCCCATTTCCAAATGATGCTATTACTTAATGAAGATGATGTCTCTTCATAACAAGTGTTATTTTCATCTTAACAAGACCTAAGAGGGTAATTGTGATTAAGACTTGAAAGGGCATGTTGTAATAATGAACATGTCTCTTTAGGTAATCCTTGGGGATTTGACCTAGGACATTTATAACCAGGGTTAGAGGTCATGTCAACATGGAATGGTAAAGCTAGTAAAGGCAAGTCATGGAGTGATAGAGCTAGTACAGGAAAGTCATGGGAGCCAAGTGAAGCAAGACAAGAAGTGGACTGACCATTTCTTCTAGCTAGGTTATAGGCCTAACCATGGTGGTAGTGCTAGATTGCCTATAAGGGATAGATACCAAAGAAAAAAAAACCTCAAGGAACACTCTTAGAGCATGATCTAAATATGTTATTCCACATTAATAAAACATTCTTTTCTTTCTCTTACTGCATTTTCCTATTATTTCCTTTATACATAATGTCAAATATCACTTATATTTTGCATTTGGTATATTTTCTTTGTACGCATAATGTCTAATATATCATATATTTGAAATTTTCCATGACATCTAGGGATGGGATGTCACAATCATGTTCACTGTAATTGTTATTGATTGGATCAAGGTAGGGCCACTCCTACAAAAGCAAATTAACCCAAGAGTTCCTTTAATCTATTTATGGGTAGCTACGAATCTACCGTACAAAGGTTTATTAGACTTAGGTTCTTGAATCAATTTGATCTCCTGTAACACATATCACACATGAAACCTACCACCATTCAAGGAATGCAACATCGGGTTAGAGCTTGCAAATCAATCTGTTGCCAACCCTTTGGAACAAATTAATGATGTAGTAACCATTGTCAATGGATGGTCCTACCTAGTAAACTTCTTGGTGATCAATGTGAAGGATAGTGATAAGGAATGTCCAATCATCATAGGGAGGGCATGGCTTAGCACCATTGATGCTAGGCTAAACATGATAGATTTATCCATGGAGATCTCAAAAGAGGAAAAACATGGAGCGATCCATACACAAATAATTTTATGCATAACTACTAAAAGATAATGGTGCAATAGTGGATAGAATATTCAAAATACTAACACAAAAACCATACCAGTCCATAGTAATAATGAAAAAAATGTATGTAGAAAGAAGAGCAGAAGCCTTTAAACCAAAAGACATCCCATGGCCACTAACTTATAATCTTAATTTGTTAAACAAATGCATGGATACACATGAACCACTTACTAATCCCTATCTGAAGAAAATGACTCCAACTAAGGACTTGGAAACGAAAATATTAACTCATAAACACACACCAGTGGAAAAGGAAAACAAGAACTTAGATGATCAAAATTCAACTACCATTAAGATCACATGGGATAATCATAACAAAGTTAAAATCCTAAAGATGGTAAGAGAACCACCAAAAGTATATGATCCGGGAGATATGGGGAGCATTTTTTTAACACTTGCCCAAGATTTTAGTCATGGAGAAGATGCCCTATCATGACCTAGGAATTAATAAGTGCTTTTCTATTTTCTGTTTTATATTTCTTTTCATTTTTCTCATTTTTTAATAGTTTCTCATTTCTTCAATTTTTCACATTTTTTAAAATACTTTTCAATTCTTTAACATTTTTCATTTTTATAGTTTTTCATAATTTTTCCTATATTTCCCATTTCTTTTATACTTTGTTTCAAAACCTTTGTAAATAATTTTTGATCATTAATAAAACAAATTTAAATAAAGGCTATAATAACATGAAAATTTCTCTATGAAATCAAGTTATAAAAGACTACTTATTTGCATAGTGAGCCCACATTATCCATCCATCCATTCCATTAATAAGAGGTTCTTACTATGGCCATAATGATATTCTTTCCATCATCAAACTAAGAATAAACTTGTAATCATTACACCTAGACAGAAAAAGTGAAAAACCAAGGGGGAATGAAAATGATGTGACATCAAGGGAACTTGTGGATTATTTTTCAACTATTATTATAAGTTCTATCATGTTACTAAGGTTGTATTATATCCTTGTAGATATAACGAAAAATGGAAGTAGGAGTAAAAAAAGTGCTGCCTAAAAAGGGTTAACAAAAATAACAAATAAAGGGAACAACATATGTTTCTGGGGGTTCCACTGGAAAGACATGTTACCCATGCCTAAAGGTAGGCAACTTCTTAAAAATGTAAAAATAAAAATAAAGTGCCATGAATAAAGTCCTCCCTTAGACAATACGTTAAGTGACAATACTCTTTGTAACATTAATAGTCTTATGATTGTAACTCCAAGAGATGAAACAACATAATGTCACTAGAATGTGGTCTGGACTTGGTTTGAATCTTGGATAGAAAGACTAACAATTACCTTAACCACTAATAAAACAAAAGAATTCATTATGCCTATGGTAAGAAACCTCACATCCCAATTTCTACAATCCCTTCTAAAACCATTTCATCTCACTACTTGAATAATCACAACTTATGATTTTATGTAACATAGAGTTATTTTTCCAATTTGGTGGTACTAATATGTGTGTTTTGCTAAATAGGTATGCATTACATTCAACTTCTTAAGTACCTAAGGACAACTATAGTCATGGTTATACAAGGGCATTAAGGATTAGAGCCTACTTTGGGGAGGACTTACTTGTATAGTTGTTGTATGTTATACTTGCCAAGCAACTCCACATCATCTTGAACCTTTTGAAATAATAAATACTTCCTATATCATTCACACTATCCATTCTAATAACACAACAATGTTGTCTTTCTCATCCATTCCATTAATACCTCATAAACTTTCATAGCCCAAGATTCCTTAATCATAGATTTTCAATGCTTATTTTCCACAACGTAAGCATCATCTCCATATGAAGACCCATTCAACATGATGCATATCATCCAACTATCCTATGGGACTTAATTTTTTCCAAGAAAAACATTCAAAAAATTTCATTTTTCTATGGTGACATTATTTCTATAATATTGCAGGCACCTACGATATCGCATCTATGGTGTCACATTTATGATATCACACCCATAAACACTATATATAGCATAGGGGAGTTAGAAAAAATTTTCATTTCTAAATTTCATAAGAAGGAAGTTGTTGCCAATTTTTTTTATAGCTAAGAGCTCTAAACTCTGACTTCTAACATCCATAACTTGCTCATTATTACCCTGATTTGTGTGATTTTTGAATCTACGTGATCCTGAAGCAATCACCTTAGTTGTGGGAGGGTGCTAGTAACAAAAATTTTAAGTTTATTTTTTCAAAATTACTAACTAGAAGACATTATAGAGGTAAGTCTAAGGAAACATATTAAGAATTTTTAAAGTAAATCACTCATCATACCACTCATTTAAAGTACTAATGGGGTTGTTATTAAAAAATTTTCTAACTCTACAATGATTATGAATTAAGAACTTGATATAATTAAGGGTATGAGTAAGGTATCAAATTATTTCTCATTTATGAGAATATGCTAGTAATTCCAAATCCTTGATTGATTGTAGATGTCTCCAAAAAGAGGAGCACAATGAGAACTCCCACAACTAGTAAGCAAAAGACCATGAGGCCATGAAAAAGGACAAGTGAACAAGTAGAACAAGGAGAGCAGGAAGCACAATCCTTCAACATTCATCAACAAACTCCTACTATAGAGCAATCCGCTCCAACAGAAGTGGATGTTCTACTAATACCTATCCAAGAACAACAACTACACTATCATCTGAATGCCTTTAAGCTATTCAAGGAAAATCCATCATGTCAACAGTCATTATGGAACAAAATTTTGGTCTATTTTTGAAATTTACTCCAGAACTTGTTAAGGCCCAACTTCAGTCACCTCCTTTGTGTCCTACTTTGACAAACAACAGAGTGGTATATAAGAGAAACACTCTAATTTTGGAAAAATTGAGAAGCCGATGCAACAATCAAAATTGAAGGAATCTCAATATCTTATTGAGTTAAGGCAATCACAGAGGTATTGAATGTGCCTAATCAAGGAGAAAAAGTAGCATAGATATCAACCAAATCTAACACAGATGCTGGGAAGCTATGGTTACAATAGGTGTATGGCAATGAAGATAAAGAATATAATGAATTAACTGCAAAAGAAAAGATCTATTTTAATATTCACACTTATCACTTGTTTCCTACCAAAATATTGAATAGCATCTCTACATATGTGGCCAAAGGATGTGCAATATTAATGGAAAAATTCAATACAAACATCACTAACCTCTACTTCATAGAAATCCAAAGGTGGTTCGAAGAAAAAAAAGGTAATGAAGTTAACATTTTCATTCCCTTGCCTTATCTAGAAGTTATGTAAACAAGCTGGTATCCAAGGGTATACGAATGATGCATTGAGGAAGGCATAGAATGCTTCCTATGCTGAAATACTTAAGCCAGTGCCTCCAAAAAGGGACCAATTAGAAGAACAACCAGGCACTAAGGAGACTACCCAACCCATAGGAAAATAGTAGCAACAACCACAAGTTCCACCACCACCACTGTAAGATTATAGACCTTTAATGAGTCATCTATAGTAAATTGTAGAAACTATCAGTTGGGGAAGTAGAGAAGAGGCCAATTTCTTCAAAGTTATTGATGATGTAGTTAGACTAACCATTTCAACCAATCCTGCTAGTGGAAAAATATTATTGCAATTAGGAGGAGAGGCTCAGTGGTCACAATAGATTTTTGGGATTGTCGCATCATTCCAAGTGGTGCTTGAATCTGGAGAAGGAGCCATAGTTGTGGTCATGCAGCACCATGATGCAACGGGAGCCATAGAAATGATCATAGATCACATCAAAGAATCATTTAATGCATCTATTATGCCACTAGCTGATATTTTCAAAACCAAAGATGCTCCAATGATAATTGGTACCTCTTTGACTCCTACAGAACATGAAGATGTCTTAGATAGACTATTGCAAACAAGACAAGTTATGAAAAATCTATTTGATATTCCTAGTCATATCACTGCAACATAGTCTTAATGAATTGCCATCAAAGGAAAATTTATCATGGCTAAAACCAGGGTAGAGCATGCTCAAAATAAGCTTCATAGATTACAAGAAGAGCTTGTAGCTCTAAGAGCAAAAAGAAGAGATCCAAATCAGTTCATAGCACTAGATGAGATAATACAATTCAGAATTGAGTAAATCAATTTCTTTCTTCAGAACAATAAAGACATAGCAAATGAGAAAGAAAAGGTAGTATAGAAAGCTTCAGTAGCTGAAGCCTAATCATATGCCCATGCCAAAGCACTTGCAGCCTTACAAAAAGAAAATAAATAACTTGTTGTAGACAACATGAGGTTAACCACAATAGAAAAGTAGAAAGACACTCTAAAAGAAAGCATCCATTAGTTGAAAGAGTAGCTAATGAGGGTCAACCAAGATATGAGCCACCTTGCAAGAGAAAACAAAACCCTCTCTATGAAGGAAGTATGCACCATTAGACAGAAATCAACTATTGAAATCAGCGTGTGGGAAAATGAGGCTAAGAAACATGAAGGGCTCAAAGAACACTTCCAAGACCAAGTAGGCACATACAAAAAAATACATGAGAAAGATATCCAAATGGCAAAGGCCAAAATTAGTTCTATTGCAACACAAAATCCTAATTGGCAATCCATTTTGGACAACATGGCCCAGACCTATCAAGCAAAAGTAAAACATAAAGACCTACAAATAGAAGACTTAAAAAAATACTTGGTGTTATCAAACCTCTGATATGCTAATTTGGCCACGTTAACAACAGGTAGGCCTAGAAATGAGCTAGAAAAGCAAGTAGCAACCACATATGCCTTGTATGAGAAAGAGTTTGCAAATAGAAAAGGTGCTTTACAAAAACTTCAAATAGAAAACTTAGAACTAGAAGTAATTAAGGTTGGCTACCAAGGGCTAAAAGATGTGGCAATAACTCTAGCTAGAAGATTAATAGACTACCATGAACTTAGAGAAAAGGTAAGAGCTTTTGAAGAAGAGAGACGATATTTTGTGACATGGTACATTAAAGCCAATCAGATGTTTCCGCAACTAGCATATCCATGAAATGTGCCAAATCCATCAAACATTGATTCATTAGCATGGGAAGTCCATGATCCAAGAATGGGAGAAGAGAAGTTGCAAGTGCTCCTAAACAAATACTAATTTAAGAAGCTTGACGACAAGGGGAAGAAACCTATGGAAGAGCCACCTCCACCTAGAACAACATAAGATTACATTCAACTTTATTAGATTTTGTTTTTCATTTTTTATTAAAATTGTTATGTCATGTGTTCATTTTTATAAACTCCACTATGGCACTAAAGAGTCATGTGTATAGAAGTCAGTGTCGTGTAGATCAACCTCCTAATTTTATAAGGAACTCCATCCTCATTTTGTTTTAACTTGAGGACAAGTTTTCAACTAGTTGTGGGGGTATGATAAATCCAAAAATTTTGAGGCAATGATATCATATCTACAATGTCATAGATACATTATTGTATCTCAGCATATGTTATTGTATAAACAATATTGCGAGGTGTGTGCTAGCCTATATAAGCAACACTTAGGTGCACAAATCCATAGTAGATTTGATAGTTGAGTAATAGAACTCTTTTAGTTTGTTTTCTTAAATTCAGTACTTAGCAGTGTGTGCCTATAGTATGATGTTTTGTAATTGAATAGAATCTTTATTTGAGTGTGATGTACTTGGACGCATTACATGACCAAAAATAAAGATTGAGATTACTCTACATCATTGTAGCAACACTTAGTTCTATTTTTGTTTCTAATTAGTTTACTATTTACTATTTTCATAGTTAATGTTTACCATTACTTACAATTTACTTTTTAATGTCATTAAGTAGAATGAGTACTACTAATCTTAAGCACATAAGTATAACTACTTGGTAACCTAGCAGTACTATCACTTAGTATGCTCGGTAGTGTGGTACTTGGTAATCCCAATAGTAGTTGCACAAAGTCCAAAGTATGACCGAAAGATTAAGACCAGCTACTCATTGCATAGGCTAGTTTAGATTTTTTTTTACTATCACTTAGATTTAGAAACCTTTACTTTCACTTCATGTTTATTAGGAGCATAATGGCCAATTCAACATCAATTATCATAGAACTCGCCATGAGTTAAACCATACGCATTGATTTTACTAACTCATGTGGAAAGACATCAATTGTGAATGCTAACTAATTACTAGTATAATCACATTGCCTTATCCATGGAGTTCAATTGAGATTACACATGAACACTCGTATCTTGTATGGTTGGGTGTTGGGTACTCCACCGCTCATCAATTTTCTAAAATTTGCAACATATCTTGCATACCTTTTGTAATAGTCATGATTAAGGAAATATCATCTACATATAGAAGATTATTCACTACTTAGAATTCAATTTTGATAGCATGACTATCTCACCCATTGCATAACCATTCCTTCATTTCATCAATAAAGATACCAAAAAGCCTTGCAAAAAGTAGACAAACTTTCTTAACTTCAATTTTATTTTGAAATTAAAATTTTTTTAAATTGCTATTATAAGTTCAATCTTTAAGTTTTTGCAATCAATTTTGTAGGAATACCAATTTTATGTAAATGCAATTATAGATTTGTACAAACCACTAACTTATATGCTTTTGCCAAATCAACAAAACAAATAAAAACTTTTTGTTATGCATTTTTGCAAACTCCATGGTGTGTTATCTAAGAGTAATAAAGTGATCAATAGTTAAGTCATTTTATCTAAAAATTACTTAACACTTTGCCTTGACCTAGTTAATTTCAACCCAAGATTTGATCCTCTTTTTGAGTAGAGTGCCCAACAACTTAGTAGAAATATGGCTCATAATAATTATTCAATAAATTTTTGAATTATTTTTTTCCTTATTTTTATATAACAAAATGGTGTTACTAGTTTTCCAATGTCAATCTAATCCTTGATGATGAGTCATGATATTGCATCCACAATATTGTGTACACGATATCGAAGCCTTCCACGCGATATTGCGGCCTGCCTCATTGCCTATAAATAAAATGTGGGTGCACTTGGCTTGCATAGTTAGTCTTAGTCCATTACCCAAACTCTTACCTTTTTCCCTTTCTAGAGATAGAATTATTTCTGAGCGCCCACAGTAGGAGTCATAAAGTGAACAGATCTTTCTTTGAGCATTGTGTACCTAAGCACACCTTGTGCATGGCAATAAAGACAAACTTTGTGATAAACCTTGTAGCATTCAAAATAGATTAATTAATGTTAATTAATATTACTTAATGTTTTTCTTAGTTAATTAATGTTCTCTCTCTCACCCTACAACCCTCCTAAGTAAGCACACTCAGTACGATCACTTCGAGCATGCGTGTAACGCTTGGTAACCCAATAATGATTAGTGTTTGGTAATCCTAATAGTTTTGCACTCGTTCAGGATGTGTACAGCATGTGAAAATGAATGCTGGTGTTAGGACTAGTTAAAGCATAGTTGAGTAGTTAAATCAAAATTAGTTACTTAGTTATCTCTCTCCTCCCTTTGTAGCACTAGGACATAAAAACATAAAAACTATAAAAATCATGTACCTCAAGTTTACTTAACCATACAATCGTGTCATACAAGTAAGCTTGGGAAGACAATGATTGATCAACCCATCCTTGTTCCACAAAAGCATATAAGCACTTAGTCCCTGGAATTCAACCAAATCATGCATGAACGCTCATATTCATATGGTTGAGCATACAAATACCTCACAGCTCATCACTTGAATCATTGCTAAATTTAATTTGTGCCAAATTTCTCTATGAATAGTGGGTTTTACCTACTCTAGTAATTCTATATATAAACTATTTGAGTCTATAACCTTACGATGTACTAGTATTTTAATAACCTCTATGATTTCCTCACGAGTAAATTAGAGAGGTGTGATGTATAATAGTAGTAAAATTATCATCTTCTCCTACAAATAGTTCATTGTAAAATTAACATATATATTGAAAAAAAATGATGAAGAATATTTATGATGCATACTCTATTAAAACTATCTAGGCCTCTTTTTAATGATGCAAGAAAAATATTCCTATTGCTTTTTAAAACCTAATGATGAGACGCGATATGCACAAGCTGTGATATCGCGGCCACCGCGATATCACGTCGTCCCTTGCAATATCATGGTCCACCACCAAATCTATAAATAAGAGGCGGCACTCCCCTCATTTCCAATCCTAGGCGTAAAGTAACGAAGCTCTGGCAGATTGATCACCCTAGAGATAGAATATTTTCCATGTGCCCGCAGTAGGAGTCCCCCAAGTGAACGGTTCTTTATTCGAGCATCTTTGTACCTGAACGCAAGTTGTGTACGACAATAAAGATGAGCTTTGTGGATAAACCTTGCAGTGCATGGAATAGGTTTATTTCATGTTATTTATTG
>MNCI01006635.1:17178-106333 GCA_015680685.1 Gnetum montanum | reverse complement strand
TTAGTCTCTCAACCCTTCACCGTTTAGCATAGGAGATAAACCAGAAAAGATCAAAAAAATCATATACCTCGGACTTACTTAACCATACACCGTGACAACAACAAGTAAGTCTGGGAAGACAACGATTAATTAACCCCAAGTGTTCCTTGCGACGTTTAGGCATTTAGTCTACGGAGTTCGACCGAATCGTGCGTGCTATGCTTGTTTCGTATAGTTGAGTGTAGGGGTACCTCGCCACTCATCACCTAATATCATGGGTTCAAATTCTACAAGGCATGTTTCAAAATATGATCCACTTTGCTTCAAATCAATTTGTTCAATTCATTAATATTTGAGTTCTTCTTATCTCCCAACCAACCTTTACAATAAGGGTATTTCCAAGAAATTAGTTATTTATATTTTATAATATTATTTGATTTTAGTAGAAAGGAAACTTTGATACCTTTAAAAAGAAAAAAAACCAAGTAGGAGAGTTGAATGAATCAAAAGTAACATTGCCCTGTTAGGCTTTCACCCATAGTAAATTTTCTCTTCTTGGTTCTAATCAAATATTTATATGCCTTAGCTAAACTGTGTTTGTACTTCCTACTCACATTCTTAATATTGTGCTTAGCCTACATATAATCCTTATGAAACCAAGTCTTCTACGCATCTTGTTATTATTAATGCATAATTTCCTTAGCTATTATAAGCAAAATTGGCTCGAGCTCTTTATCATTTTTTTTAATATTCCATTTTCTGTATGTTGTATCCATATATCTTTCCTTAACTTTTGAGGTGAATCTATACTAAAAAAAATTTTGTTCTTATTTTTGTTGTTTCAAAGGAAATTTTAATTTGCAATACATATTCTAAATGATGATGGCAAGATTGTACTAATTTCTCTCCAACTTTCAAGTCCTTAATAAATTTAATGTTTTCATGAGAATATAAAAGCAAATTCAATACAAGGGTTACCTTAGGGTCCTATTAAAGTAAATGAGAATGATTGAGGAAATCCAACAAGACCATTGCAAATAAGAAGACCAAAAGATTTTGTCCATTGTAATAGTTATTAAACCATCTTTTTAATAGTTCCATTTAGAAAATATCATCTCCAACTATGATCTTTAACAATGTCTAAATTTCCAACATTATGTTATCATTAAATAATTTTTGTTTATTTTGAATCTATCCTTTTGCTAAAAATTCCACAATACCCTTGCCTAAGAATTAGAATGAAGTATCACAAGGCAACTCTATATTATCATACAATGTGACATCTTTAGGGGTTAAATAGCGTATGGCAAGGAAAACATAACCATGCTGATACATGATTTTTAGCTAAATGTATTGTGTTACGATTTAAGATTTATGGTCATCTATTTTTCTAAAAGTACATAATATTCAAGTGATTTCCTCACGAATAATGTAGTGCTAATAAAAGATGTGCCTTTTGTATCATCTATATCTTGCTTTTTTTTTTCTTTGTAAGATGTTTTGAATCATACTAGATTCATCATTAGTTGCAATTAAATTTTTAGTACCAATACTTATATCCTTATAGAATCAAGTAAACAACGTGAAGAACTAGTCATTTGTAGAACTAAAATATCATTTTATAGAGAATTCTAATATTGACAAAAATGATATTTTAGTTAGTTTTAATGTTATTTCTTTCATTACTATGATTTCTTTAGATAAAATAATGAATGCAATTTATAAGTTAAATTTACATAGTAATGTAAGCTCTCTTATTAATCTTTATTTAGAAACTATCTATTTCAAATATAATAATGAATTTTATGAATAGACAAAAGGTGTTACTATGGGTTCACCTTTGTCTCCTTTAATTATCATTTTATTCATCAAAAATTTTGAAAAACTTGCTATTAATTCTTTTTCTCTCAAACCCAAACATTAGGTAAGATATGTAAACGATACTAATGTTTATAGGCTTCATAGTTTAAAAATGTCAGAGAATTTTATAAATATCTTAATCAAATAGATTCAAGCATCTAATTTATTATGGAACTAGAAAAGAACAATTCTTTGCCTATCTTAAATTTTAACATAGTAAGAAAGAAAGACTCAAACAATAAATTTAATATTTCTTATGAAGTCATAAAAAAATACACATTAATTAATATTTGGATTGTCTTTCTAATCACCTCTTTAGTCAAAAACTCTTTACCCTGTGCTATTATAACCATTTTTAAACCTTATAACAAAATCTCCAACCATTTTCATAGTCTTAAAAATAAAAAGAATATTATAAATAATAGTGGTATTTATAACATCTCTTGCATCTGTGGTAAATGTTATTCTGGTGAAGCTAGTAGAAATTTCTCTAAAATTTGAGTTAGAAAAAATTCAAAAGTTCTTTGTGTAATGGATAACTTCGTAGATAGAAAAATTAGAGAAGCCCTTGAAATTAAAATTGATTGATAATGTTAATCGAGATCAAGACTATTTTACCCACTTAGTTTGGTAGAGTATTTTAACAAAAATTAAGCAATCCAGAAATCTGCTTAAAAATCCTACTTAGTTTAATCTTCCTTCTAAGTAATTTTTTTTAAAAATATGGTTTATAGTATATTGTATTCTTATTTATAAACTCATTACCTTATATGTTAGAAGTTGTAAATACATTTATGGTTGCAATATTATTATACTATGGTTTTTTTAACATTTATGATTTACTCTTTATTTGTTTTGTTCAAGTGTTTTTCTCTTATTTAAAATAATAATTTTACATTTCCTAAAAAGCAATATCCCAACTCCCATACTTTATAATCCCTACTTTCCCTAATCTATTATTTACATCACTTTTTCCCTCAAAGTAATAGTGAAGTGTTAGCCTAGTGGTGTGGGCCTTAGCTTAGTAGCCCTAGGTTATAGGTTTAATTCTACGAGGTAACATTGAGTTATAAACTTTTTATAAATCATGAAGTGTACCTATGTTTCACTTATTTTTTTCCTTGAACTAACTATTTTTATTATAGTTGTTATATCTTTTAAATATTTTTCATCTTCTTTCCTCTTTGTAGATTTTATATCCTTGAAATTCAGTTGTTTTTGTTGCAAATGTTATATCCTTAAAATTATTTTTTCATTTTTTCTTGTGCTTAATGTTGATATTTTTTTTCAAATTCTCTAAAACTAATATTAAGGACTATTTATTATCTTTCTAACTTTTAAGAAGTCAATTGCAATTGATAACTTATGCACCATTTAGGAAAGTAAAAATATGCAAGCAAAGGATATGCACATATACCAAAAAGTTATTTTATTTTGGATGGGATGTGGATCTTCAGTCACATGACTGCAATGGGCACCAAGCTTTTGCAGGAGTGTGTCCGTGAAATTCTGTGCCAGTATTTTGGAAGCACGCAATAAAAAGTTATTAGAACGAGAGTTGAGAAACAAGTCCCCAAAAGCAAACTCAAATGTTAACAAGAAGAAACCAAAGTGCGCAAAAAAGATATAAAGCGCGCAGACCAAATCGAAAGCGAAATACGATTGGAGCTCATCCATCGTCCGTACGGAAATGGACAGAATTCTGAATCTGTCACAGCCAGTTTTACAGAGGGAGTCAGGTGTGGTTCATTTCTGGTACAGAGGAAGTCAGTTGCAGTGTTGCAGTTCATTTCAGTTTCAGAGGCCAGCAGACACAGACAAAATAGTCCAGGCCGACCGGAGGAATCTGCAAGGAAAGAATGATAGAGAAAGAATGAGGAAGGGAGCTTTCGTTGTCTGTTTACAGTTTACCCTCACACAGACAATGATAAGCATGAATGGGAGGCTATACCGCTAATGGCAGCATTATTTGAGTCATCACTGATGCTTTCATCTGCTATTTGGAAACCAACACTTCAGTTGCTCTTGAAATCAATGCAATTCTGTCATGCCTGTCTGCCAACAGTTGATCTTGGTAAGAGCGTCTGCACCATCGGATGCGACAATCTGGTACTTCTCTTTTAAGGGTATTTTCGTTTATGGTGATTAAGGAGATTTTGTGGTAATGTGGTATGGATTTGAGAAGTTAGGGTTGATGTAATCAGATAAAAGATGCCTGTTTTGCTTTTTTGTAAAAAAAATTTGGTTTATCAAAATGCAATGGTGGATCTGAGACGTAGATACTCTTTTCCCTCTGAAACTCGCCAGATTAAAAACTGTAAACTCTAAGGTGTGAATGTTTTACTGTCATAAAATGATGCGTTAAATGGTCGTTGGAGTTTTCCTTAAATTAACTAATTATTGATGTACTTTAATCGTTCATTGAAAAATAAAGAAAATTTTAAAAATTATTATTCTTTCGTTTAAATTATCCTGGTCTTATCTTATCCCAATTACATGTTCTTATGGATCTTATAGATTTCTGGATAAATCTATTGGCATATTCAGTTCTCAACATGTTAAGCTTTCGTTGCAGGGCAGCCTCCAAAGATATATCACAAACTATCGGACAATTAATTAAGTTGTAGTTTTAGTACGGTTCTGATCTTCTTTGTGATATTGGCCATCTGCCGTCAAAATCATAAATTTCTTTTACTCATTAATTTAACGTTTGGTCCCATCTAAAGTTACTTCACAACCCATAGTCAAATTTTGTATTTTTTTTTTTTTTGTAATACTTCATTTTCTTTTTGCTAAGAAACGTTTTTAACTTTTTAATTTGCATGAATATGCTGATCTTGGTAGGATAATATTGTCATAAAATTAACAACAGATTGCGGTATAAGGACATACCTAGTCATGAAAGTGACATATATTACCTCAAGAAGATAGGAAACGGACTACATCAAATGATCCAACAGCACAAGTTTAAGCTGTAAGATCTAGTTCTGAAATTGAAACTGAATTTATTATTATCCATTGGAAAGTTGGAAACCACATAGGAATATACAAAGCACATTTATGGTATGAATTAACTTTTCCTTTGGAAATCCCATTGTAACTAAAATGTATAAAACGAACCATCGCCATCAAAGAGTTCAAAATTTCAATCTTCTTCCTTGATGCTTCTAATCATATGATGGTCAAAATTAAACATAAGTGAATTCAATAAAATGAAACACTGATGAACCACTGTATTCCATAATTATAGCCTGCAGCAGAGGAAAGTATGCTTATATTTGGTATTTGAAAACATATTTTAAAGCTAATAGTTTTAGGAGAGGGTTGGTTTAGGATTTTAAATACAATAACTTGTCCTTTCTTTTTTTAGGCACCGCAACCTGAGAGCAAGCCAATTTCTTGTATGATGGAGAAATGTGTAAAATTAGCCCACGAGTTTAGTGCACTGGAATGGTCCATTCTAGTATTCTTGATAACCACCATTCAGACAAACCAGAGCCTCCTTCCCCACCTCATTGCATTGCAGAGTCAGGGTAAGAAAATATTATTAATCATTTCAGGTAAAGCATTGTCAAAAAGAGACGAACTATGGGAAAAACCTGATTAATGTTATTGAAGGAAGTTATGAAAATTGAGTTCTCTTGGCATTATTCAGATGTGAGATTTAATTTATAATTGAGATTGAACAAATTGTACAGAGGTTTTCCATGCTCCAATCCGGTAAGCATTTCTTTAAAACGAGTTTGCACAAAAGTGGTGAAAAGAGAATTGTTATTAACAATAAAATAGTACAGTAGAAGTTACAAAACGAATGATGATATGTCTCAAGATTTGGGGAACTTAGTTTGTCGATTCTGTCCTACTTAGATGTGCACTACATCATAGTTACTATGACTTGTCCTGTAATGAACCTCATTCCCTGTAGACATTGAATGGTTGGAGGAATATCAACATGCAACTGTAAAGCCTAAGGACTGCATGAATGGCTTCACTGATGGCTTTGAAAAGGATGGTACTAATGACATTGTTAAGTGAGTGGAGTCCAACGAAATACAACCATTTTTATGCCATTTCATTTTTTTTTTCAAGAACACTGCATTGGTTATTTCCTATTAACCTGACACTGTCACTTGTAGAAAAAGATTAAAACTATTAGAAGGCTTAATAATTGGTAAATAATACTTTGTATTTCTTCTTTCATGGATCATGCAGGTTCTTGTGTATGTACCGATATCTGTATACAAGATTTTGTGTAATATACTGTACAGTAAAAACCCAATGAAGATTTAGTTGTTGATTCCAATAGATATAGCAACATTTCATATCCTTATGGGGCTTATCCTTATTGCCAACAAATGCCAGGGGTAAACCCTCTCCCACATGTAACATGCTTGATGTTTTGAGTTTGCAATGCTTTCACATCTGTGTAGGAATTGACATTGGCCAAAGACTACAAATTCTTGAGAAGTTTACCTTTTGGATGCTTAGGGCGATGGTTTGGTACCAGTAGTTACCAACTTATCATACTCTGTATTCAAGGATGTAATAAGAAATCTGCATTCAAGGATCCAATAATAACTTGGAATTTGTTTGTTTTTTTTTCCTGAGATCAGGATTTTTCATGCAGAAACCCACACAAACCTGAGGAGCCCAACTTGGGAGTGAAGAGAGCTTTTTTCTAATTGGAAGAAGTTGAATCTGTGATGCAGATATCCACAGATGGAGTAACCCAAGTCATTTTTGTTCTGCAGAAATGTGTTTTCCCTTGAAGGTTTTCCACAACTATGACAACTGCTAATCGCCAATCAATCGACCTGCTGTCAACTTATGGAAGCTGTCTGCATGCCATACAGTTTTAGGCTAAGTAATTATCATTAAGCCTTTGTGTTTAAATTACTTGAGCATTATTTTCCGTCCTTCCTCTGTATGTTCAGCATTTTGCCTAGCTACTAATTAGCAGCAGTGGAGTTCTTGCTAAAGCTTTTGTCCGTGTTTTTTAACGTTTTCTACGGTAAGTGCGCGAAGATTCGCTTTCCGTCTTATCATCATGCTGGCTTTCTGGTTTATATCGCTGCATTTTGAGTAGCTGATTGGATTTTTACGGCCATTCATTCATCGAGATGTTAATTTAATATTTTTTATGGTATATAATTTATTTTTGGTATGTTCTCATTGGACTTCAAACTCACATTTTATTGATGGAGAAAATAAGTTCAAATTTTTTTCTAGAGAGATTCAATTGTGTGATCATCTGCCTAGCCCAGGGCAGAGAAAGGGGCCTTTGGGTGCACCTTAGGTGTAAATTGCTTGTGTGGACTAACCGGGGCATGGCCCATGGACCTAAGTTCAGTTTGTGCTGAAGTTTTTTTTATTTAAGCTTCAATTTCAAATTCTGATACAATTGATTAAATAATAGAATAAAAATTAAAATATGTTGGATATGAATATAAATCTTAAAAAATATAAAATAAAACTAAAATAGATTAATGAATGCATGAAATCAAGCTTAAAAGCTACGCTTTTGTTTTTTGGGTGGTTGTTACACTCAAAATAATTTGACTTAGTTCTATAAGGATATGATCTAGCAAATTTGATGTTTCTCTAGAAAATATAATATTTTTTAGTCAATCTAATTTTTCTTTAGTGGATTTGACTCATCTAGAATTCCCCTATGGGGAATTTTTAAAATACCTTCCATTTCTTCAACTAAGATCAAAATTTATGTTTTCTCTATTGATGCAAAAATTTTTGTTAATTTTGAAAATGCAGGTTTACAAGCTGACGAGCGAAAATTTGAAATGCCTTCTTTTAGTGATGTTGATGCAAGTAAGATACTTGATTTTGTTATCCTAATGATGTGTACATGCCAATAGTACTTGATCTTCCATCATGATATGTGCTCATTCAAATGTTGGGTTCCTTGCCTCATAATTGAAATTTCACTTTGCAATTAAACGATGTGATGCAAAAACATGGCATTCAAGTTATTCATGCTAGGTAAGATTTTAATTTTTTTTTTACTTGTTAAGATAGACAATGCTTCAATGTTGCAACATACCCTAGATATAGGGTCATTTATACATAAGCTTGAATTATTGATCATTTGTAAGTGGACTTCAAATTTTAATATCAAATTTTAAAAATATGTTGAAGTTCCATGTTTAGTCGAGTTATTCAATCTTTTGTTGATTTTTTAGAAAGTCAAGCAAGAGATTATTAGTCTTTTTGGTCTCATTAACCATATGAAATGTATTTCCACACCATTTAGTTCTTATAGATTTGTTTTTGTTGTTGAAATCAATTTTCTTAACCATAAAAGGAAATTGGAATTAGAAACAAGAAGACTTATATTCAACTAATCACGTATTATAACCTTTCTAATTCTTGCGACTTTTATCATTGTGGAGGACATTTGCTTAATGGTTGTCCTTTTTTGCTTAAGAAAAAGTTGCTAAAGAAAATAAAAAATGTGTTAAAGTTGAGGATAAGAAAAAGCAATTTAAAGTTCAAGATACAAAAAATGAAGTTACTATCAATGATAAAAAATGATCAAATTGCAATGAAGAAAATAAAGAAAATCATTTTTTAATATTTCTTTCTAGAGGAAGTATTGATCAATACAAATAGATAGCCCATAGAAAATATATTTCCTCATCTAACAAGAATATTATTAACTCAAAGATTAAACCTTATATTAAAAGGTGGGCAAATGCTAATAGCAAAGAATCTTGATGTAATGATAATTGTAATGGACAATTTATGCAATCATTTTCTATCAAATGTCTCTCTTATAAAAGTTGTATTTCGTCAAATCTTTTTATTGCTACCTCAGATCCTATTGCTATTTCAAGTCCAAGCATGAATGTTGAGAGTGATGTAAATGTTATTAGGACTACAAACATTCTTCCTACTAACAATTATTTTTCCTCTCTAGATTTTCCAAAGCATTATTTCAATTCAAAGTTTGTACCCTTAAATATGTCTTTAAAATTGGAAAGTTATTTTACTTTCCATGTTGTTTTTCCTATTCGTTACTTAGTGTTAAACATTTGATATAACATGAATTTTTTTTCTATTTAAGAAAAATATAATGATGCCCTAGGTATCACTCAAAATGTCTATAATTAGTTAACCATTGAGTTCTTTCTAATTAACAGCTACAGTAAAATAACCATTATCAAATCATTAATGTTGAAAACATTATACTTATCATTAAAACTTACCTTTAAACTATGAAGATAGAAACTTAACATTAAAAAAATAATGTTTAAAATTTATAACTTGTCAATATGCTATACTAAATAATGGTGAATCCATACTTGCAATGCAGTCTACCATGTGACATGTCATAAGATATTTGACCTTATGAAAACAACATGCTAGTATATATATATATGTTAATGCATAAACTAATGTTACCATGATAGTAAAAAATTTTATTTAAAACAAAGTCGTTTTATCGCCTTTTGAATAAGTTTGTTTAAGTGGAGGTCAAAGGTTTAATTCTCAAAGTAAAATGAAAGAACAACTAGAAAAATAATTTGATATAGTTCAAGGGTAGACTCTTCCAAGTAGTAAATTGATTAAGTAAAATTTTAGTTATGTGCAATTAATGGATGTAGGGTTTGATAAGAATAATAATTAACATGAATAAGAAAACATTATGCAAACTAAAATAAAGTAGTATTACTTATGAGACTCATTAAAAGGCCTAAATGACTAGGTAGAGCCAAAACTAGATCATAAATACCTCCAAGTCATGTAATTAATGTATACAATCTAATGCCTTTGAATATAAGAACCTTACTAGTTAAGTTATACTCTCATTTACCATCTAAAAAACTTAGTACTTGTTGATGCAGAAATTTTGGATGCACCAACATTGGGAAAAGAAAACTCATTTGAATATTACGTAGCCTTTTGAAAATAGTAAAAAAAAAAAACAAGAATTTTAATTGTAATGAGTGGCTTGAATTCAAGAATACAAAACATAACCAAAATAAATTTTTCATCAGTCATCGCTGGTCCATTGCAGATGCTACCATAGCCAACACTACCTATAGCTGTCAAATGAGGGAGAGAGAGAGAAGAGGCTGGATGAAGGGGCCCGCTAATGCATAGACAGAATGTGTCTCGTCGCCAGCCCGACAGAGAGAAATTTGTCCCTGTTTGGAGAACCCTGAAGCGAATGTACCACCTACCAAAAATAGAACAAAACTATAAAACTCATGCTTGCAATTGATGCTTTCTATTACTGCAGCAAAGAGAAAGAAAGAGAGAATGAGCAGATTTTGCTATCATGTGGCTGGTATATGCATTGTTTTCTCCAATCCTATGTTTGCCATTATCATAGAGCTGCTATGAAAAGGGAAAAGAAAACCACAACCACCTGGTTTTTTGCTACGATTGTTAACCATCATCCACACAGCTCTACTGCTGGTGACTATCATTAGTTTGTTGCCAAGAATAAAGATATAGGATTGCAGAACCCACTTGCCATGCTAGCTGTGCTGGTTTTTTAGCCCTTAGAGACCCCCCTGCCCATTTGCATGCGCCTCAATGGAGAGAGACGTAGCTATTCAGGAAGAGAGCCCAATTTGTTAAGGAAGCCCTCCCTTTCCGGCTTTCCAACATCTTCTTTGTTATTTGCTTTATAACCATCTGCTAGTGACGTTTCACCTCTCTGCATGTTAGTCCACCTTTCTACATGTTGGTCCACCTTCCTGCACATCAGTTCACCTTCCTGCACATCCATCCACCTTCCCGTATGTTAACATTGCTTGGTGAAATGATATATGATTTTACAAGACAATTTTCTTGATCATGGCCCCATGCTAGAGCATGGGCGAGATTGGCCACAATAGTACTTAGTACAATTTAGCTATTTTAGGTGCTTGTAACCTATTTCCAATGTGATGAAAGGCAATTCCAATTATTTTTAGGTATTTGAAACCTATTTCCTCCATGATGGAAGGCAATTCCAAAAGCGTTTAATCAAATGAATGCATTTAAATTATTGTAGTTGTTCTTCATGGGTTTTGAGGACACTTTAGGTAAAAGATTTCTTATATTAAGGATTAAATAAAAATTGTATATGATTTCAAGCATGGTGTGAATTTGACAGCTTGTTCATCTATTTTTGATAATTTCTCTTGCAAAACTTGAATCTTCTGTTTTTAGAAACTTACAAAAATAGAGTAGATCATAATCTATAGTGTATATAATATATATCTTCCAAATATGTAATACGTTTATTAATTGGAATCTATAACCTAGAGAAGTATAGCAAACTTAGTATATGTTTCTAAATTGCTTTTTCCATAGTAGCAACAAGATACCTAATATAAATTATTTTTATTGGTGCATAGTAATAACAAAATATTTAATATAAATTAAAAATTAATAGAAAAAATATTTAATATAAATTTAAAAAATAATAGATAGTTTCCTTCTAAAAGATAGACATAAATAGGTGATTTCAAATTCACACCTTGATTCCACACATACATTTAAAGTAAGGTTAGATGAAAACAAAGAAAGGTAATTTATTTATCTTTAACACATTTAAAAAGTGACTGATAATTATTTATTAAACTGAAATTGGATTTGAATTTTTGTTACGACAATATAAGATGTCATGGAATCTTGCCAGAACTTTCTTCAGAAGTCCAAAATATCTTTGTAAGTCTTGCCAGAGCAATCTTTTGTGAATGTATTGAAAAATCCAAATTGTCAGAATTTGGATGGGCTCCCAACTGCTCACAGCATATCTTGATAAAAACCCCCACCACCCCACCACCAGATGGGCTTACACCATATCTTGGAAAAAAAACGACAATATCTTTTTGAAATCCTCAGAAAAGAACGTGCCTGCTGATTTTGCTTGCAGTAAAGACAGACTGCAAAATTGGTTGATCATATCTGGAACTTTTGTTTCAAATTTTACATAATTAAAGTCCTTTGCATGAAATCATTTTAATTTTTAAATGATTTTCTATTTCAGGGAGGACGTTCTTACGACCCATAAGCTTTTGTAAAAAGTGTGCCCACAAAATTTTCACTTGTGGAATGAACCCTTTAGTGTTTCAGATAGCATTACGAAAAAAGTCATCAATCATGATGCAAACTTTTGAACAAGTTATAAAAGTAATAAACAGCAACTCAATGCCTCAATGTTAACAACGATAGATAGCGAAAGAGCAGAGCTCTAAAGCAGCCAAGGCAAAACGGAACGCGCACAGAACTGAGCTGCTATCATCTGCACAGAATGGGCAAAAATTCTGAAGCGCTAGCAGCCGTTCTTACAGAAGGAGTCAATTACAGTTCATTTCAGTTTCCGAGGCCAGCAGACACAGACAAAACAGACCAGGCCGACCGGAGGAATCTGCAAAGAAAGCAAGAAAGAGAGAGAGAGAGAATATATGAGTCGGGGAGATTTCTTGCTTTGTTCTACAGTTCACCCACACAGAGACAATGATAAGCATGGATGGGAAGCTATAGCGCTAATAGCAGCGGGGCATGGCAGCGGCAACAGCAACAGTAACAGTAGCAGCATTATTTGATCGATCACTGATGTGCTTTCAGCTTTCTCCTTGGCAACAAACAGTTCAGTTGCACTTAAATCCAATGCAATTCTGTTATGCCTGTCTACCCATATATGCATAAACAAATCATTTATATCCCTTCTCCCGCTATCTCATCTCGCATCATACATTCTTCGTGAACTGAGATGAACTGAGCAGCACAGCACCCACCACACCGGCCTGGCCTGGATGACTGCAACTGCTGTTGCAGTAGCCGCAGTAGTTTTGCAGTTGCACAGAGAGAGAGCAGTTGCAGAGAGAGAGAAAGAGAGGGAAAGAACCGGACCCAATGATTGCAGACGCTATCATAATTATTTCAGTCTGAAGCCTCTGATCTCTCTCTGCAAACATTCAGCAGCAGCAGCAGCCGCCAAAAGACGGTCCTGAAAACGGAAATTGTCGTCGCTCGAGACATGAATCAGGGCCCGGCCCGACCAAAACCAGCCACGTATGTAGTTTTCCACAGCCCCATTGCTCTCCCGGCTTGGCTTAATCACCACCACCACCACAGCATAACATAGCAACAACGTAACACTGCAAGTCAGTCTGCAGAAAAAAACTACGATCCTCGGATATTTCCCCCAACAAAGAACTTTCAGAATACGCAGAGTACTGTGTGCCTGTTTTGCTTCAGCTCGGTTTCCATGGCAGTTTCGAGGTAAATTTACATGGCCACAGTGACAGAATTCGACACGGATTCGAGTTGTTGAAGTAGAACTTGAATCTTATTATCTTTTATAACACCCGGCTTGGTCATGTATGTCCTTCTTTCATCCGTGGATTCGATGTTAATTTGATAGGGAGGCCGGATTAGAGAGACCAGAGGCAAGGGAATCAGTGTTAAAGTAGTACCCACTGGGGACTAGGCAGGACATCCGGGTGATATATATCCTACCTACATGGGATATATTTATATGTGTGTGTATATATATCTTCACAGCACATATTCAGGTTTCATCCCAAATAATGATTAGTTATATAAACATTCAGGCATATCTGGTTAAGCTATTGCTTAGTTTGGAGCATCACTTGTGGCATTATGGAGTTGAAAATATAACAAAAGAACGGTTTCCTTTCTTATGGAGTTGAAAATATAACAAAAGAACGGTTTCCTTTTTTTCAGTGCAAGATTGAAGCAGGGACTTGAAGAATAGAGTGATAGAAACGAATTCTTTAAGCATTTGCTGAAATTAGCTGCCTTGATGTAATGAAACTAAAATTGAAATGATTGTTTCGAATTTATTAAGGGCCAAGGAATTAACTGGACGGAAGATATATCCAAAGTATGAACTTTAAAAATATAACTTACAAAGTGGCTTGGATTTAAAATAATTTAGGAGATTAAAAACTTTAATCTTCCACAATCTTGTAATTTCTTCCATTGACCCAATAAAAATATGGCATTACAGCTACTGGCTTTGCCTTATGGAGGTTCTCATTTTTCCATTTTGTTATAAAATATTAACTCATCTTCAATAATATTATAATCACTGTAAATTCTTTTTTAAGAGGAATCTTTTGCCATCTACCTATTTCTACTTGAAGATAAATGAGATTCCTTTATATCTTTACTTATTTGAATCACAAATCAAAAGAATCCTAACTTATTTGAATCACAAATCAAAAGAATCCTAACAATTAACTTCTGCGTAGATACCTTAATTAATATTATCTTTTAAATAATAATTTTTCTTTCCTTTCATTGTTATTCCACAATTGTTTTGAAGGCTTTGTACTTGGTTAACCCCCTAGTGTATGCACCAGGAAATTGGTAGAATACACACTGCAAATCAAATCAAGTCTAAGGAGGAGATATAACTCATCACTAGTAAGAATTGATGGCTCTCCTATGGTAGTTGAATTAACAAAATCCACATAAACCAAAAAAATTCTAGCTGATGGGTTTGCATTTTGAAAAAATTTAAGAGCAGCTGATAACATAATTCCTGAACTATAAACACTTAAATCGACTGCTTAGATCTTCCATATTCTTAGGATATACCGCTGAAATATACACCGAAGCATGAGGTAGCATACACCAGCTAAGATATAATATGGACCAAATATTTAAATAACTTCTAAGATTTTTCATAGTCTCAGCATAATAGTATGCACGGCTCGAATATACACTGAAAATGAAATATGAGGTAGGATATAGCAACTGAGACACAACGCCATTCCTGGAATAAACCCTTAAAGTAACTGCTTAGATCTTCCATGGTCAGTTCATATCATTGAAGTAGAATGCTTGAACCCACAACTTGGGAAGAATAAACAACTAGCACTTTAACAAACTTGGCTTCCGAAGTTGAACTAATCCAACATCATTAACATTAACATTAACAAAATTATAGTGATAGCATTAAAATGCAACGATCCCCGGTGAAAGGAAGCCCAGGAGCACCGGAGCAGAAGCAGCCCAGTACTCGAGTCCAAGGAGGGTTCACCACTGAGAACTTTTGATACACCAAATTTCGTCAGTGCAGGAAAAGTGAAGGTAGAAGATACATGTACGTAGTACAAGCAAGTATGAAGTATAAACTGCAACTGATTAGATTGCAACGGATACCAGTTGAACTACAACACCATTGACAGAAAGTCAAAAAAAAAAAAAAACCCTTCACTGATTGGTTTGCAACAGCAAAATACATCATCACCATTGGCAAAATTACAAACGAGGAAATTTCAAAAATCTCTAGGATCCACAAAGAGAGGGAGCCCCGGAGCAGAAGCAGTCCAGTCCCAGGCAGCAGCAGCAGATTCTTCACTCAGATTTTTTATGCACCAAATGTCGTCTGTGCAGGAAAAACGGTGCCAGTGGGGAACCAGAGGCCGGACCGGGTCACAGGCCCCCACCTCGGTTGCAAGCAGACGGCAGCAGCCATGGCTTTTCCTTGCCATGTTGTGCACAAACCAGAACAGCTCTGGCACAAGTTTCTCCGCTTGGGGTCCCTGCGCGTGCAGACCATACAAAAACTGCACCCCAAACGGCCGGAAAACGTCCGGAACTGACGGAATTCTCAGACACGGCAGCATCCTATCTAGGATTCTGCTCGTACTGGAGCACAGATACTTGAGCTTCCACACAATTCCCCGCAACTTGACCTGCAACTTGAACAAATCGCCGCTGTTCCAGACGCTCACAATCGCCCAGGACGCAGGAAGAGCGGAGATGGTTCCAGCGTTCCAGTCTGCAGATGAAATGTCGTTTCTGCAGGGCCATTCCTGGTTTTTAGGGTAGGCTACCCATGTGCCCAGCGAGAGGCGGTTTTGTAGAACGGCATCGATGTCCTGCGGGAAGAATTCTCTGCCGCCCAATGTGGATCTGTAGAGGTCTTCCGCCTGTTTGGCGTTCAGTTTCTGGATTTTTATGTCTGGTTTGAGTTTCTTGGCGTGTGCATGAACTGGGTGAACTAGCAGCGCTGGTGTCCGGAACTTCCTGTAGCTACATTTCTCTGTGAAAAGCTTTATGCTGGCCTCGTTGTCCTTCTCTGTTGCCATGTATGCGTAGTCGGCTCCCGTGTTTCTGAACCAGTCCTCCAGGCTGCGTACTAGTTTCAGGCCTATTCCCTTCCTCCTGTTGCATAATCATGGTGGGTTTTACTGTTTTAGGTCAAAATTCAAATTCGTTGAAAACTGGTCTGAGTTTGAGTTGAATATTCAAATTCTTGTGACACTAGTCTCGAATCTTCTGTAGATTCATCATCATTGGCGAGAAATGAGATGGGTTAATTTCATCATCATTTGTAACCGTAAACATGGAGCATATATAAAGTGAACATGAGCAGTGCAGACGGCAGAGAAAGAGAAAGAGGTTGCCCGTTTTGGTTAAGATTGCTGGGATATGATTTCAGGAATTGGTGAGCAAAATGTTTCACAGGATCCTGGACGGATTCTTGGTATCTTTTGGCATGTTTTACTGGTAACTGGCGAATTTTGTGAATTTCTACATTATTATTTCAAGGGATTTTCTGCAACGGCTACCGGGTATCTTTTTAGTTCTTGTTTCAGTAACAGCTTAGTGACAAGCTTCAACTCTAGGTTGGAGGTTGGACCTACCAGATAACTACTGAAATTTTAGATTGATCCTGTCTTCGAGGCGGGGTTTTTAAAATGAAAAAGTTCATGTTTGGGCTATTTGAAATTATACATCTCTTAGCTGCGGCGAGTGTTTGCAAACTTTTGTCTTGAGCAGTTTGAACTTTGAATGATGTTTGATGGGCACGACAGGAACTTCTTCCTATCATTTGTAACGTATTTGATACTTTACAGGAGTTTCACTGATCATGCACCAACTTGGACAAAGTTTTGTTTTCTGCTGTAATCAAGATTCTTTGATGGGATGTGCATCTCATGAAAGCTCAGCAAAAGGTCAGGGTAACTCACAACTAAACAAAAACGACATGCAGCGATTGCTCGGCTGAGGAAAACAACAGAAAGAAAGCAAGAAAATGCAGTGAACGAAAACGAAAAGGCTCAGAGAGGCAAGTGTAAAAGAAGCATAATTAGAAGTTGGCAGGCCATAAATAAAAATTGCGTTCAAACCTAGGAGAACAGTTGAAAAGCATGTCAAAGCTTCAGAGTGGAAAAGTTGACAGTGAACAGCCTTTCTTCCGTATTATTCAAACTTGAAACAGAAACAAACGATAAAATATGCATAAGAACATCTGCAGATATATTCACCTATGTTCAGGAGAAACCCGGAGCCCAAGAATGTATGCCGCCCGAACACAGAGGGGGGCTTTCTCAGAATCTGCACCATTGAGAGCTTGAATGGGCCTGCCACAGGATACAGTCTTGATGCAGCCTCTGATCAGACCCACAATCTTGTTCTCACACACTGCAACCTGCAGCAGCATCACAAACAACCACAACCCACAACCAAAATCAAGCTTAACTGACAGAAAACCAGCAACCCACAACCAGAACCATGCTCAAAATTGACAGACACAAACCAGCAACGCACAAGCAGAGCCAAGTTCAAACTGAAACAACACATCAACCCACCAATAAACAAACTAAATTGGCCAAAAGCCAGACTCGGTTTTTTTGAAGAAAAATTAGCAGTAGTCTGCAACCTACCAACATTATATAAGCAGGACAGTGTCGAACACGACAGAGAGGATCACCCATGAGATCACTAAACAGAGACACTTTGCTGCTACCAGAGTTGCTGCCTACTTCACATCTTCTCTCGAGCTTCTCAACTTCAGCACAGTCCTCAACTGCATCAAATTCTCTCACCACAACATCCATGTCTACCTGCAGCAGAAGAAGCACCACCAGATATGATGGGTATTGGGTATACTCACAGAGCTGAATTGAGCACAACCCACAAGGCTAAACCGAAAACCCAGCTAAACCCACAACCCATAACTCCGCAGAGCTACCAATTTGATCACAAGTTCCACAACCCACAACGCAAAACTGAAAACCCACCAAAACCCACAACTGAGAATGAAAGGCACAAGTCATCCACATCCACATTGGCTAGGCCATGTATTTATAGCCTGGCCCAGCACGGTTTTCACCGCCAAACAACACCACGGAACAGCAGCAGCAAATTGATGTTGAAGTGGTTAGCTTTGGGGGATGGATAAAAGAAAAAAAAGTAGAAGAAGAAATGTGTGATGGCTCCAAAATCTCAGTGCAGAAGTACCCGGACATGCGACAAAACAATAAATAAGCGGCAGAGCACACTGATCAGATAGCAATGGCAATGGAAAACAACAATGGCGGAGAAGGAGGTGAGGCAGGGTCATGCAAGGGCAGTAGGCGTTGGTCCCCATTCATGATGCAGCAAAGCAAACGAGTCACGTGCCAAGCTGCTCTTGTTCCCATTCTCAGTCTCGTCGCAATCCCAAACATTAGTTGCTCCATCCGGATAAGCCATATGCTCTTGTTCCACTCCTGTTTTCCTCTCCACAAAACTTTCTGCATCAAAAAAACAACAGCAGCAGTAGCAGCTTTGTCTGCAGTAGAAGTATAAATCCTTTCTGTGCTGTTTTTTTGTGGTGTCTGGTTGCTCCCCACTCACTCACTCCTAGAAACCGTATTCAGTTTCATCTAAGTAGTAGTAGTAGTAATAAGGCTAATAGTAATAGTAGTCCTGACTGCCCTATTAACTGGCCTGCTGTCACTACTACTGCATAATCTGCAGCTGGTTTGAACAGCAGCAGCAGCAGCCTTTCGCTTAAATTGTTTTTTGCGGCTTCGCTGTGAGAGTGTGTTTATCTCTGAGAGTGTGAATCTCCACAACAAGAGAGAAAAATGGATGCAATTTTCTCGTCGCAGCAGGGGGGAAACGTGTCATGCAGCTCATGATTGTACTGGAAATACCATGCATTTGCGAAAACGTCTCCCACTGTAATCATGGCACAAATGATCATAATTACTCGCCGGATTCCGGCCCTGATCATGAATCCTAGTTCCTTCATTTGCCCCCCCCTCAGATATTTGAGACAGACACAGCTTGCGGGAGGATTTTGGGTGTGTTACAGTGGCTGTTGGCAGGGCTCATAATTCAGGGTAATGGCGATATGCTGTGGAAGATTGAATTTTATTTCTTTTGCTGGGCGAGATGAGATGTGGTGGCAGAGGAGGACATCAAGGGAGGAGGGGCGAGAGAAGAGTTAGGGCCCATCTCTCCTGAGCAGCCATGTGTTAGACTCAGATCCTGCTGTTGTTGCAGCAGATTTGCTCTTCATTTTTTTCCTCTGAAACTCAGGTATGGTTTGAGCCTCAAATTCCATTTTTGTCATATCTCTGCGCCTAAATTTTCATTTTTTCAACGCTCATCATCACAGATCTTTTGGCTAAACTCTGGCGTCTCCTTCACAGGGCTGATATAATGATGATGCATGTCGCAAGCAAAGGAATGTGGGTTTGTGCTGTCTTACTCTTCCGTTTTACCGGCATTTCACTGTTTACCCCGTGATAAAAGTTCAAAATCTAGGAAAAAAAAGCGGGGTGGGGGAGTGGGGAAACCAACCATTGCTTGACAGGGACATATGCTGCTGTGGCTGGTCCGGTCCTTATCAGAAAACATGCCAACCTTGTAATTATTTTATGCATGAAATGATGTGTCCTTGGTCCTCATGTGAGACACTAGGTTTGTACTTTCATGGGGGTATCTCTGGTCAATACTTTATCAACGTTGTTAGGTCCATGAAAATGACACCCTCTGATTCTAACCAAACCCTTGGTGAGTGTGGTTTCATGGTGGGATTTTTCAACATTTGCTATAGGGATAGCGGATGGTTTGTTGTCCTTTGAAACATTCTCATTCGCCAATAGAGCCTTTGGATCATGTTGTTGCAATGTGCTATAGCATATGGCTTGCCTGCATGCTATATATGTCCACTAGGTGAGGAAGCAATGAGTAGGTATGTAAAAGCATGCTCCTAATTTTAAGGGAAAGCATGTGACCATGAGTCCAAGAATTGTGTGTGAACGGCCTTGAATGAAATTTTCTTACTCGATAAAGATATGATATAAAACAAGTACCATTATTGCTATCCTTGTTGGTAGAGAATAAACCTTTCATGTCTCAATGCAGTATTGACCTTGACCATCTTAGATCATCTTAGAGCATATACCATATGTCACAATCTATACCACACGTCATAGTCTATCTTGTACAATTTTGCTTTTGGGACTTAATTTGGAAATCTTTACCCGTCTTTTCCACATATGACTATATGTGGAATATTGATTGCAAATACTTTTTGTAACAACTTATCACGAAGATTCAATGTTTTTCGTCCCCCTCATTCTATTTACATTTCTAATGCAAAGGCAATGGTCATCATGGTAACAAAGTTACTTTGCATATAGGAAGTATAAATTCACATGCTTCATCAACAACAATGTAAAGTTTCAAGTATTTAATTTTATTAAGCAACTATTCTTAGATTATAGGTTCAAGAAATAAAAGCTTAAAATCAAAGTATAAGAAATAAAACTTTGTCTTAGTGGAGAGGCCAACAGTAATGGCACATTGGTAACACTAAATAATATTCTGTCCATAATGCTCTAGGATAGCCTATCAATAATGTTAAATAATATTTCATTTAGGGGAGAGAGAAGAAAGAGGGAGTTGTTGTTAGACCCTTACCAAATAACGTTGCATCTATAACAAAACCAAATTTACCACTTTTTCATACAATTTCAAATTTAATTTTGTTTAGTTTTACGTTGTGTGTGTTTGAGCTTTATGTACTACCACTCTTTTTGACTGAGAGGCTAACTACCAATCATAGATATAGTATTCTATCCATAATACTCTAAGAGTGCTTGTTGATAATATTAAATAATATTTCATCTTTAACAAAACTAATTTTACTACCCTTTCACATAATTTCAAATCTCAAATTTAATTTTGTTTGGTTTTACATTATGTGTGCTAGAGCTTTATATATTATCATTCTTAGCAATTTTATTGCATGTATCATGCATCAATTCATTAGAAAAACAAACTATATAGTTGGATCTATATGTCATATTTTTTATTTCTCTATTAAATAATTTTCTATATAGGAAAGTAGAGGATTTGGTAAGGATGTACATCTTTCTTAATAAGAACAAAAAAGATTCTCTTAGCCAAATTATAGATATATGTTATAGACACATAACTAAGCTAGCCTTTTTATAATCACAAAAGTAGATTGTCACTAGTCAAAATCATAACTAAAGCAATTCATACCAATGTAAGAAAAAAAACAATGGATGTATGTAGAGAAATATGCATCACTATTAGCTTTCTGTCATACCAATAGTGTCATAGAAATTGGCTTCATAGTTGATAATAATTGTAGTGTATGATGCCATTTTCTTCAAGCATTCATGCACATGCATATATAAATATACACAAACATATAAAAATATGTATTGCTGAAACTAAAGCTAATGTTTTATTACATCTATGTAGACATAAAAGATAGATAAATGAACTTGTATAAAATACATTAGTAGCAATAAATCCCAAGTACAGTAGATGTGTCTTATATTCATATAACTTGAACACATCTTTTATATAATTTTCTAGAACTAAAACTAGTACCTTATATAGCTTAGAAAAAACTAACTAAAGATCTTTCATTTTCTTTTAAAGAGATTTATTCTGCAACATATGAATGATACATGTTGCACATCTTCTACTACTTGTAATAAATATAATCAACATATTCTATCATCATGCACCTCATTATTTCATCTTCTAGTTTCAACTCAAAGATGTTGATATTCCATTCTTACTAGTATTCTTGTGGATATTGGAATTATTACATGTGAGTATTCTATTTCATTACATCTACCACTTCTAATAGTTTGCCAATAAAACTAAAGCTTTTTGGTTTGTTTTTGGTTGTTGTTGTATTTATGTATCATTTTTCTATCTCTCTAAAACCTTCTCTATAACAAGTTTCTAAGCTTGTTCTATATTTAGTATTACATCAGTATTATCAATACATCATTTTTGTAGCCACAATCATTTTTCATGGAACCATCTTTGTTGTTAATATTTTCAAATGATCTCTCTTGAGGCCTTATTATTATTTTTATTATTCAAGGAGAATGTTAAGAACTGTTATATATGGGACTTGAGTTTTTACCTTAAATTCATCTAGCACGAACTATTTTTCAAGTTTTTCAATTTTCTTCTATGATTTCTAATCAAGACTTGATCTCCATACCACATATCCATAAAGCACTCTAGTTTATACAATTGTTTGAAAAATATATTTTCAAATTGTCCAAGTACAAAAATTATGATTACTACATCTATTCTTTATTATATATAAACCCTTCTAGCCATTTGCAACTCATTGTGACATACATGCTTCCACATATAATTTTAAGAGCATTCTAGTTATAAATATATGTATGTATCCACAAATAGCTGGAAATTATACTATCTCTTTCTAGTTCCACAAATTAGCACTTTTGTTTTGTTAAGATTTTCCTTTATTTCTATACATTCATAGATTTTTTCTAGTTAATGCAATATTATTTTTACCCCTATTTTTGAATTTGCATTTAGTGCTACATCATATGTAAAGATTAAATATTATATTGATGACTAATCCACTTTAATGACATAATATGTAGGTATCTCTTTAATCCACTCTTCTAGTTCATTAATAAAAATGGCCATTTTCTTTAAGCATTCTACACATGCATACATATATATACACAAACATATGTAAATAAGTATAGCCTTGTTAAACTCTTATCTAAAAGCATTGCATATTTCTTAAACAATAATAGTATTTTTCTTTTTAGTGCATGATAATTTAGCTTTTTACGTGGATAGATTTAAACATGAAACATAGTATAATAAATACAAGTTTAATTTATTTGCCATGCTTTCCCAAATTTAGAAATAAAGCAATGAGAAATATAAATCCAAAAAACAAAAGCACAAATACAAAGTACAAGCATAAAAGTAAAGTGCTTGTATTTGCCAAATTTTTATTTGATTATTATTTGAAGACTATGAAATACTTAATTAACTTGTTTCATAAAGTCTAAGAATTTTATTTAACATATGCAATATCAAATACTTCTCAATACACATAAAGAATTAAAAATAATGTTAATTTAGGAATTAGCTCCATTTCCATTTATGGGAACCATGTGCAAAGAAAAGTAACATTCAATGTTATATGTTTATTAAGATTAACACATCTATATTATATTTTATTTCTATTTTTTATTTTAGAAATTAAACATAAACAGTTCTAATATATCCATGAAAGCCTTAGTAGACATAAGTTAAAATTTAGTTTTAGTTTAAGAATTTGATGCCTAAAATTTATGAATGGAATAAAACTAGATAAATTTTTAATTATTGTTTAGCCTAAGGATGCTCTTCTTTATAAGAAAAATCCAAAAATTTACGTAGTGAAAGGAAGACTTACCGTTAGAGCTTAACTTAATACTTAATAATTAGTCTTATCTATGTTTTAAAAAACCTTTTATTTTTTTTTTTTTGCTTGTAAGTTGTTACAACTGCTATTTTTATTGTAGCTATTATATCTTTAAATATAAATTTTTATTTTTTCTACACAATTATTTTATCCTAAAACTAAACTAGCTATTAATAGTAATGCAATTGATGATGAATCTAGTATGATTTGAAATGTCTTGCAAATAAAAAAATATGCAAGCTATGGATAGTACAAAGTTAATTGATTTAATGTTTGCATTGTAATTTGTAAGTATAGTATGCAGATTATTCTTTGTTTTTCCCCTATGTGTTAATAGTACTCTAGTGCTAACATTAAATAAAGGACTATCTCTTAGGGGTGTTGGAATTTGAAATAACTATAATATAGGTACACCCTAAGATATATAGTTTAATTAGAACTTTATAACTTAGCATTGCCCACCAAAATTGAACCCATGACTTGTAGCTTTCAAATTAAGAGTCTTTACTGCTAGAATAACACCTCATTGTTTAATTCTTGTTGTATCAAGCACAATCTAAGACAAGTTTAATATCTTTTCCAATGATTATATCCAAGATCAAACCTAGGTTTTATGACTTGAAAAACAAACATTAGATATTAAATATCTATCATTAAATAAGTAAATAGAAAGAAATACAAGTGAGTATTGTCATTTGCTAATCATTTATTTAGTAATTTGAGTTTCATATCATGTAAATTATGTGGATAGGTGTACAACGGAAGAGTTTACTATTAAGAAGAAAAAAAGAAAAAGAAAAAGGAAAATTATCAAACTACCAAAAATATTACGGCATGAATTAGAATTTTGAAATTAGCATTAATTACACTTGCAAAAATGCAAGAAAGGAAATCTTTTTGTAGATGTAATGGTTAATAGCTACTATTTAAATCTTTTAGTCTTGCACCAAGGGATGTTGTAGTGTTCCACTTTTGTATATATGACCTTAATACTTTATTAAATACTTATACTTGAACTTATTTTGAAGTTTGTATATATTTTGAAGTTAATGTGAAAACCTTTGATTTGGTGATTTGACCAAATTTACTATTTATTTACAATTTTTAATTTTTTATTACTTTAAGATAGAAAAATATATCTAAAACTAAATTTTTACTAATGACTATTAAGAATCTTTTGAATCTATTGGACAAAGTGGTTTTTGATTTTTTTTTTTTTACAATTTTTTTTAATCTATAACTCTATGTTACCCTTTGGAATTAAATTTATGACTTAGGGTTTCTATGCCAAGGATCTTTACTACTAAGCAAATAATGCGATTAGAAGTAAAGGCCTTTAATATCATTTCATTAACAAATGAGTATGGTGAAGTCTAACATTATTTTAGAATAATATTATGAAACTATTGAGAATCAGATCCATTGGTTATTTTGACATTTTGTTAGAATTTTTAATTTAATAAATAATTTAATTAATGAAAGAATATTAAAAATTTAAAATTATCAGATTGCACTTGAATTTTGTAGATTAACTCAATTTTATATGTAAAGTAGATATTTATAATTAATTTACTGATTTAACTTTCAAATTTCTAGATTTTAAAGCTATACTATCAAAAATAATCTTGTGGATCCATTTTTCTTTGGTTTAATTAAAATATATAGTTTTACCTAGGTAACTATAGCATATTTATGTTTGTTTTAATGAACTAAACATGTGTAAAATGTTGGATGTACAAAAAGTATAATATTTGCTAGCTTAAATATAGGAGTTATGAAAAATAGAAAAAGGGCCCAAAATAAATCAGAAATCCCCCTAGCATTATAAAGCTAAAATGACTTATAAAAAGCCTAAAAATTGGGCTACAGAAAAAAGGTCAATAAGAAAAATTAAATAGGATAATGATGTATTCTTGATGTTAGCTTTTGACATGTTTATAATGACATCTATTTTTAATATGTATATTATATACTATATATTAATGGTTGTAAAATAATAAACAATGATGTGTTAGCCTAGTGATAAGTCTCTTGATTTGAAATCTTTAAGTTGTGGGTTCAATTTTAATGGGCAATGCTGAGTTATAAAGTCCAATATTTTTTAAAAAATTTATTTTATCAAGTTTGTGATAGAACATGCATTTTTCTTATTTTCTCATATGTTAGATATTTCTAAATATTTTTCTAAATTTTTATTTTGTATGCACTAACCTTGCTAGGCAGTGAAGAGTAGGTATAATGTTCTAGATGAGCACACTATGCACAATGGGGAAAGAAATCATCATGTGAGGTTACATGTTTATTTATTTTTTCTGATTAATCATATTTGGTTCCCATGTATATATATACATCATGTTATAATGAGAAATCTCTAAGTTATGGGTAAATCTCTAAGTTATGGGTTCAATTTTAATGGGCAATGCTGAGTTATAAAGTCCAATGTTTTTTTAAAAATTTATTTTATTAAGTTTGTGATAGAACATGCATTTTTCTTATTTGCTCATATGTTAAATATTTCTAAATATTTTTCTAAATTTTTATTTTGTATGCACTAACCTTGCTAGGTTGTGAAGAGTAGGTATAATGTTCTAGATGAGCACACTATGCACAATGGGGAAAGAAATCATCATGTGAGGTTACATGTTTATTTATTTTCTCTAATTAATCATATTTGGTTCTCATGTATATATATACATCATGTTATAATGAGAAATCTATTTTATAATGTTTCATGTTAGAGTTTAGTTGTATGCCTATAAGAACAACTTGAATATAATGTTACATGTTAGAGTTTAGTTTTATGCCTATAAGAACAAGTCAAATATACTAGGATCTAGAATGTATACTACTTGAAACAAATTTGATATCACTATAGTTTCTTGTCTCCTCATATTAGATGGATTATATGGAATGAAGCTTCTAGCCCTTATGGTTTGAATAGAAAGAGGAAAAAGAATTTTGAAAAATTAATATCTAATCTTAAGAATTTATTTAAGGTTGACAATAGTTTACATCAAGCTTTTCTAGATATTTTTTGGAAGGATGGTAGATCTATTTTTCCTTTTAATTTGAAAGTTGCTTATGAGATTGTTACAAACAATGATTTTATTCATAACAAATTCAATAAAGCTTGAAAAATGCAATTATGATTGCACTTTTAGATGAGAAAATTGAAAGATATTTCGAAAGCTCATACATTTCCTAAAATTTGTATTTTTATGATGTCTTATTCATCAAGGTCTTCCTATTAGCACTTTTCTTAAACATATGAGAAATATTTCTTCTCAATGTCCTCTTTGTAGAAGTGAAGACTTATTTTCACATGTTTTTTTAAGTGTTATGTTGCTCAGCATGATTGGAAATGGACATAAAAAAATTTATAATAACTTTTAACCAAGTATCAATGAAGTAATTTTTGATGATAAACTTGTTTTGTCTACTTTCTTTCTTTTCATTTGAAATGTCTTTGACTACTTTTTCTCTACTCTATTTGGAAGTTTTGTTGTGCAGTTATTTCTTCAAAAGTTAAATACCAAATTCTCAAATATGTTTCTTTTTAGCTACAGCTTCAACACAAAAACTCTTAGTGAAAACTAAATAATTAATTTATTTTTCATAATATTATTTCCTTTTATTTTGGATGTTCAATTATGGAACACTTTAAGCTTTTGTTGCTATTTTATCATTATTTCTAATTAATGTTGGTAGGGATCTCATAGGCTATGACTAATGGGATTGTATCATACAGAATGCAATACGATTTGATTGTAAGCTTTGAAGATGATGTTGAGTGAATTACCAAGAACACTCATGTATATTGTTGTGTTAAAGACATATAAAATATGATATGATATAGTTGGCAACCACTTTGGACTCCCCTCTTATCACTAATGTAGTGGTCCCTAGCCAGGTAACTAAAATTGCTTAGATAGGGGGTTCTTTCAAACTTGAATTCTAGTGCTTGTTAGTTCTTGGCAACACTAAGGCTTGGATACCTCTAAATAAGACTCAATGGTTGTATGAAAAAGGTGTTCTAAAATTTATGCCTAATGTTACCCCTATATTATCTTGAATTCTAGTAACAAATAGTAGTCTTACAGAAAGATTTAGCTTTTAAAAACTCTATTCTATGAGCTAAAAAAATTTTCAATTTTATCAAAGTAGGTTAGTCTACTTGGTTTTGATCATTAGCTACTTTTACCAATCTTTCTTTCACTTAACATTTGAGTGTAATCCTACCAATCTACTACCAATCTTCCTTAGAGAAAATTCCATAAGAAAACTGGAAATAGAGTGAGATTCAATGCTTTTAGGATACAAAATAGTAGAATTATATATACTCAAATGTTGAAATGGGCCATAAATAATATGAGAAAATACTTTGGAGAGTTGAAGCTATTTTAGTCAATTAATGATAGCAAAAATTGTTAAATCCTTGGCTATTTCAAGCAATTGAAACAATTACATGAAATGAGTGTAAAGTATACTATGATATTATCACTAGCTAAGTTGCACTGATAGAAAAGAACAATTAAAATAACTCATTGATTAGAGATAAAAGATAAATCAAATCTTTACTTCAAGATGCCATTTGTCGAGTGACTTCTCCCCTCTCCCCTCCCTATGCCTGCAACGACCCCACTCCCCACCCCCCCACACCCCCAAGAGGGACATGCCTTTTTATAGCCAAAACATGAAAGAGTCACTTATAATTTATTCAATTATAGTTGAAAAGAGGTTACAAAATAATCATTATGTTGAATTGTTGACCACTTTCTTCTCAACAACACCTTTAATGAAGTCTAAAAGGACCAATTACTTTTGAACCTTAGCAACCATTAGACTTTCCACTATGAATTCCTTAATATGATTATCCTCTCATTGGACTAGGCTTTTGAAGTAACTTTTCTTGTATATTAGTGACAATACCTCAACCACTTCTTTTGCATCAACAGTAGATAAAGCTTATACTATTTTCTCTTCAAGCTATTTTCATTACTAATTTTTGATGTATTGATGGCTTTAGGTATGTTCCTCTCACATCCTTACATGATCTCTAAACTATCAATAAGATTTGTGTTGTTCATTTTAATCCATTCAACTCAGTGCATGCCGTCATTTTATTACATTGTCCAGGAACTCGATCTCCATTTCAGGTAGTTGCTCTCTTTTTGCATTGGCCTAGCTTATGAAATCATTAGTGGCTATACTAGCTTATTTAAAAGCTTCTTTTCTACCCTTCATTTCATTAATGCTAATCAAGGCTACCTTTGCTTTCTATTTCATGGCTGTTAATTGATTTATAACAAATTTGAAGCCATCCTTCTATTTCAAATCTTCTATTTGAAATCTTTGATCCTTTTTGGTCAAATCCCTATGCAACTATATATTTTCCATTTTTAGAGCTTTTATATTGACCTCTTTAATTTGAGATATCTTTATTTGATCTTCATACTTGTTCTTCAAGACTTCAAAATCTAACTTCATGGAATGATGTAGATTCTTTAGCCTTTTAGTCTCTCACTATTGTTCTTGAATAGTTTCATCAAAATTTTTTGAGTAATCAATAATGATTGTTGATAGATTCTTTGCAAATTCATGATGAGACATGGCTACCTTTGTTTTTCTTGTTTTTGGATCCACATGCTTGTATTGGAAAATGAGTGATTCTTGGACATTTGTCTCCTTAGGTAGAATTATAGAGAGAGTTCTTCTAAGTTCACCTTCCACTTGTTTCCTAGCCAAATTTATTAGTTGATCACTCATCAAAGAATATACAAAATCATTTTCCTAATGTTCATGAGCCTTCCTAAAATACTTGTTAGGATTGTAGAACCTATGTTTAGCTTTAGGAAAGACCGCTCTTTCAAATTTGGCCCTTATTTTCATTATATGAGGACCATTCTCAAAATACCAAAAGCCAATTTGCAAAGAAAAAAACTTGCCCTGCCACATATTCATGTCATAATGAACTATTCTGGATCTGCTTGCCAACTTCTATTGTTCTCAAATAAGGGATCATGATTCACGACAGCTTTCTTGGCCTTCCTTCAAATCCTCCTATAATTATTTCCTGTAATGAGCATGAAAGAAAATTTTCGCTTTACACTTGGTTCTATTTTCCTTTGCCTGACTTATTCCATTTTTGACACTGTTCTATTAGTAAGAAATTGATACAAAAGTGGATAAACAACATTCATAAAAAACTCAAGAGTCTAGGTACCCATATAGTCTTTATGGTAAATAACAGGATAAAAGTCATAACAAGGCCATCTCTTCTTTACTTTTCTCTCTTTAGCACATTAGGGGAAAATGGGCCAAAGTATTTTAGAACTTGGTGTTATAGCCAAGACATGGTCTAACAAAAATAAGCTCATGCTAAACTAAGTCTTATTGGCCATGGTATTTGTTATACTATCTTATAATTGAGTATTCATAATATAGACTAGGTGAAAAGGCTTGTTATTTTACACAATGACCAAAAATTTTAAATCTTGGGCTATGATAGAAGAGTATTGGAGCTAGAAAAAATATTTAAAGTAGCAATGAAAATGCGATGATGGCACATGAGCTCATTGAAACTTGGAATACTTTTCTTATAGCTGAAAAATATTGAAATGTTAGATTTGACCATGTGTAAGTCTTGATCATTTGCTAATGTCAAGTTTCCTACAATAGTTATAGCATTTTCATTACAAGTGTCTTATTCTAAATGACTAGGGAGAGGAACATCATATAAGTTGTAGTTTTTTCGAGGATTGATGTCAATTACTTGTTTTGGCTTTCACTTAAATTTTAAATAATTCTTGCCGAACTCTATTTCATAGAAAGCCCAATTAATAACATCTATGATTAAATTAGTCATAGTTCTAAAGCCAATTTTTTGTAAGCGCTTCTATTGATAAAAGTTCCTCCATTCTTGCTCCTCTTTAAAGGCCTTTACATGGAATTATTAGGTATAATTATGACTTTCATCATGATAAAAGAGTGGCTATGGTTCCTCTTCTTCTAGATCCTCAAGCTTCAAATATCCATTTGATTCTATCCATCTCTCCAACTAAAAGATAGACAACTTAAAATGTTGCAGATACTCTATGAGCACTTGAACTGGCAAGTCTTGAAACCAAAAATTAGTCTCTTCCTTTATCCTAATGTACTTCTTTGACATGATGAATGTCTCGCCTTGTTAACTATTTGGATTGTGAATAAATTTTAGGCTCTGCTCTCTATTTTTGCTACTTTGCATAATTCTTGTGAAGTTTGCTAAAAGCTATCTCAGAAGTTATCTGTGCAATGGTGGTTAGTATTGAGGCTTATAAGTCTTTAAGAATGATTCGAAATGCAATATGTCTCAAATGGTCTTCAGATTCATTCATTTAAATCCCTTCATCATTATACCTTGAACCTTAACTTCTTTGACTAGGCTATTTAATTTTAAAATATTGGCGATCTTTGTCGAATAATTGCTTCTTTGTTGTTTAATGTGACGGAGAGGATTGGTTAGGTCCCTTTTAAAAGTGGAATAATGACCATTTGTTTTATTTTGATTCATATCTTAGGTTAAATTTAGGCTTAGAATAGAGATAAATTTACCCTAAATTGAACATGAAACATATTTTCTTCTTTTTAGGGCTTATAACAAAATGGGAAAAATGGGCCTTGGCCAATTTGTGAAATGGGTCAAGCAAATTTTCTCTAGTTTAGGTTCTCACATGGTTGAATCAAGAAAAGTGGTTCTGGCTAGTTTGCAAAATGAGAAAAAGATCATTTTCACTAGTTTGAGTTTCTCTATGGTGGAAATGAAAAATGGTTCTAGCCAGGTTATGAAATGGGCTAGGTGCACTTTCTCCAAGATGAATTTTCAAAGGATTGAAATGGGAAAAAAGGATCTTGACCAATTTGAAAGTGGGAAAAAGACAATTTTCTCTAGTTTAGGTTCCTCTATGGCTAAAATAGGAAAAATAGATTTTGGCTAGGTTATGAAATGGATCAAACACACTTTTCTCCAAGTTGACTTTTCAAAGGGCTAAAAATGAGAAAATGGATCTTGGCCAATTTTGGAAGTGGAGAAAATATAGTTTTCTCTAGTTCAAGTTCTTATATGAAGGAAATGGGGAAAATGGATCTTGACCAATTTGGAAGTGTGAAAAAGATAGTTTTCTCTAGTTTAGATTCCTCTATGGTTGATGATGAGTGGCGAGGTACCCCTACGCCCAACCATATGAATCACAAGCGTTCACATGTAATCTAGTCGAATTTCGCAGACTATAATTACTAAGTATACTAGAGCTAAACAACATGTGCATGTTGTTCGTTTGTTGTCTTCCCAGTGCCACTTGTGGAATGTAATTGTATGGTTAAGTTTGACTGAGGCATATGATTTTTATTGTTTTGTGTTTTTATGGAATTACTCACCTAGAACAAGAATAAAAGTAAGAGTAATTAAAAGTAAGAGCGATTAATTGCTTAGTAAACTATAGTCTAATATAACCTAACATAAGTAACCATTTCCACTTCTTGGACACATCTTGAACTTCATGCAAATATTGTTGGGCTATCAAACGCTAATCGTTTCTGAGCTACCAAATGTCACATGTATGCTTGAAGGGGTCGTGCTTGTGTATCTTAATGAGTTGCTTAATTAATCAAAATTAATTATTGCATAAATAAAATTAATGTAAATTGCATGAAATATAAATGCATAAGAAAGAAAATCTCAAGTGCTACAAGGAATGGATCAAAGAGTCCATCTTTATTGCCAACACAATGGTGTGCTCAGGTACATCAATGCTTGAATAAAGATCCATTCAAACTTAGACCTCCTACTGTAGGCACTTGGAAAATATTTTAACTTTCAAATGGACAAATTGCAAGAGTTTTGCTACTTGATTGCTAAAAACTTACTCCTGATTATGCACCTGGGCATTGTATTTATAGACTCAAGAGTAACCTTGTGATATCGAATATATGATATTGCATCTTGGGTCGCAATATTGTGTACTTGATATCATGACCACCTCGATATCGGAGCATTGAAAAACATGATTTATCATACCCCCATGACTAAATGAAAAATCATCCTCAAGTATATCATAGGGGATGTGGACTTATTTAACTAACATGTAGAGTAACACAGAGAAAACAGAAAAATAAAAAAGTGCCCAAGCATACAATATTACAATGGTGTACAACATTAGGTGTTCATGACAATAGGAAAGAACACCAAAGGATCCAAAGGACATCCAAACCCTCTTGGAAACAGAAGAATGAGGGAGAGGTAGAAGAGATCCAGTGGTTAGGAACAATCTCCCACGAGTGATATGGTTGCATCATCCTTGGTGATGATAGTCTCACTTTCAGTCCACGCTTCCCATTGCAATCACAACAAAACCAAGGATTAGTATATATAGTGCAATAGATAATGGCTAAGTACCTTGTCTCATCGGTGATTTTATCTAGCCAGATTGTGATTGTGATAGATTGGTTGCTTGATGTTGTTAGTGGAAAGACTGAAAAATGGGTTAAATAAGAGAAGCGATCCATATAATTCAAAAAAATCTTAACACAATGAGTACTGGAAAGAGGGTATTGACAACAATAAAAAGGAGTTCATTACAAACAATTGTGAAGGTGCATATAATTGGATGACATGGATGGGGTAAATAAAAAGAATTTGATTGTAACAATGTCTAAGGGTAAAGAACTTAACTTAGCCAAACCAAAAGTTATGAAATTGTGTCCTCCCCAAAGTAGGCACAAGCCTTTTATGCCCTTGCATAACTTCAAACCAAGGAGTCTATGGGCACCATGGATGATTAATGATTACGAAAAATTAAGTACAAAAACCCAAAAGTAACTAACTGAGAAACCTAACACATCAAACCAAAACATTGAATCAAAACATGAAACTGGTAGTGAGGTGAGGTATGAAAAGCATAGATGGATGATAGAGAGAGTGGAATGGAGTTCCTAATTATTGTCACATGCAGTCCCTTGTGGAGTTTGTGAATAATTGACTTGGTAGGATCCTTCCTCAATCCAGATCAAAACCAAACACTTTTAGTGACTTCGCATTGACATTCTAAGGCAAGTCCATCCCCCGAGACATAAGAATGCTCCCACAAACAACCACCATTCCAAATTGGAGTGAAGGTAGGAAGTGAGAAAGTGCCTTAGTTAGAGGAGATAAGACAAGTCTCATAACAAGTGCTTGTAGCCCTTTTATTGGTCTAAGGGGTGTGCTTTGAATTTCTATGTTTTTTTTTTGAATGGGAGCCACACCATGCAAAGACCCATGCATTTTTTGCATTTATTTTGTCCAAGGGGTGTGCTTTGAATCCTCATCTTTTTTTTTTGTGATGAGGAGCACACCATGCAAGGACATATTTGACTTCCTATTGTGAAATGACGTGGAACGATGAGAAGCTTACGAGAATACTCCTACACACAGAAAAATAGAAAAGTGAAAAGAATACCACATCCCTTTGAAGCCACACCCTATCCAAACCTTTGATTCCTTCCCAATTCCAGAAACTACACAAGTCACCAATTTATTAAAGTTGCATTAATGAAGAAGAGATTGCATGCTTCCAAAACAAGGAAAACCATAGAGTATGTGGATGCGTGGATGATGTGGACTCACTGTCTATTACATGAAAAGAAACCATTTCCCAGTTGTTAGTAATGACATTCATAATCAGAAACTAGACATCAACAATCAAATTACAAATAAAGCATACCATCATCGAGTAGTGGATTACCATTGTACCTGCCACCTTATTAGCAGAAAAAGTAGAGAAACACATCAAACAGAAGCAAACATAACCATAAAAGAAAGTAAAAATGTAGATAATAAATATTGAATATATTAACATTGGTGTAAAACAAAAACTAAGGGAAAACCAATAACCTTAAAATAAAAATATGTAAAATAAAGATATAAAACAAAGAAGATGAAAAAAAAGCTGTAAAACAAAAAATGGTGAAAATAAAAAAGTTAAAAACTAAGGAGCCGCCAAGGTGTTAGTATGGATGGCCATCTCCCCCATGACTAAGTTGGAAGGGAGAGATCTGAAAGATTCAGCATGGTTGTCCATCTGACGAGGTGTTTGTTGTTTTGGTTGGCTTGAGTTCATGGATAGGTTTTATTTTTTGAATGTTGACTAATTATTTTTTATCTAGGCTGTTATGTTTGTAGATGATCATGGACCCAGATGGAAAAGTCTCATCAATAATGTAAGGTCCTTCCTAGAATGTTTGAAATTGGGTTTGTTGGGGTACATGTGTAGGATTCCAATAGAGAACCTTATCTCCATGTTGAAACTTGACTTTTCTTATTTTGATGTCATAGCATTTCTTGTTGAATGCCTTAAGAGTTTTGTTGGATGATAGGACCATTAATTGATTTTCATCTAGCAAGTTAAGACTCATTAATCATTCTTTCTATGCTAAAATTAGATCTAGGTCAAGGTCATAGGCTATGGAGAGTGTACGGAGCTTGGATTGGATGGGCAATGTTGGTAGTTTTCTGTACATAAGCTCATAGGGAAAATAACCTATGGGAAGCTTCCCTATGGAGTGATAGGCCCAAAGGACATCATTTAATTTACTGCTTCAATCCCTTTGGTATTTGTTTATGGTACGTGTTAAGATTTTTGTAATCTCTCGATTAGTGACCTTAGCTTGACCATTGGCTTGGGGGTGATATGATGTTATGAATTTATGTTAAACCCCCAAGCGTTGCATTAGCTTCTGGAAAGTGGCACCTATAAAATGAGTTCCATTATCAGAAATTAACGCATTAGGTACACCAAACTTGTTTACAATGTTTTTTTTGTACAAATCGAGCAGCAGTGATGGATGTACAATTAGCGACGGCTACTGATTCTGCCCACTTGGTACAATAGTCAACTATGATTATTATATATGCCTTTTCATTTGATAAAGGTGCCATGGGATCCATAAAGTCAATGCCCCAAATGTTGAATGGTTCGAGAGGTTCTAGCCATTGTTGTGATCCCTCCATTTGAGCTGTCATTCTACCATCCCTCTAGCAATGATCACAAGCACGGATGAATTGATGTGCATCCTTGAAGATTGTTGGCCAATAATACCTTGCCATGAGGATTTTTATGGTCATGCATCTCCCAGCATAATGGCCCCCATAAGGACCTTCATGAGCATCATGGAGAATGTGCAGTTGATCCGTATCAGGGACACACCAACGTGCTAGGCCATTGGAACAAACCTTGTAAAGGTGTTCATTGATCTCCATGAAATATCTGACTTAGTGAAGAAATTGTTATTTCTTTCTAGTGTCCAGCCCTTGTGATAGTTCTTTCTTGAGCAAATAAGTGAAGATCATCTCGTACCATTTTGGTTCATCAGGCATTTGTGCATTAATAGCACCTACAAGGAGAGATTCATCAGGGAATTGGTCAAATAAAGGGCTCTCTTTCTCCTTGTCATTCCATATTAGTCACGATAAGTGATCCGTGCCCATAGTCTCTACACCTTTATGTTCTACCATTGTGAGATCGAATTCCTATAAAATCACAAGCCACCATATGACACAAGGGCTCACCGTCAGTTTTTTCAATAGAAATTTGATGGGGCTATGATATGTGTGCACAAAAATTTTGTAGCCAAGAACATAGTGCCTAAACTTCTCTAAAGCAAATACCATTATCATAAACTCCTTTTCTATGGTGGTGTAATTTAGTTGTGCACCTGCAATGCTTCGACTTGTGTAGTGAATGTAATATGGACATTTTTGATCATCCAACTTCGTAAGCATTATCCCCAAAGAATAATTTGATGCATTAGTCATCACATGAAATGGTTTGGATCAATCTAGTACTTGAAGAATGAGAGTTTCAACAAGCTTTTTCTTCAACTGTAGGGGTCCAAACGAATGATGCATCCTTCTTTGTTAATTCTACCAACAGCTTGACAATTTTTGAAAAATTCTCGATGAATCGTTAGTAGTAGCCACTATGACCAAGGAATTACCAAACTTCTTTGACTATTTTAGGTTAACAGGTTATTCCTTGGATGACCCTTATTTTTTCAAGGTCCACCTTGATTCCTGCTTTTGAAATGTGATGCCCCAAGATTGTGCCTTCTTAGACCATAAGATGGCTCTTTTTCCAATTAAGCTGGAGGTTTGTTTTGATACATCTCTTCAACACCTACTCAAAACAGTCCAAGGCTTGCTCAAACGTAGCCTTGTAGGTAGAAAAATCATCCATAAAAACTTCTACCCCACTACCAATCTGTTGTTGGAAAATGCTGAGAACTAATTGTTGAAACGTGGCTGGGGCATTACATAGACCAAATGAAATTTGTCGGTAAGCAAAAGTCCCACAAGGACTTGTGAAAGTTATCTTTGCTTGGTTCTCTAGTGTAATTCGAATTTGGTTATAGCCACTATAACCATCTAGAAAGCTGTAAAAGCTATGCCCCGATATGATGTCTAGCACTTGGTCAATGAAAGGCAACAAAAAATGATCCTTGAAAGTTGCCATGTTGAGTAGTTGAAAGTCAATGCACACCCGTCATTTGCCTCCTTTCTTTGGCATGATCATGAGTGGGTTGACCCACTCACTATTTGCAACTGGGTAAATGAATCCTACTTTGAGGAGTTGTTCAATCTCCTCTTTGACAATTTGTTTTATCTTGGGATTCAAACACCGCTATGGCTATCATTTCAACTTGATGGCAGGGTCAATGTATATTCGGTGCTGGCATATTCTTGGATCTATCTTAGTGAGCTTAGAATATGACCAAGCAAAGGCTGCTAACCACTTTTCCATAACTTTTATTAACTTTTTCTTGTATTCTGTAGCAAGTTTGGCATTAATGATAACCAGATTCCTATTTTTCAAAAATGCATACTCCATTCCAACCGGTAGTATCTTCAATTCAAGGGGCTTTTATTTAAAATTGTTAGGAATTTCCAACTCATCCCAATTAACATTATCATTTGCTCCTTTAGAGAGCTAGTGATGAAATTTCTCAAGTTCATCCATACTTGCAACATATTCATACGTTAGGTCCTCAATAAGTTCCATGCATAATGTACTACTATTAGCATCAGCTGGCAGCCACTAGGTGTCTTCTTGTTTTGTGGTTGCTATATACAGACATCTCTGGATATTAGCTTTTGGTGCACACTGCTTGCATGCAGAGATAGATGTTTGTTTTATTGAACATAACTTCTACACATAATGACACCTTGAATTACTATATGCGATACTTGGAACTTTCTTGTTCTCGATCTTTTCAAATTCATTTTCTTTGATATTTCCAAGAAAAAATCCCTAATGCCCATTTTGGCATCCACAGTACTTAGACATGCCCTTCCCATAATGATTGGAAATTTGCCCTTGCAGTTTTCCACTTTGATTACTAGGAAATTAGTGGGATATGACCACCCACAAGCAGTGGTAATGATGTCTTCAACCAATTCCAATGGAATAGTGATGGACTGGTTCACCAGTTCTAGCTGAATGTTGCTCTTATTCAAAGGAGGAAGGTTCCATATTATGTACATCTTCTGCCAGATCAGATTAACACTAGAAACAGAGTCAAGAAGAGCTTTGCAAAGCTCATTCCTAGCAATTTGTAAGTAAACTAGGGGACTCCTAGGATTAGCTAATTTTCTAGGCAGGTTACGAGCTCGAATCCAATCAGATACAACATGTGTCAGCATTACAATATGGATTCGAGAAGGATTTTGGTTTGAAGGAGACTCGGATAGAGAGGAAATAGAGGAAGGTGAAGGAGAAGGGTTACCAACTACTGATGTGTCTGAGGGCTTTGGTGGACTGTGAGGTTGGAAGAAGGGTATTTTCTTTGTTTATGCTTTCGACTCATTGGATGGGTTAACTGATTGCAGGTTAATTGCTCTTGTAGCATTCCTTTGTTGTGGTTGTGTAGATAATTCACCCTACATGGATGGAGCAGGTGGTAGCTATGTAGGAGGTGGAAGAGTAGGTGCAGGAACAGGAGATGCATGAGTGTAGTACGTGTCATCCCTCCTTGGATAGGATGATTAGTATGTTTTAGGAGGGTAGTGGTGAGGTTGGTAAGAAACAACATGGCCAGAGGAGTCCCTTGAAGATAAAAGTTATTGAGCATAGTAATTGTAGGGATCTGGCTGCCAGTAAGGGTATTGCTATCTTGGAGGTGGAAATGCCCATGATTGGGGTTGTTGCCACTACTAGTACACATCATAAGGTTGTAGAGGAGTTCCACTTGGGTAGTACTGCTGTGGTTGATGAAACTATTGAGGATTTCCTTGTGGATAAGGCAATCTTTTGGGCGTGTGCCTTTGTGTAAGTTGTGGATGTAAGGCATACACCCTAGATTCCTACAAGTGTGATACAACTAGACAACATTCCTTAGGATGTTCATACTGGTAGACATCATACCCACCCTCATCATCTGAATTGTTATCCGTAGCTATCTCTATTGTAGCCATTTTACCTTTACCCTTAGATATGGCATGTTCAGCTTCCTTAAGTTTTCAATGCTCACACTCACCACCTTGCTCCTTGGACTCTTTAGAAATTTTTAAAATAGTTTGAAACCTGTTGTCCATGGAGTCTCATAATTGATCAACCTTAACCATAATTTCTGATTGTAATTTTTGGAATGACAAGGTTTTCTGATTAACCACCTCATCTCTGGTGAATTCATCTTCACTGTCACAAAATCTAACCCCTTTTTTCTGAATAGAAGGATCTCTATTGTATTCTCCTGCACTTTCACATTTTCTTAGTTTTTCCCTCCTCCTTGGCTACCTACTTACTTAATTTTTGAATTCGACAAGCACTTAACTGTATCAATCTCCCTTAGGCATAGATGCCAGGGGTTTTTTTGGTTTCAGACTACAACCTGTCTATGATATGGTGAAGCTAATCAAGCTGAGATTATTCATGGATAAGAAACCTATGCAACAGAGAGTAGTATCAACCAATAATAATATCTAAGGGCTCATGATTACCTTGTTTCCACCCTTGAATTTTTTTCCTTAGATTGGATACTCAAGAGTACGTTCGATATTTGTCATTGAATAGTTCCAACATCGTACTTCACTACCTGATTGATTCTGGTTCCAAGGACTGATACCAACTTTTTGCTTCCTTTATAAGTGTCCTTGAAAATAATTTCAGCTTTTTCTAGTCATTTGCAATGTTCTACAAGGCACATGCATCCTGGAAGACCTGAAGATGATTTTGCGGATCAGTATCATATCCTCCCTCAAATCGAGGGATGTTGTTCATATACATCCTCTTTATTCTACTATCCTTCACATGCCTTTTTGGAATCCTCACAGCCTCTGCAATATTTAACATGCCTTGAGTAGCAAGTAGAGGTTCATCAAGGTCATGATGGTGGTGCCTACGATGTTCCCTACTAGCCCTTCTTTCTTGATGATGGGCTTCTCTGGATTGCCCAAGTCTTCAATCACAATTATCCTGATAGTCCCTTCTATTATTCTAGTCTCGTCGGTAACCTCCATTATGGTCATTTCTTTTGTGGTCATGATCTAAACTAGAAGAAGAAGAAGATGATGATGATGAAGTGGAAGAAGAAGGGGAATTTGCTCCATCCTAATGCCTATCACCCTTCCTTTGATGTTTGCAACCATGATCATGATCATGATATCCTTTGTGCCCCTTTTCTTGACTTGCTTCTCGAGATCTATTTTTGTCATTGGATCTATTTTGACCAAAACCTAAATTATGGATTGTGGATTGTACATTTTGGTTGAGTGCTCCTTGAACAAAGTCAAAGAGAGGAGAATCATTAAAGAAGTGGTCATCTTCATCAATTGGGCCAAGCAGAGATGGAAAGATATTTGACCCCTTGTCCTTCACAAGCTTGTGCTGGTGCTCCAGCTATTGATCCCTTCATTTTTGTGCTTTAGTGGGATGATAATCCCTTAAGTCAGGATCTTGCATCTCATATTCTCCATGGAGATGTTGAAGCCTGTGTCATGTGAGCATTAGCTAGAGCATTATTGGAACAAATTGGTTAGGTTGCAACACAATGTTGCCTTTCATATCACACCACCGCATCAGTTCATCTTGATGTAATATGAAGGTAAAGTCTGGTACATACTCATCAGGATGAGCATATACCACCCGGTATTATTGAGGCACCTGAATTGCCTTGGGCGAAGATGGGCTCTTGTGAGAAGAAGACATTCTGTGGTAATAAACTATATGTAATTGAAGTTTAATTTAATGATAATAATAATAATAATTTTTATTTTCATAGAATTTGACTCTTAGGGTTTGAACAATGAGGCTACTAAATTTCACTAGGTTTAGATAGCGCACGAAGAACTACAGTCCCTGGCAACAACACCAATGATGAGTGGTGAGGTACCACTACATCCAACCATATGAATCACGAGCGTTCATGTGTAATCCAGTTGAATTCCATAGACTATAATTATTAAGTGCACTAGAGCTAAATAGTGTATGCATGTTGTTGTTCATTGTCTTCCCAGTCCCACTTGTGGAATGCAATTGTATGGTTAAGGGTGACTAAGGCATATTATTTTTATTGTTTTGTGTTTTTATGGAATTACTCACCTAGAACAAGAATGAAATAAGAGTGATTAAAAGTAAGAGCAATTAATTGCTAAGTAAACTATAGTCTAATCTAGCCTAACACAAGTAACCATTCCCACTTCCCATACACATCCTGAACTTCGTGCAAACACTACTAGGTTGTCAAACACTAATTGTTTCTGAGCTACCAAGTGTCACACGTATGCTCGAAAGGGTTGTGCTTGTGTATCTTAATGAGTTGCTTGATTAATCAAAATTAATTACAATTTAAATAACATTAATGTAAGTTACATGAAATATAAATGCATAAGAAAGAAAATCTCAAATGATGCAAGGAATGAATCAAAGAGCTCATCTTTATTGCCAACACAATGATGTGCTCATGTACGTCAATGCTTGAATAAAGATCTATTCACACTTAGACCTCTTGCTGAGGGCACTTGGAAAATACTTTAACTTTCAAATGGACAAATTGTAAGAGTTTTGCTACTTAACTGCTAAAAAATTACTCCCAATTGTGCACTTGGGTGCTATATTTATAGACTCAAAAGTAACCCTGCGATGTACAATATTGCATCTTGGGCCGCAATATCGCGTACCCGATATCGTGTACTCGATCTTTTGGCCACCCCGATATCAGAGCATTGAGAAACACAATTTATTAACTGAAGTGGAAAAAATAGGTTCTGGCCAAGTTATGAAATGGACGAGGTGCACTTGTCTTTTAGTTGACTTTTCAAAGGGACAAAATGGAAATATTGGATCTTTGCTAATTTGGAAGTGAGGAAAAGGTGGTTTTCTCTAGTTTTGGTTCCTTAATGGCCAAAATGGGGAAAATAGATCTTGGCCAATTTGGAAGTGAAAAAAAGATGATTTTCTCTAGTTTGGATTCCTCTATGACCGAAATGGGGAAAACAGGTTCCAGCTAGGTTATGAAATGGGCCAGGTGCACTTTTCTCCAAGTTGATTTTTCAAAAGGCCAAAATGGGAAAAATGGATCTTGGTCAATTTGGAAGTGAGGAAAAGATGATTTTCCGTAGTTCAGATTCCTCTATGGCCAAAATTTGGAAGTGGGAAAAAGATAGTTTTCTCTAGTTCAAGTTCCTTTATGGCTGAAATGGAAGAAATAGGTTTTGGCCAAGTGATGAAATAGGCTAGGCACACTTTTCTCTAAGTTGACTTTTCAAAGGGCCAAAATGGAAAAAATGGAGCTTGGCTAATTTGGAAGTGGGAAAAAGATAGTTTTCTCCAATTTGGGTTCCTTTATGGCTAAAATTGGGAAAATAGATCTTAGCCAATTTGGAAGTGGGAAAAAGATAGTTTTCTCCAATTCAAGTTCCGATATGGTTGGAATGGGGAAAATAGGTTTTGGCCAGGTTATGAAATGGACCATCAACTCTTTTCTCCAAGTTGATTTTTCAAAGGGCCAAAATGAGGAGAATTAATCTTGGCCAAGCTAGAGTATGAGATAACCAATTTTGATGCTTCAAACTGGGATAAAGTCAGCTCTTCCTACCTCATGAAAAATTTAAAGTATAATTTATGTTTTGATCTTTTGATTGACTATAATACTTCCATTAACCATTCAACTTTTGATTTAATCTTGATCAAGTAATTCTTTCTTTAGTTCATGAACTAAGATTATTTTGACCTACAACTTTATCTTATTGAACCTTGAACTTGAAATCTTTCTTCTGAATAGAACTAAATTGGTGCTATTATTATAAATTGGGCATTAAAGCTTTTGTTAAGACTTGAACCAAGAATCCTTTTAAGCTAAATTTTTTATAAAAATAATTTAGCTTACATTATCTCACTTATTTTTTCACATAAAACTTAATTGGGTGATAATCTTTCACATCATGGCTTAATTCAATTTTTACAACAAACATTGAATTTCCTAAAATCAAATTTTTGTTTCATTAATGATCAAAATTTCTTCAATAGATACATACAATATAGTGAATACCCATTAATAAATCATTAGTTGCCTGGGATATCTAACAGAAAGTTAATTTTTGGTTAGCCTTGATATCTTGGCTCTGATATCTTAGCCCTAATATCTTAGCCTTGATATCTTGGCTCCAATATCTTAGCCTCTATATCTTAGCTCTAAAATCTTAGCCCCATTAACTAGGCCCCATCAACATGGTTTATTACATTGACTAGGCTCCATCAACTAGGCCCTGTCGACGTGGCCCCGTCGATGCAATCTATTGTGTTGATGTGGCCCCGTCAAGGTGGTTTGTTGCATTAACTAGGCCTTGTCGATGCAATCTATTGCATCAACATAGCCTCATTGATGTAGTGTCTATTTTTGCTTATAAATACGCATGCTCTAGCCTTGTCTTGGCATTCTTTTGTTAATAGAGTAGCTGAACTCTTGCAGTTTTATTCCATAATCTTAGAGAATAGTTAGTGAGCGCTTGCAGTGTGGATTTGAGTGAGTTGTACAATGTCTTATTCGAGTGGTAATGTACTTGAACACATTCCATGAATGGTAATAAGATCAAGATTGATTCTTATTCATTGCAATGCTTTGACTTAGATTAAATTTACTTTTAATGCAATTTATATTCCATGTTCTTAGTTAATATTTATGCTTCTATGCATGTTAATGAATTGATGGAATGAGTGCAACTTGTTTCAAGCATAAACATGTATTTGTGTGGTAATTCTAGTAGCATTATTATTTAGCTCACCTAGTAGCATAGTGCTTAGTAATCCCAGTAGTGGATATGTGGGTTCAAGATTTGTATGGCAAGTTGGAAATGGACACTCATCACCTGTAGACTAGTTTATACTTACTTTGCATTGTTAATTAGTTTAAACAAATGATTTCTTTATTATTGTTAGGAGTAGCATAAGGCTGAAACAACATCAAGAATCATATGCCTCACTTTGGACTAAACCATATGTGACAAAGCTACCACTAGTCCAAGTGGGAAGACAATGAACTACAATCAAGGCATAATGGTCTAGATGCCCCAACTAGTTCGATCCATAGAATTCAATTGAATCATGCATGAATGCTTGTGATTCGTATGGTTTGGCGTAGGGGGTACCTCATTGCTCATCATTGGCATTGTTGTTGGGGATGGTGCTAGTTATCTAGATTAGTTATATCATACATGATCATTGTAAATGCATTAACGATTTATCTTTTAGAAAATATTAAGTCACACACATTAGTAACTAACAAAAATGTCTCTTTTACAAAGAAGTGATAAGGATTTGTATGGAGAGAACATTCATTGGAGAACTAACAAGATATATGTTGAAGAAAATTAGAGTGACCAACCTCATGTAATGGTTTCATATGTTCATGACCACCCTGATGACACTTAAAGACTACATTCACCTAAGATAGAAAATCCTAGAGGAGATGAAGAAAGTCCTAGATCAAGGGAGGTCTCAAGGCCTAGGACCTTCTTAAAACCTAAAAAGGATAAATCAAGGGACTGTGGGAAACATCATAGAAGTGATGGAAATTCTACCATTTCCTCATATTCCTCTTCCTCTTCACATCTAGTTCCAACAAAAATGAACGTAGGTATAGAGACAAAGCTCTACTATGGGGTCAAAATAAGGGTAGAAATCAAAATCACTGGAAAAATCAAAGATCTCAACATGAACATATCTGAAACAATCACAATCATGGAAATAGAAATAGCAATTTTCACCATGCCATGTTTGATGATGATGAACCCTTGTTGGTCACTAAGAGCTTGATGTAGATCATAGAGGTAGTTAGGATACCCCATAGGCATCGAAGGGAAAGTTGCATAAAAAGGCTCGATATGAATAATATTCCTAAATTTTTGGGAGGTTATGATTTTGATCCACAACATCACTTACAAGCCTTACATGATGCCTATACCTTGCAAAATTTCAAAAATAAGTGATAAAAACTTAAGCTCTTCCCTAGAATACTAATAGATGAAGTTGAAAGTTGGTATAGATTGTTGGAATCAAGTTTCATCCACTAGTGGTCACAGTGCTAGAAATTTTCAATGAAAAATACCAAACCTATGCAAGAGTGTCCAACCTAAGAAAAAAAATCCAAAGATGGAAGTAAGAAAATCATGAACCCTTGGATGTGGCTTGCCTAGATACTATTGGCTACTACATACATGTCCTAGTCATGATTTCTCTAATAAAGAGCAACTTTTCCACATCATAGATAAGCTTTGTAATGAAATGAGGGAGACCCTTGGGATGTATGCTTAAGGCCAATTATATGAACTAAAAGCCCATTAAATACAAAGGCTAATTGAGCAGGTGGTGAAAGAAGAAGAAGAGCTATGTAAATGAGAGAATGTTAAGAAATATCATTGGGATCCAACTCTTCAAAAGAAGAGGATCCATATCTATGATGAGGAAAAAGAGGCAACTCTCTATGACCTAATTTCATAACAAACTTTGCCATTGCAACAATCTCTTGATGAACTCCACGTAAGGCTAGATAGGATGTTAGAGTGGATAAATGAAAAAGTTACAACTTTTGTATAAACTGTGGAGGAGAAGGTAACACAAAATGAATTAGGTAATCACAATAAACAAAGGAAGAAGAACCACAAAATAGCTAGGAACACTTATGGGTAAATAAGGAAAATGGCTGTAAAAGAAGAGGCTATAGACTCAACCACAGAAGAAGATGACAGATGTGCCATTTGCATATATGATCACCAAAAGGGCCATTATCCAATCATGTCACATCTACATGAGTATTGGGCTTTTGCATTGAATCCCAAATTCATACAAAAGCACATGCCTAGGAAATTTCCTTTTTCACACGGTAATTATAGACAGTCCCTCAACGAATTGCATTATCCTAGGGGGACTTATTACTAGCCTCAACATTGTCATTAACCATAGTGGAAAAAATCCATAGTTGTGGAGGAGACCACCACCAAACCATCCCTACCCTTACTACCAATAGAACCCATATGGGTATTATGTTCAAAAACCTATTTCCTTGACTAGTTCTACTTCCTCTACTTCAAATCGCTACTTTCACTCTCCTGAATATCATTGACCTATGACATCTTCTGAAAAATCACCACCTTACACCTCTCATCCTTCATCATATCCTTAATATTCTCATACTTCCCTCCACCATATGTTACCACCAACAACACAGGAAGGTTCAACACCATGACATTAATGAGAGAATGTCACTTGTGCTACGAACAAACATAGAAATGATAGTGTCAGTAGATCTCCACCACAATCTCATAAACATTCTTTATTTAGGATGGTTCCCACACATAAGCACAACACTCGTTGACCTACTAACTTGTCCAAACTAGCATAATGCCAATCAAGTGCAACACTCTTCCTTTCACAACCAATGTCCTCCAATCATATGCAAAGTTCAACATCCATCATTGCTCTAACACCTAACAGAAAAAATGAACCTATCACTATGGATAGACAAAAGAATCCATGCATCACTACTAATAGTAAAGGATGCAGTTGTGGCTAGAAATTCAAAATATTAACATAGCTCACAATAAAGCTAAGAAACAAGTGTGTGAGCAAAATCCAATCTACATAGTAGCCACTAAACTAGAAGATACCCAGTTGCTTGAAATTGAGAATATAAAATTATTTCAAAGATGCACAGAGGCAACTGATTGGCTTATTAGTTCTAGACTTAAGAAAATGGACCAAACAAATGACTTAGACATAGATATCTTATACTCTAATTATACACCGAAAAAGGATATTAAACACAGAGACCTAAGAATTAAAATAGAAAATCAAGAAGAAGAAGCAAACACATATAAATCCCCAAAAATATAAATACCTTTAAGTCCATATGAAGATACATCTTCAAATGATCCAGACGAGACTATCACGAATGTTAGATGTGCTACCACATGATTAATTAAATCAGTAATGGTGATAGATTGGAAATTAGTGGTGTATAACTAAGGGATTGTGCAATACATCTCCTAAATGTGCAGCCATAAGGTTAGTCATGGGGGAGATTCTCCATCTTGGTTCAAGAACTAATAAGTGTTTTTCAGCTTTTTTAGTTTTACAATTTTTTATCATTTTCCTATTTCTTCCATAATTTTGTAATTCTTCATATGTTTCTTTATATTTTTCTCTTTTCTTGAGTCATTCTCTTTATTTTTTATGAATGTATTTTATGTTTTTGTTAATAATATTACCAAGTCATGATGCAGAAGTCAATGCTATGTGTTAGGTTTTTGTGCTATACTATCAAGATGATTGGATAAGTAATTGTGTAGACTAGTGAGACCACCTCATCCATCCCTCTAGTTCTCTGAATAAAAGGTCTTTTTCATGGAAACAATTTGGTTCTTCATTCATGAAACTAAAATTAATCAATGATCATTGTACCTTAAAGAAAGAGGGAATGACCAAGTGGGAATTGTAAAGGGTGTGACCTTAAGGAGACTTGTTGGGTTTTCTTTTTGTCTTCCTTCATGTGGTTTATGACTCCTCTTGGACGTATATCACTACTCTATTGACCAATAAAAAGGAAGATTTGTCTTTGCATGGTGTGATTTCCATTTAAAAAAATTAAAAAAAAAGAAAAGAAAAGAGAGAGAGAGAGAGAGAGAGAAAAATAATAATGGAAATTCAAAGCACACCCCTTAGACACAATAATGGGCTACAAGCACTAGTTATGGGATTGGAAAGAAATGTTACCCATGCTTGAAGGAATCCTTCTAACTAAGGCCCTTCCTTCCTTCTTCTTGTTTCTTCTCTTTTTGAAGTGATGATTGTTCTTTGAGGTAGTTGTGCACTCATGGCGGTCGGCCAAAAGAAACACATCAATGCAAAGTTACTATTCATGGTATGGACTTGGTTTGAACTTGGATGGATAGGTATGCTAATCATTTTAATCACATTTTTCACAAGAACCTATTGTGAACATGGTCAAGTACCTTACATTACTATCTCTACAATCCCTTCTCATTGAATTATTTACCTCACTACTGCATGCAGTTCTAAGCCTTTTGGTTTTGTGTAGTATAGTGCAATATCTCAACCACGATAGTTGTGTGTTGTTTGGAACAAAGGCATGGTCTACATTTAACTTCTTAGGTGCCCATGGATATCTATAAAAGTGGTTATGCAAGGGCATTATGGTAGGAGCCTACTTTAGGGAGGACCCACTTACGTAAATTTTGTTGATCATGGCTTTGAACTAACCTTCACATCTTTAGAACATCAATGATAGTTTCATTAAATTTATGCATAATTTTGGGACTACTTCTCATCACTTTCAATTACCTTTTTTTCACTTTTTTCCTACTTTTATGTTAATATATCCTTCAAGTTCAATATTTCTTGGTCATCTTTTGAATCAAACCTTTGGCTTCTATTATTTGAAAACTTGTGTGCTTCTAGAGTTATGTTGATTAGTCATGGGGGCTAGGGATGTCTACTTTGAAATTTTTCTAACATCCTATTTTTGAAAATCATGGTAACTTATAGTAATTGATCAAAATAATGTGAGTAACTTGATGATTTTAGTTACCTCATAGCCTTGGGCATCGTATATTGTCATCACCTTGTGCTTAAACAAAAACTAAGGGATCTGAAAAGGGTTAATTATTAAGTAAAATTTACAAAAAATAATGTTGATTCTTTGGTGACTATAGGTGATGCTAAAGAAATACCTAAGGAAGAAGCTCTTTTTCCAGGAATAAAAATGAAGCTAAGAGGGGGACAACAGAGGATATACCCATGAATAAATCATAGCACATACAAGATAGACACTCAAGAATCGTAAGTTTGCTAGAACCATGGGATGTTGAGAAGAAATTTCAATCCATCCTTTAAGAATGTTCCACATAGCCAGAGAAGCATTGACATAACAATCTAGGTTGGAAGTCTTCCACAGCTAGAGGCAACAAGAAGAATCATCTTTAGTAGATTCTTGAAGACCCTTGCAAATTTTGTAATCTTCAAAGTCTGTCTAGTCTTTTTGTCACTCTATCATTTTGTATGCATCCACTTGAATAAAATTTTATAATGCGACACTTAGAGTTAATGAATAGTTAGCGTTAGTCAATAATCCCATCATTCCTAATTTTTTGTAAAGAAAGCTTGGTCCTATCTTGTTAACTCAAGGTCAAGTTTTTATTCAGTCATGGGGGTATGATGAATCATTACTTAGCTAGGATATCTAACAAAAAGTTAATTTTTGATCGGCCCCAATATCTTGGCTTTGATATCTTAGCCTCAATATCTTGGCTCCAATATCTTAGCCCTAATATCTTAGCCTCGATATCTTAGCTCCATTATCTTAGCCCCATTATCTTAGCCCTATTAACTAGGCCTCATCAATGTGGTTTGTTGCATCAACTAGGCCCCATCGATGCAGTCTATTGCATTGACGTAGCCCTATCGACGTAGTATTTAGTTTTGCCTATAAATACACATGCTCCCACTGTGTATTGACATTCTTTTATTAATAGAGTATCCAAACTCTTGTAGTTTTATTCTATAATCTTAGAGAACAATCAATGAGTGCCTATAGTGTGGATTTGAGTTAGTTGTAAAACATCTTATTCAAGTGGCAATGTACTTGAACACATTCCATGAACGACAATAAGATTAAGATTGATTCTTATTCATTATAGCACTTTGAATTAGATTAAATTTACTTTTAATGTAATTTTTATTCTATGTACTTAGTTAATATTTACATTTCCATGCATGTTAATGAATTGGCAGAATGGGTGTGACTAGCTTCAAGTGTAAACACGTATTCACTTGGTAATCCCAGCAACGTTATTGCTTGGTTCACCTAGTAGCATTGTGCTTGGTAATCCCAGTAGTGGATACATGGGTTCAAGATGTGTATGGCAAGCTAGGAATGGACACTCATCACCCATAGACTAGTTTAGACTTTACTTTCCATTGTTAATTAGTTTAAACAAATGATTTCTTTATTATCGTTAGGAGTACCATAAGGTTGAAACAACATCAAAAATCATATGCCTCACTCTGGACTAAATCATATGTGACAAAACTACCACTAGTCCAAGTGGAAAGATAGAAAACTATGAGCAAGGCATAATGACCTAGATTCCACAACTAGTCCCATCCATGGAATTCGACCAGATTGTGTGTGAACGCTTGTGATTTGAATGGTTGGGCATAGGGGGTACCTCGCTACTCATCACCCGTCTTATGATGGTAGAGTTGAGAAAATATTTATAATTTTTATGTATTTTATAATATTATAATAAAAGAAATAATAACATACACATTGTAATTCCTTATGGGAACAAAATGTTCACAATCATTTACACATGTTGTAATTTCTTATGATATAGGTGCAACACCACACACAGAAGATAATAAATAGTTCATAGTCACTACCTAGATGACCTAACATCATGTTGTACAGTTATTACCTTCTTGGATAAGGATAGATTATCATAGTTTGATAGAATGTAATGAAATAAATAGGTTTAGTATTTTATTTCTTAAGGCATCAATAGCATAGAACAAAGGAAAAATCATGAGATTTATTCACTGTGCAAGCACTAGACTTTGCATCAACCAAACAATTCTAGGCTACATAAGCAAGGTAGCACTTTAATAGAGGCTAGTCATACTTATGAAAATGATGACTCAAATTACACACAAAAAGTAGAAAGGAAATGAAATTACCTAAAGGAGGAGGATCTCTTCACACATATTAGACATCAAAAGCTCAAGAAAAAGAAAAATTTACTAAAAAGATTGAAAGATATTTCTGTGAGACCTTTTCTTGAGTATTTATAGTTTTTACAATGTAATGAAGGTTCATCAATGCATAGGTGTTAATGAATGTAGGTTAATCTAGCCTTGGTTATTTGAATCATACTTTTAGTACTTGATCAATGAGGTGTTAGCCTCGTAGAACAAGTCTTAGCTTAGTAACCTTAGGTCATAGGTTTGATTATACTAGGTAGCACTAAGTTATAAACTTTTATAAATCTTGGGGTGTACTTATGTTTCAATTATTTTGTGTTCTAACACCCATACTTTCAATACTTGGACATAAACCTGGATGATGATGGAATAGGGGACACTACCTCAATAGATTCCAAAAAAATCCAATTCCTAAACTTCCAAGTAGATCTAGCTTATAAAACAAGAACAACATAATGAAATAGAGAAAATTTTGTTTATATTAAGAAAATCTCAAAGTATAAAGAAAATACATTAAAGATGAGGATCCAAGCTCAATTGACAACCCTTCGAAGGATCTTAGAGGTCACACATGTCCCCTCTCAATCCTCAATTTCTTACCATGGAGCCAAAGCTTAAGATAAGACACTTATAAGAGATTCTCTCAACCTTTTTTAGGTGCTCTCCTTTACCTCTCATTCAATTTCCTTGCACAAGATCTTCTCCTATAAGAGCTCTCTCTCTTGCTTAGGGTATCAACAATGGTGAATGAAATTAATATTTATGGATAACAAGGAGATAAGAAATATAGAAACCTTTCCTCAACTCAAGGCTCTTCAAATATTTTTCAAGTCTTGTCACCTTCTTCTTGGTTATTTTCATCCTTTTTGATCTTGTTTTGGCTATTTCTTAAATTGGAATGGACAATTTCAAAAGTTTTGCTACATGTATAGGTCATGTCTAATCTTGCCAAGATGTCTTTTGTGTCAACCCAGCTCTATGGGAAGATGTCTCCTCCCTAGGAAAGATGTCTCCTCTTGGGCAAGACATCATTCCTAAGACATCTCATTTTTTGCAAAGACATCTTCCCCAAGATGTCTTCTCTACTAGTAATATGCCTCCTTTAAATACAAGACATCTCCTACTTGACCAATACATCTTTTAAGAAGACTCAACTCTTAGCCGAGATCTCTCCTTAACATCTAAGACATCTCTCTAGAGCCTAAAATCTACAAAACACACATGTAGGGAAGAATAAAGGGAATTGAAAGAGGTGTTTCTACACCAACTCTTCCATCCTTAAAAAATGCCATGTATCATTACCTTTCATAAGTTGGAAGGAACCATGCCCCCATGAATCAAGGACATCACACTTGGCACAATAATCAATTCTCAATGCATTTATAACATGAGAACAAGTTTCATTTGAGGTTTTGGTTTTGAGCTTCCTTTGCTTATGGAGACTTGTCCTCATGCCCCACCATGCTTTCTTTATTTGAGCATCTCCTTTTTCCTTGCATCTGTATGATGACTCAAACTTACAATAAATGCAAAATAAGAAAAAGAAAAAGGATTAGGATTTCTTAATCTAAGACCCTTTCTTTACTTCTTTTTCCTCTTCTTCGCCTTATTCTTAGTAGTGATTGGAAGTCTACCACTTAGATTCCTTTCATCATTAGCACCATCATGTAGATTACCTTCACGTTGCTCATCCATTTTACAACCAAGACAATCAAATCCATTAACATACTTCACAAATATATCATTGCTATAATCAATATCAAGCATCTCTAAATTCTAAAAAATCACATCATTATCAATTTTTTCACCAACATTAATAATGATGTTCTCATAATGACTATCTGAATAGTCATCATCAACAAATAAATTACAGTTATTATGCTTCCTCTTACTCATAATGGCATCAAAAGTCATAGCATGACTCTCAATCTCATCACAATCACCACAATGATCATGATGCTCATTACTAATGAAGCATCAAAGTGTTGTTTCAACATAGAATTTGCTACATTTATAAGGCCTCATTGACGTATCTCCATGATAAAGTCTATAACTACATGCTCTTCCATCATGTTTATGAGGGAGTGTTGTCATACTTGTAGCAAAGCTCTTGTAGTTTTCTCATTTGAAGTTAGAATATTTTTTGAGTGCCTGAAATAGGAGTCAAAAAGTGTATAGATATTTATTCAAGCTCTGATGTACCTAAGCACACCAGTGTGAATGACAATAAAAACAAGCCTTTTGATCAAACCTTGTAGCACTTGGAATAGATTTATGATTTATTTCTACATTTACTGTTTTCATTAATTACGTGATTAATTAAGATATATAAGACTTTAATTAATTAACTAATTAAGTTAAATAGATTAAACACATAAGTACAACCACTTCGAGCATAACAACGCTTGGTAATCCTAGTAGTGCTTAATGCTTGGTAACCCAACAGTGTTGTATGCATTCAAGATTTGTATGGAAAGTGAGATTGGATGCTTATGTTAGGATAGTTAGTCATTAATTAGTAATCATGTTAGTTAAATTGGTTAATAAATTGGGTTTCAAATTGTTATCAATCATAGGAAAATAAAACATAAAATAATAAAAATCATGTGCCCTAATTACACTTAACCATACAACTAAGCTTCACAAGTGTAGTTGGGAAGACAACGATTGTCACGATTAGATTTCACTTCCCAGAACCAGTGTACTTAGGAGCTTAAGGTCTATGAAATTCAACAGGATTATGCATGAACACTTGTGAGTTGTATGGTTGGGCATAGCGTATGCTTTCCACTCATCATTAGCGATTTTGTTGGGGACCTTTAGTTTGTTATGTGTGATATCTAGGATTTAGTAAAAAACTACTTAACATCATTGGAACAAATCCTAAATTCATATCATACATCAAAATAACTATAAGAATTATAAGAAAGCACACTACATTTCTTGTCTTCTAATACAAGATGTCTTCTTCTCATAGAAGTGATTCTCCGCCTAAGTCTAACAAAGTAAATCAACAAGTGCCAGAGCATTATAGAGTGATATATGCTTATCCTAATGACTATGTATCCAATTTCACCTTTGTCCTATGCCAGGATGAATAATTACGATGGTGAGACATGGAGGGTAACATTGTGTTGCCACTTAATTGATCCATTCCTGTGATGCTCCATCAAACTTTTATGTGGTTGGGCATCCAAGGACTTCATGCTGAATATGTTGTGCAAAATAGTGATGCCAAGGATTATCATCTTATTGATGCATAATGTCTAATGGATCATTAGCTAGAGCAGTGTTATGAGTCTATGAAGCGAAGTAGTCCAATGATTCCCCATTCTTGATACACCAAAAAGATGGTGGAGAACCCTTCTCTAGGGTTTTCCATATTGAGAGACTCATATATTTACCTTCAGTGAAGGAGGTCAAAACTAGAACTTGTAGTCCACAATACATAATCCTAGTTCTAGCAAGAACAAATCCCATGACAAAGGGGGATCCAAGGAGGAGAGTCATGGCAGGAACATGAGCAAGTAGCATGATCACGATCATGGCTGCGACCATTGAAGAGGGGGTGGTAGGCACCATGATGGTGCTAGTCCTCTTTCCTCTTCACCTTCATTATCATCTTCTTCCTCTTCTAGTTTTAAATGTAATCATAGGGGACGAAATCATGATGGATGTGATTGACGAGACCAAGATGATTGTAGGGATCATCAAGTAAGTCATGATCTAGGGTGTGGGCATTTAAGAGAGGTCCATCACCATGAATGAAGGTGTAGTAAAGGGCATCATAGGCACCAAGGTTAGGGCTATGATGAGCCTTTGCTCACCACCCAAAGCATGCTAAACATTGCAGAGGTAATGATAATTCCAACAAGGCATGTGAAAGATAGAAAGATTAAGCAATTGTATATGAACAACATCCCCAAGTTTGAGGGAGGATATAACTCCAATCCAAAAAACCATATTTAGGCTTTTCAAGATGCTTATGTCTTCCAAAACATAGAAAATGACTAGCATAAGCTTAAGTTTTTTTCCAAGATACTCATCAAAGCAGCAAAAAGCTTATACTAGTCCTTGGAGTTGGAATCAGTCCCTAAATGGATTACAATACTTGAATTATTCAACAACAAGTATCAAATGTACTCCCTAAGATCTAATTTGAGAAGGTAGATCCAAGGCTGGAAGTAAGGAATACATAAGTCCTTGGATGTTGCCATGGGCAGATATTATTCCTTACTATAATGATGCCCTGGCCATGGTTACTCTTAGTAGCAGGAATGACTTCGGCATATCACAGATGGGCTTTCCTCTTAAATGAGAAGAACTCTTGGGATCTATACCCAAGGAAGATTGTTAGAGTCAAGAGGCCATCAGCTCCAAAGGTTGATCAAGCAGGTAGCAAAAGAAGAAGAAGAGTTAAGGAAATGCAAGAGTGCATAAAAATACAACCAAGATCCTTCCATTTGTAAGAGGGAGGTTTGATTGTATGACAATGAGGAGGAATCACCACTTGATGAGATGGTGAACTGGAAAACCTTACCGATTCAAGAATTTATCTTTGAAATTTCAACTAAGGTAGATTAGTTGTGGGATTCTATGGATAGAAAATTTCAAGCTATTCTAAAAATTTCCAAAGAGTCCAAAGAACAAAGTAGTAATCATGACTGCAGGATGCAAAAGGAAGTTGAATGTGCCAATCAAAGGGGTAAGGGCAAGATTGTTGCCATAGAGAAAATTATGAAAATTGAATTTGATGATGATGGTGGATATGACATCTACCAATATGAAAATTTTAAGGGATGTTGCCTCATCGTGTTACACTTACAGGAGTCTGGGGTGTATGCTTTGAATCTATGACTAAGAAAAAGACAAACACCAAGAAGATTACCTTATCCTCAAGGCAATCTTAGGTAGTTCCATTAGCAACAACAATATTATCCAAGTGGAACTCCACCATAGCCATACGAGTAGTACCAATAGTGTTAACATCCATAGTTGTGGGGGATGCCACCACCAAGGTTGTAGTACCCTTACATATAACTAGATCCATATGGGTATTACGTTTAGCAACCCCTATCTCCATGTGACTCTTCTAGTCATGCTTCTCCTTTCCAACATTACTACTATTTTCTTGAATACTATAGAACTCATTCTCCACATTCTAGGGGGGATACCACATTCCATCCTTATCCTTCTCTTGTTCTTGCACTTGTTCCTCCACCCTCAACGTAGTTACTACCTGCTCCATCCATGTAGGATGAACTTCCAACCCAACCACAGCAACATAATGCTACTAGGTCCATCAATCTAAAACTAGTTAATCAACCGAGTGGTTCAAAATTTCATGCTTGTAAAAGATCATTTTTCTAATCCAATAATCCTACTAAGCCCCCACAAACTTAGGTGGTTGGTCATGCTACTCCTACCTCATCCTCTATAAACCATTCCATGGGGAACCCTTCAAATCAAATACGACCTAAAATCCATATTGTTATGCTTACTCATGTTGTATATGATTGGATATTGGCTAGCAACCTTCCCAGGAAATTAGTTGATCTTGGGAGTCCTCTTATCCATTTACAGATTACTAGGAATGAACCACATAAAGCTCTTCTTAAGATGTATACTACCTGGAACCTACCACCTCTCAAGAAGAGCAATATCTAATTAGACTTGGCAAACTAGTCCATTACTATTCCATTGGGACTGGTAGAAGACATTGTGACCATTATCTATGAGTGGTCTTATCCTACTAATTTCCTAGTAATCAAGGTTGAGAACTATAAGGAGGACTTCCCAAAAATTATGAGAAGGACATGTCTAAGCACTGTTAATTCGAGAATGGACATAAGACATATTTTTCTAAAATATCTAAGGAAAATGCACTTGGAAAGATTAAGAAGAAGCAAGTTCCATGCATCATGTACAACGATATAGGGTGCACTTCTATGCAGAAACTCTAGTTCTTGAAACAAGGATCTATTTCCGCATGTAAGCAATGTGCACATGAAGTAGATATTCAAAGGTTTCTGTACGTAGTAGTCACAAAACAAGAGTGCACCTAGTGGTTGACTATTAATCTTAAAAGCAACACAATGTGTATGGAACTGACTAAGAGCCTAACATGCGCTTATGTTGCAGGCATAGATGAACTAGAGAAAGTTCATCACCAACTCTCTAATGATGAAAATGATGATAGCACTTGGGGAGAGTTGGATATTTCTAAGAATTTCAAACAAGAGCCCTAGAGTTGAAAACTCTACATGCCATTCTAGAATATGCATTCTTGAAAAATGGCAAGCTGGTCATACTTATTGCCAAACTTGCTCCCATGAAAAAAGCAAAACTGTTGAAAGTGGTCAATAGATGAATAACAACCTTTACCTAGTCACATCCTAAACTTACTGGAATTGATCCACAGATATGCCAATATCACATTTATACTGGTTCATCCATGAAGCCAAGGAGGTAGCCACAATGGTAGTTGAATATGAAATTGAAGCAAATCATCAAAGAGGAGATTGAGCAACTCCTCAAGGTGGGGCTCATCTACCCCATAGCAAATAGTGAGTGGGTTAGCCCACATATGATAGTGCCAAAGAGAGGTGGCAAGTGGCAAGTTTGTATTGACTTCAAGTTATTAAACATGACAACATTCAAAAATCATTTTCCATTGTCATTCGTTGATCAGGTGTTGGACACCATATCTAGGCATTGCTATCATAGTTTTATGGATGGTTATAGTGGCTATAACCAAATCCAAATTGTACTAGAAGACTAGGCCAAAACAACATTCATGAGTCCCTAAGGAAATTTTGCATATTAAAAGATGCCTTTTTGTTTATGCAATGATCCTACCACTTTTCAATGTATGGTCTTAAGCATCTTTTAGCAAAAAATTGGTAACAGAGTGAAAGTCTTTATGGATGACTTATCCATTTATGATGCTATGTTCAACCCAGCCTATGACCACCTTGAGCAAGTACTTAAAAGATGTCTGGAAATAAACCTATGGCTCAATTGATAGAAGAGCCATCTCATGGTCCAAGAAGGCATTGTACTGGGGTATAGAATTTATCACATAGGAATTGAGGTGGACATTAAAAAGATAAGGATCATTCAAGGAATAACTAATTAACCAAAAACCATTAAAGATGTTTGATCATTCCTTAGACACATTGGCTACTACAGGAAATTCATAGAAAATTTATCTAAGATTGCAAAATCATTGGTTGAGCTAACAAAGAAAGATGCTTCATTCATCTAGACCAAAGAATGTGAAAAGGCATTCCAGAGCCTCAAGAAGAAGCTTGTAGAGACTTCAATTCTATGAGCACTTGACTAGTCCAAACCATTTCATATCATGAAAAATGCATCAAATTATGCCTTGGGAGCCATACTTACATAGTTGGACAATAAGAAATGTCCATATTACATCCACTGCGCAAGTCAAGGCATTATAGTGCATAGTTGAATTACACCACAACGAAGAAAGAACTAATGGTGATGGTATATGTTGTGGATAAGTTCAAGTACTACATGCTTGGATATAAAGTGTTTATGCACATTGACCATAGTGCCATTTACTTCCTCATGAACAAGCCAATAGTGAGCTCTCATGTCATACGATGGCTAGTGATCTTGTAAGAATTAGATCTTATGATGATAGATTGAAAGAGGACTAAGAATGTGGTTGTTGACCATCTCTCAATTACAATGGGATGATAAAGAGGAGGAGATCTCATTCTCTGATCAATTCCTAGATGAACTCCTCTTTGTAGGTGCAATGAACATATGCCCACAATATCCAAATGGTATGATGACATCCTCACTTATCTTCTCACTTAAGAGATGCCACAATATTTGGACTACAAGAAGAAACAACAGTTTCTTTATTAGGCCAAACACTTCATGGAAATCAATAGACACCTTTATAAGACGTGCATCAATCGCCTAGTTTTTTGGTATGTACATGACGCTAATCAATTGCATGTTCTCTAGTATGCTCATGAGGGTCCTTGTGGGGGCCACTATGTGGCAAGATGCATGGCCATAAAAATCCTAATGGTAGGATACTATTGGCCTACAATCTTCAAGGATGGTCACCAATTTGTTTGATTCTATGAATGCTATTAATGAGATGGTGGGATGACCACATGAATGAAGGGTCCTCAATAGTGGATTCAACCACTAGAATCCTTTGACATATGAGGCATGGATTTCATGCATTCCATCAGACCCATGTCAAATGGAAAAGCATATATAATTGTTGTTGTTGATTACTACATAAAATGGGTAGAAGCAGTAGTCGTCATGGACTATACATCATCCATTGCTATGTAGTTTATATAACAAAATGTTGTAAGTAGGTTTTGGATGCCACATACACTGATTTCTGGTAACAAAACTCATTTTATAGGTGGTACTTTTCAGAAGCTTTTGCAATGCTTAGGGGTTGAACATAGATTAACAACACCCTAGCACCCCAGGCCAATGATTAAGTAGAGGTTACTAACAGGGAGATCATGAAGATTCTAATAAGAACTATTAGCAAATATAGGAGAGACTAGAGCACAAACTTAAATGATGCCCTTTGGGCCTACTGCTCAACATGGAAACTCTTGATAAGCTACTCTCCCTATGAGCTAGTATATAGAAAATTACCAACTCTACCTATCTAATTTGAGCTCCATACACTTTCAAGAACTTGTGAATTGGACCTTTGACCGTAGCTTGGCATAAAAAAAAAGATTAATAAACCTGAATGTGCTAGAAGAAAATTGATTAGTGGCCCTATCCTTGAATGAAGTACACAAGGCATTCAACAAACAACAACATGACCTAAGAATCAGAAGGATCAAATTTCAACCTAGAGATAAGGTCCTCTATTGGAACTCCACACATGTTTCTCAAAGAACCAAATTCCAAATATTATGGAAGGGACCTTATATAATCAATGAAACCTTTCCTTCTAGGGTCATGATTATATACAAACCTAAAAACCCACACAAGAAGCAGTTGGTCAACATCCAGTAGGTAAAGCCTTTTCATGAGCCTAAGTAAGATAATGCAACAAATACCTCAATGGATGGACAACCATGTTTAATTTTTTGGATCACCTCCTTCCAACTCAATCATGGGGGAGATGACCATCAATACAAATCATATACGTGTCTCCTCAATTTTTCTATTTTTTATTTTACACATTTTTTTTGCAAATTATTTATTTTATACCTTTTTGATTTTAAAAATGTTTCCTATTTTACACCATCGTTCATACATTTAAAACTTTATTTTAGTGTGATTTTCTAATTGTTGTTAATAAACATGCTTGATGCCAATAGGACATAGTGGTGATGTAGCTATTTCTAATGGTGGTTTGCACTTAATATTTTTATTTGGTGATGTCTAGTTTCTATTTCTGAATTTTTGTACCAATGGCTAAGACATGGTTTCTTTTTCATGGAACAAGTGGTGAATCCATGACATCCACCAATCCAGAAAAATCTATGGTTTTCATTGTTTTCAGAATATGAGGTCCCTTTCATTAAAACAACCTTTAATAAATTTATGACAATGGTTGTTTCTAGAATTAGGAAGGATTCAAATGTTTGCACAAGGTGTGACTTCAAGGGGATTAAATACTCTTTGTACTCTTCTACTTACTTGGGTGCATGAGTTTTTTCATGGATTTCTTACTGTTTCGTGTCAACCATAAATAGGAAGTTAAATAAGTCTTTGCATGGTGTAGTTCACATCCAAAAATTTCAAAAAAAAAAAAATAAGGAAAAAAAATAAAGAAACAAACAAAAAACAAAAAAAATGGTGGGAATTCAAAGCACATCCATTAGACAAATAAATGGGCTACAAACACTAGTTATGGAACTAGAAAGACATGTTACCCATGCTTGAAGGTTCTCTCTAACTAATGTCCTCTCTCACTTCCTACTTCTCTTTTATTCTCTTTAAGAAATGGTGGTTTGTTCTATGGAGCACTCTTGTATCTTAGGGGGATGGATCAGTCTTGGAGTGATGATGTAAAGTCATTGAAAGTGGTTGGTTTTGATCTAGACTAAGGATGAATCTTCTCAAGTTATTCAATCACAAATCCACAAGGGACTTCTTATGACCTCAATGTGGAACTTCATTACACCTTCTTCATCATCCATTCATGCTATCCATACCTCACCTCATTGCTAGTAACCATGTTCTTGTTCGGTGTCTTTGCCTAACGTACTTGAATTCTTTGGTAGAATCTTCTAGGTTTTGGTCCATAAGTTTCATAAACCATTAATCACCTATAGGGGCCATGAACTCCTTTGGTTGAGGTTATGTAAGGGAAAACAGGGCATGTGTTTGCTATGGGAAGGACTCACTTTCATATCTCTTGGTTGGGTTCATTAAGCACCTCATCCTTAGGCATTTTTGCAATCAAAATATTTCATGCATCCATCTTCTTCATTCAACCATGTGCTCCTTTAAATATTTTCTTTAATTCACATATTCTCCATCAAAATTTAAATTTTTGAGCTTTTAAAGATCCTCTTCAATTATTTTTATCATATTCTTAGCTTTTTTGGGACTTCAAAAATTCCAAATTCATTCAAATATTCATTGTATTTTTTCAAATATTTCAATTTGAAAATTTTGTTTATAGACCTCATAAATAGGGCCTCATTGATGGAACCCATGCATATATGAGGCCTCGTATATATGTCCTTGTTGATGCAACATAAAAATAATATATATATGCATGACTTCCTTAGAAATTTTCACATTTGTTCTCATATGTTCAAGGATTTTTTGCAATTTTCAGAGCCTAGAACCTTCCAGAGCCCATAACTTTATAACCATTTGTTCGAATCACTCCATTCTTTGACCCTTTAGCTCCTAGAGATAAGCTATTAGTCATGAGGGCCAAAAACATGCCATTTTTGGTGGAAATTGTTTTGACATTTTTCTATCTCCTACAAAGTTTTAACTAAGAAATCATCATTAAAACACGAAATTATGAAATTTAAACCCTTCGAACGAGCTCTGATGACACTAAAAATAAAAAATTTAATTTAATAAAATAATCAATCTACCATGGTTAAACCATAGCTAGGTGTAACTAATTAACAATATGAGGTATCCAAAAATTTTAAGTTACACATTATACCTACTAATCCATGGATGTGTTGTGACTGTAGATGGCACCAAAAAGTAAACACACACAGGAAGGAGGACCATCTCAACCAGGAAAAAAACAACTAATAATGGGAAGAGGCCAAGAACTAGCTTAGGAAAAATTAATTGTAATCCATGCCATAGGACCTCTTAGGGAAGGGGTTGAAGTGGAGTTTATTAATCAGATTCAAACATAGGTGGTAGCAATAGAGCATTCCCACTAGGATGAGGCACCAGCCCAACAAGCAAACCTTGAGGTGACCTTAACAGAAGCCTACCTAAACCAAATCAAATTAAGGAAGGTCTAGAAGACACTGCTCCAAGAGTTGAACTTTGGCTCTTTCTTAGAGCAAGCAACTAAAAAAGTATAGGACCAACCAAAGACTTTCCCCTGTGGAAAATTATCACTTCTAATGAGGAGTGGTATATGGGAGAGATGTTTCTATTTTGGAACAATAGGTAGGTTGATTTACTACTCAATATAAAGGACATTTTAGTGTCCTACTTGGGTTACCTGAAACTAGGGTGAATCTCATCGAGATTCTAATGCAGGTGGATCCCAACATCAAAAAGGAATGGGTTTAGTGGTTCTATGGTATTGACCGCAAGAAATACGACATGCCCACACCAACAGAAAGAATCCATTACAAGATTGCATATTTTTACCTAAATCTCACAGTGAGACCTAGTAAGATCACTACATTTTCTGCTCGTGCATGTGTTGCTTTGAGTGGAAGATTCCTGGTCAACCTTCCATAGCTAATCTATCTGAAGATAGAAAAGCAATTCAAGGAGAATGAATGTGGAAGGAAGGTACTCCCCTTTTCATTGCTTATCAAAAAACCATGTCAGAGAGGAGTAGTCCATTATACTAATGATGATGCCTAATGTGCTTCGACCACTAATTGGGTGAATATGATGAAGGATAAAAATCCTACAACAATTATCCAAGAAGAAGAGAAGTAGCCACCATCTCCACCTACCACTTAGAAAATAGTAATAGATGTTGCTACAACATCCCTATAGTTGCATGAGTGTTAAGAATGGCTCTTGAGTGAGTAAGAGCAATAGGTAGGCATGAGTGATGGAGATCCATCTATGTACTAGCCTACGATGAGTCACCTGAATAAGGTGGCCCAAACAGTTAGCTTGATGGGGGGAGGTGGATCCATTTTCTCTGTTCAAAAAATGCAGTTGTCTACAAGGTTAAATCCTAGTGCCAGAGAGATAATGGTATCTCTCTTAGAGTAGTAACAACTCCTAGAGATTTCTCAGAATGTTGTTGTTAGAAAAAAAATCAAGCAAAAAAAAAAAAAAGAAGAACAACAAAAATAGATACAAAGAGAACACAGAATTTTCGTAGTTTAGTAAGATTGCCTCTAATTCATAGCTACACTAGTGTTTCATTATATATATTTTAGATTATAGTTATAAAAGAGTTTTGGAACGTTACATAAATATGCATCAAGAAATTATCTGTAACCAAAATTGGCCCATGACCCAATAATCTAGATCAGTTTCCACATGACTCCAACAATCTTCCACTTGGAGATTGATCTAGAAAATAAAACTCATGCAACCTTGCTTCTCCCATGTACACTATCAACTCCTAGTAAAATGCCTCCTCATCGCTAACCATGGAGGCCTACTAAGATCATGTAGAACCTTAGCTTAGCAATGGTGACTGCCTTGGTCAACATGTATGTAGGGTTTTTTGACCTAGGAATCTTCCTCAGCAATAGTGTCCCATCATCTATCAACCCACAAATATGATGATACATCAACTAAATATGTTTAGATTTGGAATGAAAAACTAGATCTCTAGCTAGATGTATGACACTCTAACTATCACTAAAGAACATAATGTTATTATGTGTCTTACCTACCTCTCTTAACCTTCAACCAAATCATCTCCTTTTTAGCTTTTGATATAGCCATATATTCTACTTCTATGGTTGAGAGAGCAATGCTCTTCTGAAGTCAAGAAATCCAAATCATAGCTATACTACCCACAATGAAAATATAACCAATGGTGCTCTTCCTAATGTACAAATCACCCCCCAAATCTACATCAAAAAAACCTTGTAGAGTAATACTTCTCCTTTTAAAATAAAGTGCCATATCTGAAGTTCTTTTCAAATATCTTGGGAGCCACTTTACAACTTTCCAATGCTCCTTTTCTAGATTAGACATGAACCTGCTAAGAACTCCCACTGCATGTGCTATGTCAGGTCCAGTATAGATCATAGCATACATCAAAATTCCAAATACAAGGTAGAGAAAATAGTGTCCCTTCAACCTTTGACCCTTTAACTTTTATAATGACTAACCCTTCAACTTTTATAATAGTCAACCTTTCAACTTGTGTAATGGTTAGCTCTTCAACTTCTATAATGGTTGACCTTTTAACTTCTATAATAGTTAACCCTTCAACTTTTGTAATAGCCAACCCTTCAGATTCTATAATGGTCAACACTTCAAATTCTATAACAATCGATCCTTCAACTTCTGTAACAATCAACCCTTCAACTTTTGAACCTTCAACTTCTAAGGAATGGCTAACCTTTCAACTTCCAAGAAATGGCCCTTCAACTTCCAAGGAATACAAAGGAATGGTAACAACCAAAAAATAGAATTTAGGTCACCATACAAGAAAGTAGTTTTAACATCTAACTACTCTAGATGTAAATCATTAGTAGTCACAATATTAAGCACTAATGTAATGGTAGTCAACATTACTATAGGGGAGAAAATCTTTGTGAAGTCAATTCCTCTTTTTTGTTGGAAAACCTTAACTACTAACTTTGCCTTATATCTTTTGTTTCTATCATGTTCTTCCTTGACACTGTACACCCACTTACTCTGCAATGTCCTCTTTCCTTCTAGTAACTTAGTTAATGTCCATGCCATATTCTTCTAGATTGACTCCATCTCATCTCTCATAGTAAACTCACACTTAACATGTTCTATCATGTGCATTGCTTCATCAAAACATTTTATTCTCTAGCATCAGTCAAAAGTAAATAATGTAACAAGGGAGACTGCCTATCTATGGGCTTTACTGTTCTAGTAGAACTTCTAAACTAAGGCTAAGATGTAACTATTTCTAATTTAACTTCATCTTTGTCTTCAACTATCCTTTTTCTAGGACTTTCTTGAATCCTTCAAACTACATCCCTCTCAAATATCTCTTCCAATTCAACCCTCTCATTTTCATTTTCCTAATTTTCTACACTATTATATTCAAATTCAAACTTATCCTTGTACACCACATGTTCATTAAAAGTAACATCCCCGTTCCTTATAATTTTTCTATTTTGATAATCCCAAAAATGATAACCAAAATCATCAAAACCATAGCTAATAAAATAAAATTTTTTGGCTTTAGCATCAAGTTTATCTCAGACATTAGAACCTAAGTGCACATATGATACACAACCAAAAAATTTTAAATGTGAGAAGTTTATTGCTTTTCCTAATCATTCGTCCTCAAGTATCTTAAAGTCTAGTGAAACAAAAGGTCCTTGATTTATGAGGTAGGCTATTGTGCTGATTGCATCTATCCAAAACATCTTGGATAGTCCATAAGATATCCTCATGTTTCTAGCTCTCTTATTCAAGGTCCTATTTATTCTCTCAACAACACCATTCTTCTGTAGTGTTCTAGGAATCTTCTTAATCATTTTGATCCCATTCTTAAAATAGAAAGCCTTGAACTCTAGACTATCATACTTCCCTCCATTATCAAATCTCAAACACTTGACTTTCAAACTAGTTTGGTTATCCACTTTTACCTTCCACCTTTTAAATGTAGGAAACACATTAGATTTATTTTTTTTAAAATAAACCGATATGTTTCTAGTGGAATTATCAATGAATGTGACATAATAGCATGAGCCACCAAGGGAACTCATTGAGGTTGGTCCCCATACATCTGTATGTACCAGTTCCAACTTCTTAGTCTTTGATATTCTTCCAAATTTTGAGAAACTAACTCTTTTTTGCTTCCCATTAACGCATCCTTCACATAAACCAACATCAATAAGCTTCAACTTTGGTAATCTCCCTTGTGAGGCCAACAATTTCATTCCCTTTTCACTCATGTGATCCAACCTTTGATGCCACAATGTTGACATTGATTCTAAATCAACCACTGACACTGTGTCTTTTATTTCTAAAGTGGTATACAATTTTTCCACTTTATTTCCTTGAGCAATGATTAGATTTCCTTTAATTATTTTCTAGGATCTACCTGCAAATATTGTACTGTACCCTTCAACATCTATCCAACCCATAGAAATAAGGTTGTTCTTTAAACCTAGAACATGTTTAACATGCTGTAACTTCTATTGCTTGCCATGTGTAATCTTTATATAAACATCATCCTTCCCCACAATATTCAATGGCTCATCATCTACAAGATAAACCTTTCCGAAATTCCCAACAACATAGTTCATAAATAGCTCTTTAGAAGGAGTAGAGTGAAACAATGCACCTGAATCAAGAATCCAAGATTCAATACCATTGTCCACACAACAAACTAGGGTATCAAGAATTCCTTCAGCAGTTGAATTCCATCAATCATCATGCTGATATTTCTTTTCTTTCTTTGGTGTCATGCACTATTTTCTAAGGTGATCTTTCTAATCATAATTCCATCAAGTGACATTCCTGCAATCCTTGGATTAACTTCTTCCCTTGGACTTTGGTTTTCCATGGCCCTAATTCTATCCCTATTGAAGACTTCTACCTTTGCCTTCATTGCTCAAGGTAGAACCTGAAGACATACCTGACTCCCTTCTACGTATATCCTCACTAAGAATCAGATCTTAAACTCCAAACAACTTCAGTTTTTGACCTCTTAATGAACTACTAATTGTAATCACCATTGTAGACTAGCTATTAGGTAGTGATAATAAGATCGAAGCTTTGATCTCATCATCAGAGTCAATTTCCATATAACTTAACTAACTTGTGATCACGTTGAACTCATTAATGTGATCTATAACTAGTGCATCTTTAAACATCCTTAGATTGAATAATTGATGGATCAAATATACCTTGTTAGAGGTGGATGGCTTCTCATACATATCTAATAAGGCCTTCATCAAACCCTGAGGAAGCTTTTCATTGATATTGAACATAACATTCCATGATAACATCAAATGAATCATCCCAAGATCCTGGAAATCTAACGATTCTCAATCTTCTTTGCTCATATGATTTGGCTTCTTTTTCAATAGTAGTTTGTGCAACTTCTTCTGGTATAGATAATCTTTGATCTAGATCTTCTAGAACTTGAAGTCTATCCCATTGAACTTATTGATCTTGACTTTCTTGTCCTCGGATGTGATTGCTTCCACTGATCCTTTGCAAGCCTTACTTTGATACCAAATTGTTAGAAAATGAGTCAAATGAAAAAAATAAGAACAAGAAAAAAAAGCACACACAGAACACTCAAAAATTTCATGGTTTAGCAAGATTGCCTCTAATTCATGGCCATACTATACTTTGATTATACATTTTGTAGATTAAAGTTACAAGAGAGTTTTGGAACATTACATAAGTAGGCATCAAGAAACCGTTTGTAACCAAAATTGGCCCATGACCCAATAATTTGGATCAATCTCCACATGACTCCAAGAACTGCAACCTTTTCAGTGCACTTGGAGAAGGATGAGGAGGTAATAGTACTAGTGATGCAGCACCAAGGGTAAGAAATAGCAACAAAAATGGTTGTTGATAGAATTGCTAAAATACTCAATGCACTTGTAGCATTTGTACCATACGTTACTACACTTAAAGATGTGTAGTCAGCTGTAATGATCATAAGTGACAGACTAAGTGTAGCAAAAAATGAACAACTATTGGACCGATTGTTAGGAATCGAGCAACCACTTCTAGATGTCTTTGATCTTCAAGATAGTATAATTGTAACCCATTTGAAACTGCTAGAGGCAAGGGGTAAGAATGTTATTTTGGGAGGGCAACTTGAAATAACTAAGGAGCTAAATGAACACTTGGCTATGGAAGTTGTTGAACTGAGAGCTTAGATTACTGACCCTACATTCCTCAACCCAACAATGACAAGAGATGAAGCTCTTGAAAAGATTCATACTAGGTTGAAAGGGGTTGAGGGTGTGATGGAGATGGTGGTGTTATACTAATCCTTGGTAGAGGCCACCCAGCATAAATTCAAAAGGCCTTGGATCTGACATGCTAGAAGAATGTGCAACTGACTATAGAAAATCATCTCTTATGAAATATTGATGTGCATAAACAATAGTTAACTAATTTTATTGATCAATAGTAGGAGAAACTAGCTATAGCAAATATAGAATTAAGAAGATTAGCAGCTATAAATAGAAACCTCTCCATGGAGGAGGTCTGTGCCCTTCACCAAAGACTATAATAGAAGTAGCTACCTAGAAATCAAAGGCTCTTAAATTTAAGAGAGTTAAAGATCACTACAGAGACCAAGTCAACCTACAAAAGGAAATAAATGAACAACACATTCAAGTGGTGAAGGAAAATGTGAATGAGACCCTCTAACAACTCCAACAAGGACACAAATTATGGCAGCCCATCATTAATCAGAGTGATTAATATAATAAAGTAGAAATTTTCTTGAAAGAGTTGCAAATAGAGGAGATGATTGAATATATGGAGCTTGCCAATCTTTGATATGCAAACTTGGCTATGTTGACTACTGAACGACCGTGGTCAGAACTAAAAAAGTAGGTGGTCAGCTCGTACTTGTTGTATGAGGCAAAGTTTAAGCACCACAAGGACACCAAGAAAAAGCTTGCAAAGGCAAATGCTTAACTTGAGGTCCTCTAGGGTAAATATACTAATGAGAGATCCAATACAGAGGGCTTGACCAAAAGAATGAATGGCTACAAGGAACTACAAAATGCGATTAGGGTGTTCAATGTCGAATGCAAAAAATTCACTACCTAGTTCATCAACATCAAGGAGCTATTCCCAGTAATGTCCATTCTATGGGATATCCTCATTCTATCCCATATTAGCAATGCAGTGTGGACTATGAATGATCCTCAGAGCAAGGAGGAGAAGATGAAAACATTACTGGATGCCTTTCACCTTCCACCAAAGGTAGTAGCCACAACCTCCTTAGCCACCATGAGATCCCGAACTAGGCAAAGGTCCTTTGGAACGTCCACCGCTTGGGATCGTTTGATCTTCTTAACCATCTTCATGCTATTAGAGGATGTGCTTTCTAGTCTAAGTAGTCATGTCATGGTGTTCAGTTTTGTGTCATGAACACCACAAATTTTGTAATGATGTCAATCTATACCCTTAGGCACTTTGTTTTATTATTAGTTTTGTGTGTTAGTTTGTTATGTCACTTGTCAATCAATAATCCTGAACATGAGGATGATTTTCATTCAGTCATGGGAATATGATGAAGTGTAAAAGTGTCGTGTTGATGGTCACTCGTTGGTGTGCCCTCATTGATGGGTCCCTATCATAGCAACCCCATCAACCTGATGTTGCCCCATTGAAGAGGTTGTGTTGACATAGCATTTGCTACATTTATGAGGCCTGTCAACATAGCTCCATAATAAATTCTATAAATACATGCTCATCCACTATGTTTATGAGGAAGTCTTGTTATAATTTTAGCAGAGCTCTTACAGTTTTTTCATTTGAGGTTAAAATATTTTTTTTGAGTGCCCGCAACAAGAGTCAGAAAGCGTATAGATCTTTATTTGACCACTGATGTACTTGAGCACACTAGTGTTAATGAAAATAAAGGTAAGCCTTTTGATTAAACCTTGTAGCACTTGGAATAGATTAATGATTTATTTCTACATTTACTATTTTTATTAATTACACAATTAATTAAGATAACTAAGACTTTAATTAATTAACTAATTTAGTTAGATAGATTAAACACATAAGTATGATCACTTTGAGAATAACATGTAGCACTTGGTAATCCCAACAAGGCTTAATGCTTGGTAACCCAGCAATGTTGTATGCATTCAAGATCTATATGAAAAGTGGGACTAGATGCTTATGTTAGGATAGTTAGTCATTAATTAGCAATTAGATTAGTTGGTTAATAAGTTGAGTTTCAACTTGTTATTAATCGTAGGTGAATAAAATATAAAATAATAGAAATCATGTGTCCCAATTTCACTTAATTGTACAACTAAGCTTCACAAGTGTAATTGGGAAGATAACAATCATCATGATTAGGTTTCACTTCCTAGAACCAACGTACTTAGGAACTTAAGGTTTTTAAAATTCAACCAAATTGCTCATGAATGCTTGTAATTCGTATGGTTGCGCATAGGATATACTCCCTATGCATTAATCACCATAATGGAATAAACCACTACCAAGTTGAAGTGAAAAACTAGCATCCACCAGACTAGCTTTAACATTAGAGATATTACTATCATCAACAAGGTAAAGCTCACACTTATGTATCTCTTCATGGCTTCTCCCATTCATATTTGGTTCAATTTGATCTTCAAAATGTGGTTGTCCAATCTCATTAAATATTGAAGGTTTATAATCCCAAATAGAAGTTCCCACTTCCAATGATTCATCCTCTTCAAAGGATTCATTAACAAGATCTTCATTCCATTTTGGAGGTACCAACTTAGAAGGTAAACTCTCCTTCATGATTTTAAGATTAGATTCATTAAAATCATCATCAAAGCAATCATTCTTCCATATGCCTTGGTTAGAAGACTCACGTTTCTCCCATGAGATAGCCTCAACTTGGCTTAGAATCTCCTTACCCTTATCACAATGTATAGAACAATTGCAAAAAGAAGGGAACTATCCAAAAGCAAATGCACAAATATCCACAACAATGTTCTTTTCATTTAAAGAAATCACCAAGATTTAATATAAAAGTATGACAACCTCCAACCTAATCCTTCGATATCAAGTTGGAATAGGGGCACTATCTCAATAGACCATAAAAGGATTCAATTCCCAACCTTTCAAGTAGATCTATTTTGAAAATAAGAACAACATAATGAAATGGAGAAAATCTCTCTTATATTAAGAAACTACTAAAATATAGAGAAAATACATTAAATATGAGGATGCAAAACTAACTTACAAATCTCCCAAGTATCTTAGAGGACATACATGTCCTCTCTTAATCATCAATTACTCACAATTGAGCCAAAGCTCAAGACATAACACTTATAAGACATTCTTTTAACCTCTCTTAAGTACTCTCTGATGAGTACATCACTTGCCCCTTGTCTAATCTTTAATGTTTTTTGGATACGTGTGTGTCTTCTTGTGTTGATCTTTTCATGATGATTTAAGGGTCTTTTTCCATATTTGGAGGTGTTTTGGACTTATTTTGATGAGTTTAGGAGGTTTCAAGGGCTATGGAGACTTGTTTGGAGGTGTTCAAAGGTTCTAGGTATTTAAAAAAGTATCTTTGTATTTTACCCTAGCAGGTGAGATGTTCCAATTGTAGGTGATATGTTCCAACTACATTCAAGACATCCCAACTATACTTGAGGCATCCTAGCCAAGACATCCCACATGATTTCAGGACATCCTAGTTGTTAATAGTTAATTTTAGATGAGACGTCTCATTCTTTTCCAAGATGTTCCATATAGATTTTAACACACATTAAATTAAATGGTAAACTAGAGAAAAGAGGAAAGGTCATACCAAGAAGTTATAAAAAAGCATTAAAGAACTAATTCTAATCAAGCTAATTAGAGGAAGCAAATTAGTATCAAGAAGAAGGCTATTCTAAGAAAGAAGGTTAGCCTTTTGAAGAGCTTGTGCAAGAAGAATTTGAGTGAGAGGCAAGGGAGAGCACTTGAGTGAGGTTGAAAGAATCTCTTATAAGTGTCTTATCTTGAGCTTTAGCTCCATTATGAGAAATTGAGGTTTGAGAGATGATATGTATGGTCTTTAAGATTCTTGGGAGAGGTGTGAGTTGAGCTTGGCTCCTCATATTTGATGCAATTCTCTATATTTTAAGAGGTTTCTTATAAAAAAGGGAATTTTCTCCAATTCATTATCTAGTTCTTACTTCTAAGTATAAATTGGCTTAGGAATCTTGTGGAATGGATCATTTTGAAGTCTACTGAGGTAGGCTTCACATCACTCTCCCTTGCCTCTCACTCAATTTCCTTGCACAAGCTCTTCTCATTCAAGAGCTCTCTCTCTTGCACAATGTATCAAAAATGGTGAATTACATCAATATTTATGAAAAATAAGGAGACAAGAAATTTAGAAACATTTCCTAAACTCAACTTGAGGCTCTTTAGATGTTTTCGAAGTCTTTTCATCTTCTCCCTAGATATTTTCATCCATTCCCATCCTATTTTAGCTATTTCTCAAATTGAGACAAACAATTTTATAAGTTTTCCTCCTTGTATAGGTTCTCTCTAACCTTTCTAAGACATCTTCTATGTTATCCTTGTTCTCAGTGAAGATGTCTTCTATTTCTAAGAGATATCTTCTTCCTAGGAAATATGTCTCCTCTTTGGCAAGATATCTTGCTTGAGACATATCCTCTATTGAGGAGGCATCTCTCCTAAGAAGTCCTCTACTAGTAAGACATCTACTTTGAATATAAGAATTCTTCTTTGAATACAAGATGTCTCCTACCTGGCTAAGATGTCTTCTAAAAAGACTCAGCTCCTAGCCACGATGTTTTCTTAACTTCCAAGATATCTCTCTAAAGCCCAAAACTTGCAAAACACATATGTAGGGAAGAATAAAGGGAATCAGAAGAGGTGTCCCTACACCATATGAGGACTAAGCTTTAATAACCCAAAATTATAACTTGAGCCTTCAAACTTGTACATGTATGTAAAAAACAAGAAAGAAATAGTTCTTTATCCTTATTGGAACAAAAAAGAAAGGAAAAAAGGAAATAGTTCTAGAATAAATTGCCTAGAACAAATAAGTACTCAAAAATCCCATACAATACACTCACACTCACATATAAAAATGGATATGGAGCCTTACAATAATGGATGTTCAAATGGAGCTTAATGTCACTTTCTCATTTTCTCCCTCTTCACATCACACACACTCTCAATTTATCTAGACTTTTCTCCTCTTAAATGAAAGGCCTTGATGCCTATTTATAATCTTCTAGGATTATTAAGTACTCGACTATAAAATTATGATTGTTATTTTTCAACAAGGAGATATCTTGGATGTAGAGGAAATGTCCTAAATGAAAGTGCCAAATCATAGATGAGATGTCTTATAGAATTGATAAACATCTTGAGCTTAAAGGAGAGATATTTCATAAGTTGTAGACATCTCTCTTGAGTTGTAGGTTAACATAGGAGATGTTTATCTTTAGGATGAGACATCTTGTCTAGTGTTGAGATATCTTCTTGGGTAGTCATTCCAAAATCAAGACTTCTTCTTGAGAGTCTTCATAGACCAATTACAACTCCAATCATCTTCTCTTGTTCCAAAACTTATGGAAACAAGCTAAATAATGAAAAAATATGAAACATGCATAAAACTATAATGAACACATAATCATAGTTTATTAAGGATGATGCATGGGTTAGGTGATGATCTCATCACTTGATAAGTAGGGGGTAAGTTGAAGAGGGAGTATTCAAGGAGGTGAACTAATGATCCTATTAGGGAACCAAGGCTTGATTTTGGATGAAACCCATAATTGAAAGGAACATGTCAAAAAGATCTTAAGACACTTAAATGAGGCCAAAATTATCCTAAGAAGCTTGGGACATGTACATATTCCAAAAGTGTGATGCAAGGGGTAAGGAAGCAAGCACGAAAGACACAAACCACAACTAAACATGCTAGGACTATAAAAATAGGACACATGAAATACTTTTTGAGTCTAGAGCTTACAATGAACTTACAAAATACCATTGGATGACTTAGATGTATTCTTTTATCTTTGAAGAGATTTTTCTCCTTTTATCTTTAGAGAGAGTAGTTTTGAATAAAGATAAGAATTGATCCTTTTCCTACCCTATAGGGAAGATTTTCTAGGATTGATTGTAAGGATAAAAACCTAGAGGATACTCCCACAATCATTAAACTTTTTTTAGACTTTCTCTTTGATGATTTTATGAACTCTGAAGTTTTTGATATTATTATTCATTTTTTGGGGGTTTAAAAATCCCTACCTCCCATCATAAACTCTACTAGTATGTTAATAGTGGTACATAATAATTTCTATGAATCTTAGTATCATAAGTTTTATAATTACTTATAAACTTCTTAAATATATATAAAGTCATAAATAATCTTGTCTTTAGATTAATACTAATTGTAAGCACAACATGAATAGGATTGGTTATAATTTTTCTTTATCATAATAATATTATTATATTTTGAGGCTTTAGTACTAAAGGAAAAGTTCATGGGTTCTTCTAATAATTTTGTGATGTTGCTCCTTCCTATGGTAATGCTATAACTTTTGCATTTTCCTAGAGTTTTTTCATCATTATGGGTTCTCTAACATGCTTATGATATAACTGTAAATTTTTTCTTACGTAGTCTTATGTACAATAAACTATGTCAAGCTTCTCCAATAATCTAACGCAAGGCTATGATAACTATCTTCATTTTTCTACTTTTGTACATGGAGATCTACCACTTACGTTTTATGAATCTTTTTCCTACTCCTTCCACTATATTAAATCACTATGCTTACTTTCTTCAATCTTATATCCTTGATGTTCTAATATTCCTTTTGGAAATTGGATATTTCCAAGACTTATAGTTCTTGAGTTTTACTTAGAACTATATTTCATAAGTTTTCCAATACCTAACATAAGAAACATGGAAGTACGTAGATATTTATGTAATGGGCCAAGTATACAAAAAGTTGGTGCACCAAATTAAATTGCTCCTAGACACCATTGCAAGCATGAAGGATGCATGAAAAAAGAAACAATTAGCTAAAAAGGACACTTGTGAGCCTACGTGTAGAATACATGTCAAAAGAATTGAAGGTATAGCTGAACCTTCCATTACAATTAAGGTGTTAGTAGAAGATCAAGTTAGAATTAAAAAGGCCTTGATGAACTTAGCCCATAAGTTAGAATAGGTTTGGGAAGGGATGGACAAAAATATTGTCACTAACTTTAAGGACATTAAGGGTAAGATGGTTAAAGTTATGATCAAAGAAAGTGCATCACCTAAATCTAGAAAGAAGTATGACAATAAAAGTAAAAGCAAGCTCTCATATTCTAAGAGCATCAAGGAAGATCTAGATGAGGCTTTAGTATTGCATGGATCCTCATAACTCATAGTTTTGCCCAATCATGGCTCCCATGATTGATAAAATGGGATGAGTTGGGATGCCTTTGAGTCCTAAGGTCATCAAGAGAAAAAAATGACTCCATACCTTCTCTGATAGCACTATCTTGGAGGTGCATATCCCTAGCCTATGCAATACTACTAATAATGGAATACTCTAAATCCTTGGGGTGTTGCTCCATGGAATCTTCTCACTTTGATGCAATAATAGATGATGGTTTGTTCCAACTCTTATGTTCATAGTTCCTAGGTAGGTACTTATTCACTTTCACATATGACATTTCAATAGTACCTTCCTATCTGAGGTAGTCCTATCCATCAAGCTTCTCAAAAATAATAGTAGCAACAACTTCTACTTCCTATTCTCATGCAGGGTAGAATCCCTAGTCAACTACAACCAAGGTAAATCAAATTTTGTGATATTACCTATTATGCTAATCCTACTTCTAGGTATGTAGCTAAGTAATATTACAAGAACCTATTGATTTAATTATAGAGGAATGTCCAAGGTCTTATGGTGGAAAGTTCTACTACAAGCAGAACTGTGAGGACTATGGGATAAGGTCTACTCCATCCTCTTCATCTTATGAAGTAGATAACAATACAAGAAAGATGGAAGTCTACATCAAGGTTGTCCTAGTATCATTTCTTGAATGTTGTTAATGTGAAACATCCACTTCAAGGAGAAGTTCTTCAATAGTATATGATAGATTAAATAAAATGGCACTCAATGGCAATGATGTTGTGACCATTACCATGTCCAAGGTAGTCATGTAAGTGGTAAAAGAAGGTCATTTATCCAAAAAGAAATTAGATCTCAATAGCCTCATTATGGAGATTCAAATTACTAAAATGAATCACTACCTAGCTCTCTATAACTTTGATTGGAAAACTCTTGATCTCAAGAGTATTAACATTTCACTAAAGTTGGTGGACCAATCCAACATGTACCCCATGGAATAGGTAAATGATTTGATGGAAACATTAGTAGGATGGTTGTGTCCTATGGATTTCTTAGTGATTAAACTAGAGAATAAGATGGGAGACAACTTATTTATTTTCATGGAAAGAGCTTAGTTGAGCTTTATCAATGTCAAGTTAGTCTTCTAAGGATTTCATCTTGAAATTGATAGGAAAGATAAGACTATGAAGATATATTATGAGTAGATCTTATGTAACCCTTCCCAATCATGTGATAAGCATGATTGCAATTAATGTATCATATAGCATCTCTATGTCATCAAAGCTATTAATTCCTTAGAAGAACATCTATTCCATTAAGCCACGAATTAGGTCTTGGAACAACTAATTGATTATCTTACTCTACCTTATGATGAATTATTTGATTTGGAAGTAGAGAATATACCACTATAGTTGTACATTATGATTCTAAATTGTGGGGTACTCTTGATTTATCCCAAAATATTTTCACATCATTGTTGGAGCTCAAGTAACTTCCAAAGGGATTCAAGTACATGTTTCTCACCAATGGTTATTTTGTTATCATCAATTCAACTCTAGTGACCATGGAAAAGATCAAGCTAAAAAAGGTAGTTTTGAAGTGAAGAAAACCCTTTGCTTGTTCCCATTATGAACTTATGGGAATTGACTTCTCTATCTTTTAACACCACATATACATCGTTCCAAGCATCAAGCCTTATCAGATACCTTAATGAAGAATCAATCCTAACATGTTGAACATGATGAAAAATGAAATTGTTCCCCTCTTGTAGGCTGGTTTTATTGCATACATTTCAGATAGTAAGTGGATTAGTCCAATTGTAGTTACATCAAAGAAAGACAATGAATGAAGAATTTTTATTTACTATAGGTTGATGAATACTACAATCTTTAAAAAACATTTTCTATGACCATTTGTGAACTAGATATTGAATAATATCTCTAACGAGAAGTACTATAACTTTCTTGATGGGTACTTTGGTTACAATCATATCAACATCATGTTAGAGGGTTAAGTAAAAAATATCTTCATCTATTCATGGAAAAACTTTATCTTCAAACACATGTCCTCTGGGTTATGCAATGCATCAATCATATTTTAATGGTTGGTGATATACGTATTCCAAGATTAAATTGGTAAGAGTGTGGAGGTTTTTATGGATGAATTTTCTATCAACAGTAAAATATTTCATTAAACCTTATAATGGCTTGAAGTTGTTCTACATCATTGCTACTAGGTGAACTTAAAATTGAACTAGAAGAAAGGCTAGTTGATGGTGACTAAGAGCATAGTTCATTGCCACAAAGTTTTCAAGAAGGGGTCTAAAGTAGATCTTAACAAGATCTTCATCATTCAAAACATTACGTAGATTTTCTTGATGGTCAAAGAGGTCCAATATTTTCTTAGCCACGTAGACTAATTATTGTAGATTCATTAAATATTATTCTAGAATAGCTAGATATTTATTTAAGATCATGAAGAAAGTTCTTTTTCTATGGAGAAAAGAATATGAAAATCTCTTTCAATGTCTAAAGGAAAAGCTAAACCAAACCCATTATTGCAGAGTCCTAACTGGCCTCAATGATTTCATATAATGACAAATTCTTCTAAATTTGCATTGGATGTAGTCTTGATGTAGTTGGATGAAAAGAAAAGGCCCTACTACATTCACTATACTAGCTAAAGCATTATGGGGCCTTAATTGAACTACACCATTATTGAAAAGGGGCTAATGGCCATCATTTTTGCACTACAAAACTTTAGGCATTATGTTTTTGGATGCAAAATGTTTATCTACAATGATCATAGTACGATTCAATTTCTCAAGATCAAACCATATGTTAGCCCCTAGGTGATTTGATGGCTAGTTCTTTTACAGAATTTTGATCTTCACATGATCGATCTTAAAAAACCCAAGAATGTCATGGTAGATCATCTACCATGGCTGTCAATTGGAAAAAAAAAGAGAAAGAAATACTTTTTAATGAATTTTCATATGACCAAATTTGCAAGGTTTTTTTTAACACCAAGAATGAATGTGATAATCCATGATTCACAAATATTCTCAACTACCTAGTGGTCTGGAAGATTCCTTCTAGGTGGGCTAAATGAAAGATCTAATGATTCCAATACTAGGTAAAGCCTTACTTGATTATCAAAGAGCATGTTTACAAGAGATGCTTTAATGGCCTTGTAAGATGATATATTATAGAAAGGACCCAAGGCACCATCTTACTCATGCATACCATGGTATATGTGGTGGACAGTATTATGAAAAGATACCTATGATGAAGTTATTACTAATGGGCTATTTTTGGTCCACCATATTTTATGATGCTTAACATTTTATGCATTGTTGTGATAAGTATCAACATGAGGGGATATGTCCTCATGTATAGAGGGACCACAATAGTGGATCCAGCCACTAAACCCTTTGATGTATGAGGGACTAAGTTTGTCAACCCATGTCTTTGACCTTCAATGATCAACCATACATAACTGTATGTGTAGACTACTACATGAAGTGAACGAAAGCTACTATTGTTAAGGATTGTTCATATAACATTGCAAAAAAATTCCTTTGAAATAATATACTTCTTAAATTTGATATTTCTCCAATCTTAATTTTTGATAATGATGCACACTTTATTAGTAAGGTTGTTAGGAATTTATTAAAATCTTATAGAGTTAATAATAAATTAACTTCCCCCTATCACTCGTAGGGCAATGACCAAGCAGAAGTTACTAATCATGAAATTATTATAATACTCATGAAAAAATTTGGTAGGTATAGAAGAGATAGGGCTAATAACCTTAATGATGCTCTTTGGACTTATTAAATGATGTGAAAAATTCTTGTTGGCTACATTCCATTTGAGTTGGTATATGAACATGTTCCACAACTGCCTATTAATCTTCAAATGAGAACTTTGGGTAGTATGGTGGATTTTGATATAACCTTAGATTCTACATAGAAAGAGAATTTGATCAACCTTAATCTTCTTAATGAGAATCATAGAATTTGCTTGATGTGTAATGAGTTAGAACATTTCTACACCAAGACTTGTCATGATATTCGTGTAAGATAGTTTGGTTTAAACCTAGTAACAAGATCCTATATTTTAATTCATCACACTTATATCATTTGGAGAGGGTTTAATTTCAATGGGAAGGAACATACATTATTCACGATAGTTTCCAATTTGGCATAGCAAATATTTACCATCCAGATGAGCTAGATAAGATTTTGTTAGTTATTGGACAACACTTGAAGTACTACAGAAAATATCTTTACCCTTTAAGAGTATATAAGTGTTAATCCTATATTTTATACTCAGAGATCTATCAGGTGATAGACATGGATTAGTTGTGGCATAAAAGTACCAATTTTAGGCCCTAGTAGGCCATCAGTTTTAGGCCTTAAAAGGTCATTTTTTGATTTTTATGTTTTTCTATTTTTATGTCATTTTATAGTTTTATGTAAACACAAAGAAAATAGGCATAGATTGTCAGTTTAACACAAAAATGTAGAGCAAAGATATGTATTAAAATAGTAAATAAGACATAACAAAGAAAAACCTTGTAGGGTAAAATAAAAATATGTAAATAAGAATTAAAAACTAGGCCACAAAGTAAAAGGCTACATCACATGGTACAACGTTAAATGAGTAGATGACATACTCAATGACATAATTTTTTTCTAATCTTAAAAAGCTTAGGAAAAGTGTAAGGCCTCTATTGTACAATTTTGTACTCTCTATTCCCTTCACCCACAATGTTGAATGGGAGCTCTTCCCACAATTTGTTCATGGCCTCATTGTTTTTGGTCTTAGCTTAGTCAACATCATTGTGATTCCTGACTTTGTTTTTTGTGGTAGAAGTTTCTTCTTGAAACTCCACATTTGATCCTTGCTCTATGTCAACATTTCTATTAGACAATGGGACTATGCTATCTTCATGGATAATAATTTCACCTCCCTTGTAAGGTGTATGAGCTTCTTGATAAATAGGGAAAGAGACTACTTGTAATTTGGCTAACCAAGAGCTCCCTAGAATTAGATTGAACCCTAGTGTCTCTTCCACCACTAAGAAATTGGCAAATATGGGGAATTATTCCCCAACAATGAAGTCTAAAGAAATAGATCCTCTCACTCTATCCATGATCCATTAAAGGACTTAAGAGAAAAAGTTGAAGTACTTTGAATGTATTCTACCAGACCTAAATGTTCCATGATGGGAAAGGGCATAACATTTTTTGTTACCACATCATCAACATGCACTTAGTGTACCTTGTATTGACCAACCCTCATAGTTATGAAGAGAGGAGCTCTTAACACCTTACCACTTAATGAGTTGTTCTTTATATTACTATGACAAAATGTTAAGATAATTGATTTCATTTCTTCCCTAAGTAAAGTTGGTATCATCACTATGTGAATGAACTCCTCATTGGTAGGAGTATTTTCACTAATAGGAATGGAAGCCAACATCTTAACTAAGGTTTCACAGTGAGCATATGAGGTCATCACTAGATCATATAAGCTTAAATATGTATTTTTCTATTTAAGCAAGGGCTTGACCAACTCCATGGTAGTGAGGAATTCTTTGTCATTATTTGATGGTTTTTAACTTTTATTGCCCTTGACTTCCTCCATTCTACCCAAGATCTTGATCTCATATTTTAGTGTTTGTGGTTTAGGCATTTTCAATTATCCACCCTAGGTTGGCTTGTTGAAGTAGCTTAGGCATTGGTATCCATTCGTACTACTAAAATGGAAGTGGAATTTGGTGGGTCTGCTTCCATTCACACCTTTGGTTATTTATTTTGCTTACTCTTAGGCTTAGAAGCTAGCTTCTTATGTTGCTTAGAAGGTCTTTTATTTTATTTGGTTGCAAGAAGGTTGAATCATTAGCTTACACAAGAGGATGTTGGTCAACTTGGTCACACATCTATTAGTAGTAGAAGGAGGCACCCTAATGATAAATGATTTTTTGGGAGGCATAGGTGGCGGTATTCTTACGACAAAAGGAGTCGTTGAACTTGTGGAAGTTGAAGCCCTTTCATCATGAAGGGGTATCTAAACCACAAATAGCTCCCTGAAAACATTAGACGAACTTACGAAGGTCAAAGAAGGGCCTCTAGATAGTGCATGATACTAATCCAAGGTTTTTCTAGTTAGAGACATAAGGAAGATGCACATCATAGTATGGTGCCAAGCTTGTAACAACAAGTACTTAGAACAAAAGGTAATGAGATGTGAGTTAGAATCATCCTCATTGTTATATTTAGTGAAGTGAGGAATAAGAATGCCTATGGGAATAGTTATCTACAAGATGGTAGGACTAATGGGGTTATCTTGATAGAAGTCCATGATTGTCATTATCTAAGTAGTGGAGGCCTTACACTTTTGTAGCTCTTTGGTGAGGTCTTGAATCATTTGAAATGGTTTATCTAGGCCCTAGAACACTCTTGCAAGTTAGGGTATTTGAACCAATGGTTGTGGAAAAAATTGGATGTCTTCAAACCATGCAATGAGTATTAGTATAGAGAGGAGGGGTTCAGTTATCACAATCAAAGGTGGGTTAAGTAGGGAGAATGTGTTTTGGGTTGAAATGTGTAGGACAAAGTGGATGTGAGAGGCTTGTGAAGCCTAGGATCTTGATGAGAGGCCCAATGGGATGGAGAAAGGAGATAGTGTGAAAGACACCACCAGCAATAATCAAATAGAACGAGGTTGGGCCACGAATGGCATTGTTGAGAACATGGATGCAGAATGGGACATTGACTAAGATTGGTATGCAATGATAATAGGTGTTCAGGTGAACATAATAGGGAACAAGGGAGTAGATTAAGGAATCTAATTCACAGAGGACATAGGAGTTGTGGAGTTAGAGATGATTTCTTGTGGAGCTAACTATTGAAAAAGGTCCCTATGAGTATGTCTAACTCATGCTATGTCCCAAACTCATCTTGGTCCTCTTAGTCTTGGTTTGAGATAATCTTCTCACTTGCCTCATTAATTACCACTAGTTATGTTAGCATGTGTGTGAGAAATTTTTTTAGTTTAATTTGGTTGTAGGATTAGAGAATGTAATCTTTCTTGTTTTGGTGGATGATCTCAAACTAACATTTGGACTCCAGTTTAGTACATGGGATGAAGAGGCTAGCTTGAATCTTAGTACAAATGAAGTTATAATATTAATCCCTTTTCCTAAGGAATTGCCTAAATTTTACCACTACTTGATCCTTAGAATCATAAATATAGATAGATTCTGTGTTAGCGGCCATGTGTACAAAGTTATATGGTAAAATGGTGAAAAGGCATAAAAGGTGTAAGGCCAATGTATGAAAATCCTAACTTATGAACTCTAACATGTGAGAGTTCTAAGTTGTAATAATCTTAATGTATTAAGCTAACTTATCAAATGTATTAAAAAAAACTTATGAAACGTATTAAGCTAACTTGTGAAACATAATAAGTGAACTTGTGAGATTTCTAGCTTGTTAAGATGCTAACATATTAAGAGTTTCAACTTATGAAACTCTAATGTATTAAGAGTTTTGATTGTAAAATTCCAACATATTAACTATAAATATAATGAAAAATTAAAATTTTCTCACAAATTTTATAATGTTTAGCTATGTTGAAAAAGCAAAAAAAAAAAAAGGCTTCAACATGTGCATCCAAATGTAGAAAAATTACAAAGTGCAAGTGTAGGAAATAAGAAAAATAATACACACTGCAACTACAAAAATAAATCTTCAACTTGGAGATGTAGGAAGTAAGAGCAAAATTGGGCACTGTAACAATGGAAAAAATTAATTTTTAAACTACCAATAAGGAATTAAGGCTATGTACTGCCACACTAAAAATTAATTTTGATGAAATCTTAAGTTGCAAGGAATAAGGCCAAAATTGCAAACTACACTATGAAAAAAATGATGGGAAAATTTTGTTTTAGGCTAAAGACTAGCTTTGGCTCTAAACGTTTAGGCTTTGGGAAAACCAAAAATAATTTTTAATGTTTCACATACATTAATAGGAAAAGGTAGAAATAAGTAATGAATTATCATATAGGTTTTGACAAAGAATTCAAGTGGAGGCCCTCCTTCTAGCATTGGAAACTATAGTGACTAGAACTAAAAATCCTAGCACATAACAATTTAACCTTGAATTCAATGAGCCTCAAAAAAGGATCCGTAGTGTTTCAAATAGCCTTATCGATCAATTGAGGACTTATACATCTATTACTAGGTGATAAAAATAAGCACAAGAAAATGTTTTAATTTCAAAATGCAATGTAGAAAACAAAAATAGAGAAATAGACAAAATATAACAAAACAACTGAAACTGCAAACTTTGATATTAATTACTATGAAGGCAAATGTTGGCAGCAAAGGTTCAAAAAATACAAATTATGGGCTTTAGAAACTTGAGAAATACAAGAATATCTTAAAGCTCCAATACAGATCACAAGGTATGTTCTGCTATAGTATCTGCATAAATCTACTCCTAAACTTTACTTGTTGTTGGTTCTCTCTGCTTTGGTGATCTACACTAGTTGGAAATGGCTATGGAATTTTAAATTTTTTTTCTCTGCTATGAAAGTCTCTAGTTCAGTTGAAAGAAAAATGATTTAAAAGTATTTAAAATGATTCATACTTTTACTTAAATAGGCTATGAATATGTTGATTCTTTGCTGGTTTGATTCTACTTAATTTGTAACAAAGTCTACAACATTTCTAAAGATTTTGGTGGTTAAAATCTATAATGTATGATACACTAACATTTTTGACCTTTTGGACATTGAAATCCAATGTAATTGGCATTTTCACCATCCAAAAAATGCAGCATACTGACAACTAACATATGAAGCTTTTCCTCCAAAATTTGGTGGCACATTTGAGCTATTTTCATGGCCCAAACTCTAATGTGTATTCCACCAATGTTTTTGGCCTTTTGCTACTAATTTTAGAAATGTATTAGCATTTTGAGCTTTACACCTTAGCTCAAATGAAATTTACAACTTATGAACTATAAATTTCACTTTACACATGAAGAAATGTCCAAGACCTTGCTAAAATAAGGCCATAGGATAGGATTTCTAATAGGAAAATAGGTAATTATTTCTACCTATAAATTCCCATCAAATTACAATTCAAATTCTTAGCTATTAAGCATTTTATTTGTCACATGAATTTTTACTTGGGGCATTTTAGAGGTTACTCTCAAGGATTATTTTCCTTTATCTAACATTGATCAACTTATCAAATCTATAGCTAGTCATGCTATTTTATCCTTCATGAATGGGGTTTTTGGTTATAACTAAATCAAGATAAATCTAGAGAACCAGAAATATTCCACTTTCATGACTCCTTAGAGAATATTTTTCTACACTAAAATGCCCTTTGAAGTTACCAATTTTGGAGCTACTTATCAATTACCTATGACTTTCATCTTCATTGACATGATGTTTAAAATTGTTAACAATTATCTTGATGATTCAACCATCAAATCTACCTTACAAACTTATCATACCTCTAACTTAAACCAAGTTCTAATTCACTGTGACAAGTTTAACTTGCATCTTAATACCAAGAAATGCATTTTTAGGGTTCTCACAAGTACAATGTTGGGTTACCTTATTTTTTAAGATAGTATAGCTATTGACCCATACAAGGTTAAGGTTATTCTAGATCTCACACCTCCTGAAAACATTCAAGATATGTGTATTCTAAAAGATCATATTTAATCAATCTATCATTTCATCACCAACCTCATTGAGAACCTTCATTCCTTGGCTCATTTACTTTACAAATCCACTACTTTCATGTGAAATGAGGAGTACAAAAAAATCTTTAATGTCATCAAAGAAACCTTAGCCACTCTTCTCATTCTTCACCCTCCACAATTCAAGTAAACTTTCTATCTCTCTCTTTCCAAATCCAATCATTCCATATCCATCGTGCTTTCTCAAAGGTGACAAGATAAAGTTAATCTTCCAACATACTACATATCTCATCCTTTCTTAGACTATGAGACTAGATACTCTAATATCAAAAAGTATTACTTAAGTCTTGTTGTCAGCCTCAAAAAGTAAAGAAACTATCTTCTTAATGCTAATGTCTATGTTATCTACAAAGATAACATCCTTTAAGTCATTACTAATGACCCTTTCAACAATTATTGCTTAGCTCATTGGAAGACTTTTCTCATTGAGTTTGAGCTTTGTTTTCTATCTCAACACTTAATCAAAGGTCAAGTTGTAGCTAATCTCATCTCTTCTTCTAAAATAACTAATGTTGTTCACATCTTAGATACTAATGCTAAGGATTTGGATATTATCCTTTATTTCAATGGAGCACACTTCCTTTGAACCTAGTGCATCCTATGTTCTTATCCTTTCCACTAAACAAGCTTTCTATTAGATTTACAAGCTTGATTTCCCTTATACCAATAATGTAGCTAAATATAAGACTCTAATACGAGGTCTCTTTCTAGCCTTATAAAATCAAGTAAAGAAATTACTATTTATGGTGACTCTCAAGTTATCAAAAATCAAGCTAATGATGACTATGATCACAAGGCTTCCCACTTAGTTTCTTGCCTACAAATGGCAAAGGAGCTAATCTTTTCTTTCTCTACTCATACTTTGAGCCACATCTTGCATTTCGAAAATATGCTAGCTAATGCATTGGAAACCTTTGCCATCCATGATGATCGCTCAACTATGTCAAATTAACTCATGCAATCTATTTTCTTGATGCTTGTCATGCAATCTCCTAATGTATTAGTAAGCACTATCAATATAAATGATGATAATTAGTAATACATTGATCTTCTTCATTACCTTACTACTGGAGAAACTTCTAGTCATCTCACACCTACTTAAAAGAATACTTTACATAAATGTAGCTAGCATTTTCAATTAGTGAACCCCAATATTATTTGTTGAGTTTCTTCTATGTGTGTTCTTCTATGTTGTCTTAATCCTGCAGAGTCTAATTTAGTCCTTCATCACATTTACTCAAGGATTTGTGATGGACACTTAGGTTCATACTCCCTAGTTTCTCATATCATTTCTTTGGGATATTGATGATCAACCTTAGCCAATTATGCCTATCACCCAGTCAAGACGTATGATACTTGCTAAAGATATGCTTCTCTTATCTACATTCCTTCATAGGATCTTAACACATCTTACATTACATGGCTATTTCAACAATATGATTTAGATCTTATTGGTGCTATTAGTTCTCCTTCATCTAATGGACACTAATTTATTCTAACTACTATAGAATACTTTACAAAGTAGGTAAAGTTTGTTCCTTTACATTCCTCCAAGTCTCACTTCATCTACTACTTCATCCTTGACTATAACATAACCCACTTAAGCTTACCTCTCCAAATTGTAACTAATAATAGACCTTAGCTAAAAGGTAAGAAGGTATCTAATTTTTATTCTATGTACCACATCACCCAATCCTTTTTGTCACCCTACTATCCTTAGTCTAACATTAAGGCTAAGTCCATTAATCAAACTCTCATTCATTTTTTCTATACTATGGTTAATAAAACCCAATGCAATTGCCACATACAATTATGCTATGTCATCTAGGTCTATCATACTAATTTTTTTATAGATACTAGTTATACTCCATACTTTCTGACCTATGGTTCTAAGGTAATTTTACCAGTTGAACTTTGTATCCCATCTCTCTATGTTACTTTACATAATTGATGTTCAGATTAAGACGAAAATAGCATGTGATGCATTAAGTTAGATCTTCTAAAAGAACATCAACAAGTTGCTCTTTAACATCTACATGAATATCAAGTAGATATTTGGCATCGTTACTCTAGGCACATCAAAATCAAAGATATTCACAAAGGTGATCTAGTCCTTCACCATTCTCTAAACTTTAGATATACAAAGTTCTCTCCCAATTGGCAAGGTCCTTTTCTAGTGGTTTAGTCTCTATAAAAGGGTACCTACTTTTTGTCTGATTTGGAAAGACATCAATTTCTAGATCCTATCAATAGAAGCTTCCTCAAGCACTACTACATATAGCTATGTTAAGGCATTAAACTTGTTAGATGTTCAAAACGAAATGAGTGTTCTCAAAGCAATAGTTTTCTTTCATTAGCTTTTTCTATTATGATGGGATACATACTATGTCAAGATAATAAGTTTTCTCTAAATCTATTTTGCTTAAATTATTTTGATAACCCCCTCTCTATCTCATATTCTACTATTTCTCTATCTATTTTCTTTATATTTTCTTGAGCTATGATCCCATTCTACTTTATCTACTCAACACAACTAGTAATATTTTTGAGTTACTAAACATCTCATTACTTCATGTAATGGTGTACTTGAGCATATTTAACTATATATATATATATATATATATATGACATCCTTTTCAATGGTACAATATGCAAGATTTAGCCATGCTTTACTTCTGTGGCATAGCACCATCCTCATGACAAGTGTATGGATGATATCCTCTTTTTTCCATTTCCTTTTTTGCTCGCTTTCATATGCTATTACTTCTACTCTTAGGTACTATATTTTTCTTTTCTTCCTCTCATCACTTCTCCTCATATATTTTCAATTTCTTTCTATATTCAACATTAGTAAGATTGAATGAATGTCTCTACATTGATGTAGTAAGGGAGTGTTGAGTGTAAAGTTATGTAAGAAGCATGAAATCTACATATGGGTAAGGTAAGGGAGAGGTCAACTTTATGGATCTAGCCACATCCCACTTCTGCAACACATCACCCCACTATTGACATATTGGTGATGTCCCTAATATGTTTTTTCCTATGATTTATTGCTCTCTCTTTTCACTTTCCACTATATCCCTTTCTCTTTACATGCTCTATATTAGTGAGGCCAGTGAGGGTGTGATCGAGAGAATTGAGTGGGTTAGAAAGCACTATATTTGCATCCATGTATCCTTCCTTGGAACTAGCTATGCCCCACTTCTCTGGTGTAGTACTTATGGATCTTTTGGTATGTTAAAACATTAAGTAAAATGGAGTTAAATATTGTTTGCATGGCTATGTGGTTATTGTGTTTGTAGATCTACATACATGAGAAACCAAGATGAGCTAAATCCTACATAGATGACAAGAAACAAACTTGTCTAGCACTTAGAGTAGAAGGCCATCTACAAGATCTCAAACAAAGCATGCAAAAGATAAAGGTTGTGGATAAGGAATGATGAATTCAAGACATCTATGAGAAACAACAAATGTCTTGGTAGAATTGAAGTGAATATAGGAAAAAATGTCTTCAAGAAATAGTGGACATATTTCCCTAGGAAGAGACTTCTTCCATCAGGCAAATACATCTTCATAGACTACAGGCTAGTTTTAAAAAAATGTCTTTCTCCAAACAAAGACATCTTCCAGAATGGGGATTTCAAAGAGACATCTTTCCTAGATAAAGATCTCTCTCTAGAATAGAAGGAAAATTCAAAAAGATGTCTTAGCCACAAAGAAGACATCTTCCATGACCATTAGTGGTCATTGCCTAACCATTGTACAAGTTTCAAGATGGATTTAGAAATATGATAGCTATAAGAAAACATCATATGCATTAGGAAATGTGCAAGCTTATGTACAATAATTGTCAAATCATTTGTTTATCATTGCAATCCTTTTTTCTCTTAATTCTAACTTCATTTGTTCATTGTAAAGTGTGTTGTACCTCAATGTACAAGGATTAGAAAACTAAGTTGCATTTATCCCTTGTAATTTTTCTCTCTTATTGCCTTGTGGGGTTGATGTGCTTCTTGCAGGAAGACATCTTGCTTGAGCTTGTCAAGATCCTCCAGAATTGATTTATTGGTGCTACAGTACAATACTTTGAGGTAGAACTCAAGGTTGTAAAGGTTGTGGAAGCTACTTCGAGGTAGAACTCAAGGTTGTAAAGGTTGTGGAAGCTTGGAAACCACATTCCAAGCTTGACGAGACCTTATAGGGTTGAGTGGCTGGTGTTGTGACATAGCACTCTAGAGTAGGGCTTGAAGACTGTACAGTGTGTGAACCCTTCAATCACATTTTAAGAGCAAAAAATTCTAGAGGTGTGCTAGT